>LR812541.1:28508013-28833013 GCA_903798195.1 Danio kyathit | reverse complement strand
ATTGAAAGAGTTGGCAATACAGATAGTATGGTTAGTTTTTTGCAGGTTGGAGGGAATACAGTACATACCTCTTGGGGCTGAAGGGGACAGATACAAGCACATGTGGAGAATGAGGGGAGTAACATACAAAACACAGGGAACACAAAAAACAACGTTGAGACGCATGCATGATGTTAAACAACAATGTAATAAAACACAAGCAAACGTTTAGTAGAGACATACTTTTAAAGGAATAAATAAACATGGGGTATGACTGGGATATGACACACAAAATAAAACATAGGGTTCAAAATAGATGCAGTAACAGATAAATTGATTATTTATAATCAATTCTGAAGCAAGTTGAACTTATAAATTAAATATGAAACATTTTTATATTGAATATTAGCATCACAAATGATGTTGCATTTTCTATATTAAAGAGCCCCTATTATGGGTTTTTGAAAATGACCTTTTAACACAGCACTAAGTGAATGGATACATCCAGCTGAGGTTTAAATCTGAAAGTGCACTGTGTTTAGAACTATTCATTCTTTAACGAAATAGTCAACTCAGAGTCTAATAAGTGAATCGAGTTGGGTTCGGATCTTTTGCTTTAACGCATCGACGTCAACATGGCACCTCACCAAATATGGAGAATCGGTTCCGATAAAATGTGAACACGCTTTCCCTTCACACACTAGCTGAGCACAGGGATCACGGGACTGATCATGACACAAAGATGACAATCACTGACAGATGGAGATTCGGCTACGGAGAACAAAGGTTTAAAGTTCATTTTCACAACAACTCCACAGTATGGCCAACTGTGTGCTGTGTTTGATCCTGTCATTTTTCTGATTTATGATACAATAATCTACGTTGCAAAGCTGGATTCACCGGCCATTTGCTATTAAAGGAAGAAGCAGCAGAGACTATTATGTATGAGACTTTGTCAGACTTTGACAGGGACTATGTCAGTAACTGTTACAGTTCATATGGACCAGTTTCTTCTTCCTCCGGATCATAACATGTAAGTGTAATTAAAATAATCGCTGGCGACGCAGTGGCGCAGTAGGTAGTGCTGTCACCTCACAGCAAGAAGGTCGCTGGTTTGAGCGTCGGCTGGGTCAGTTGGCATTGCTGTGTGGAGTTTGCATGTTCTCCTCGTGTTGGTGTGGGTTTCCTCCGGGTGCTCCAGTTTTCCCCACAAGTCCAAAGACATGTGGTATAGGTGAAATGGATAAGCTAAAATTTTCTGTAGTGTATGTGTGTGAATGAGAGTGTATGGGTGTTTCCCAGTGATGGGTTGCAGCTGGAAGGGCATCCGCTGAGTAAAACATATTCTGGATAAGTTGGAGGTTCACTCCGCTGTGGCAACCCCAGATTAATAAAGGGACTAAGTCGAAAAGAAAATTAATGAATGAAGTTGTAATCGCCCCCTGCGGCTTGTAATCACTAATATCTCCAGCTTCCAGCCCCTAGACTGCAGCTCTACACAATACATTTGGCCACAGGAGAAATGGTCGTGCACAACTGAGCCTGGTTTCTCTCAAGGTTTTTTAAATCTTCACTTTCAACAATTGGTGAAGTTTTTTCCTGGCCGCTGTCGCCACTGGCTTGCATGGTTCGGGATCTGTAGAGCTGCGCATCGATGGAATTGCTCTTCAGTGTTTGGACTCTCAGTAGTGATTATTAAACCACACTGAACTGAGCTAAACTGAACTAAACTGAACTTAAACTCTGAAAACTGAACTGACACTGTTTCAATTTACTATAATCTTATATGTGAAGCTGCTTTGACACAATCTACATTGTAAAAGCGCTATAGAAATAAAGGTGAATTGAATTGAATTAATATAGAGCAATAATATAATTGTAATCTATTATACAGTAGATCAGTGCTTGTATTGTATCTCTCAGGTTAAATCTTAATGAGGCTGTTCACATATTGCGTCCAAAACCACATTGCAAACGTGCCTCGTGCTTCTTCCTTTACTGAATTAAATGCGTTTCTGAACTCGCGATCTTCAGCCGTTTGTCTTTATTGTGGCCACCATCAGCTGTTCCTACACACCAACCCCAGGTTCATTTTCAAAATAGTTTAACTTTTGCTGCTGTGTGGATTAATACTAAAGGTGTGTCGTTGTTTTTACTTGGGGTTAGGTTTTAGAGTAGAGCAATATGACGGTGTTAAACCGCATTGCTTTATTGCATTCCTGCATTGGGCTCTCACATACTCTCTGGCTGCTACTTCATATCCGTGGTGAGCATTTCTCTCTCTCTTCACAACAGATTGGGTCATCAGTCCAATCAGCACAGATTAGCTTCACGCTAAGGAGGGGTTTGGGAACAAATGAATAGCTGAACGAATCATTTGGGAGACGTTGGAATAATTAGGCAAAAATAAATGCATATAATAAGACAATGAAAGTGTTTTTTGACCCTTGCATGCATATCAGCCTGTTGTTGGAGACCCCCAAAACCAAAATATCACCTTTTATAATGCAAAATAGGCGCTCTTTAAGTATTGAAAATATTCTAAAATGAAATTTATCAGTGTTATATTATATAATTAGTCTATTATTAGTATTATATTATTAGTGCTTTTAAAAATTAAAGCATTAATGACTTACAGTACATTAATGAATACATGTAAGAAAGAAATTAGTATGACAACTTTGATCCAATGTTAGCCTGATCAAATAAATAAAGAATTGGTGAGAATAAGATAAGTTTGTAATAGAAAAAATCTTACCAACACAAAATCATATGAATAAATGAGGATTTTTTTTAAAAATCCAGGTCCATAGAAACATTAAACTCACTTATTTCACATATTAAACACACAGTCTTACTTGTACAGAGATCTTCCCTGAATGGTAGTGAGACTAGAGAAAACAGATAGATCATGGAGTTCATCGGGCCAAGACTGAATGTTCAAAATACCTACAAATCACACACACACACAGCTGAGTCACAACCCAACGTAACAAAAACTACAGCAACAAGAACACAAACAGAGAGCAATCGGTGTGAAGGAAGCATACCAGTAATTTCTCTGACTGTGTTAAACACTTTGAGTTTTTCAGGCTCCAGAGGTGGTATGTTATTATAGCCATCTCTGCAGGACAGAAGAGTGCAGATATTAGCATAAACAATCTCCGTAATGGAGACCCTGTGGGCGCTCATCATTCTACTCTGTTTATTCTTCAATTACCGTAATTTCTAGAATATGCTGAGTTTTTATTTTATGAAACGTGGAGTGACTTATATTCCAGACCTACTTATAGATCACAGTTCCTTTTAAACTATCACTGCACTCAGTGGTCAATTGTGAAATATTCTCCCATCGATAAGTAATAAGAATACACTGTCTTTGTAAATCTAAAGTCTTTGCTTATGTAATGCAAATATATATGAACGATTTCTGAAATGCTGTCCAATATACAAACCTGATGTATGGCAATATATGCAAATTACACATGTAACAAACAAGTTCATATTCGGATTTCCCATATATACAAATTATGAGATATATGCAACATATTGTAAAACATTGTAAAAATGGCCGTTGCTTAAATTTTTTTTCAGCCAATTACTGTAAAAAAAAAAATACCACACAATTCCTTCCTTCACTAGAAATTCCAAGACTTCATTCAAAGCAGGGCGAATCCGCCTTCAGCTATTACGCCTCCCGCTGCTGGAATCAGCTTCCAGAAATGATCAGATGTGCTCCAACATTAGGCACATTCAAATCAAGACTTGCCTTTACTAAATAAGCACTGTGCTACGTCCGACAGATCGCACTATTATGTCTTTCTTTTCATTCATTTAAAACCTATTTTAACACATTTTAATCTGTTTTGCTCTGTATTTTTAATCACTGTTATTATTTGTTTTTATTTGCTTATACTTGTCTCTTTTATTCCTGTTTATGTAAAGCACTTTGAATTGCCACTGTGCATGAAATGTGTAAATAAACTTACCTTGCCTTCAGGTTATGCCAACATTAGCTGTAAAGTTAGCTAAATAGTTAATTGGATTTTACACAAAACAATTAAGAATTGTGTTGTTTCAGCTCATTTCAAAATAAGTAGTTTGAACAAGCAACAAAAGTCATTTTTTTATGAGTATTGGAATAGCAAAAATGTACTTATATATTCAGATATATTGGCAATAATTTCTAATATATTGTAACAAATATGTACATTTTTGTAATTCCAGTGATTGACAAATCATATGTAAATATATGTAAACATTCATTCATTCATTTTCCTTCAGCTTAGTCTCTTATTTATCAGGGGTTGCCACAGCGGAATGAACTGCCAACTATTCCAGCATATGTTTTACGCAGCGGATGCCCTTCCAGCTGCAACCCAGTACTGGGAAACACCAATATGCTCTCGCATTCACACAAACACTACCAATTTAGATCATCCAATTTGCCTGTAGTGCATGTCTTTGGGCTGTGGGTGAAACCGGAGCACCTGGAGGAAACCCACGCCAACAAGGGGAGAACATGCAAACTCCACACAGAAATGCCAACTGGTCCAGCCGGGACTTAAACCAGTGACCTTCTTGCTGTGAGGTGACAGTGCTAACCACTGAGCCACCGTGCCACCCTACATGTAAACATGTGAAATCCAAATATGAACTTGTATGGCATATACAGTTGAATTATTCGCCCCCTTTTGAATTTTTTTTCTTTTTTAAATATTTCCCAAATTATGTTTTAAAGAGCAAGGAAATTTTCACAGTATGTCTGATGATATGTTATTTGTTTTATTTCGGCTAGTATATAAGAAGTTTAAAATTTTTTAAACACCATTTTAAGGACAAAATTATTAGCCTTTTTAAGCTATATATTTTTTCGATAGTTTACAGAACAAACCATCGTTACACAATAACTTGCCTAATTACCCTAACCTGCCTAGTTAACCTAATTAACATAGTTAAGCCTTTAAATGTCACTTTAAGCTGTATAGAAGTGTATAGAAAAATATCTAGTCAAATATTATTTACTGTCATCATGGCAAAGATAAAATAAATCAGTTATTAGAAATGAGTTATTAAAACTATTATGACTAAAAATGAGTTGAAAAAATCTTCTCTCTGTTAAACAGAAATTGGGAAAAAAAATAAACAGGTGGGCTAATAATTCTGACTTCAACTGTGTGTAATTTTCATATATCAGATTTGTGTATAGGATGAAAGTAGCCTGTCAATCATGGGTAAACGCCTAATTAAAAATAATAGATGAATTAAAAATTTAATTTAAATGATGTTTACCTGTAATGTTATAATAAAAGATTTTATATTAATAATTAATAGGGTATAGTAGATTGACTCAAAAGTAAGCACCTGCTAATGTGATTGGCTAACAGTTTTGCATTCAACTATTTTTCAAGTTGGAAAGACCACCAATATAACATTCAACACATATTTCTGATAGCTTACACCTTTCATAGACAGACGCTGAGCGATCCAGGTTAAATGCATAAATACTGAGTACAAATCAAACAACAAAGCAACGGTGACACTTTATAAAATACAAAAACAGTTACTCACACTTGTATAGTGTGACAAAACTGCACTATATAGCATATTACTGTGTTTTAGTTGCAAACATTCTGAAAATCCAGAGTCGACTTGTTCTATAAAAAATCCATGATAAAACAACTAAAATGATCCATGATAAAAATCTATGATCAAAAATGACTCTTTTGTTATTTACATACATTCTAAAGCACAAATCGATGTGTGGAGCTAAACAGGCACTGATATTCTGATATTAAAAGTATATGTTGTCGGCGCCAATGGTGCAGTTGTTAGTATGTCAACACATGGCACTCGTTCACGACGACCCGAGTTTGATTCCAACCTCTAGGTCCTATATCGATCTTTCCCCTCTCTCTGCTCCCCACACTTTCCTATCTCTCTACTGTCCTATCAATTAAAGCTGAAAACCCTGAAAAAATAAGCATAAAAAAGTAGATGTTGACTTTAATCTGTGGAGGCGAAGTTTAGCCACACACAAAATTAAGTGGCACATTCACAACCTGTCATTTTAACCAGTTGCCTTTAATATAAGCTGTTCATTGCTCTTAAACTTAAAAAGTTTTAGTACAATAACCTTTTATAAGTCAAAAGTTCAAGTGAATTTTGATTTCTCAGTCCACGTCCTCTTTAAAGCTGTTGATGACATTACAGGGTAAAGGTCTGGAATATAGGGCAGTCTGTTTATGGCACAGTGTTGTTTGAATCTGAGAGCACTTATCAAGTGTGTTTATGTGTGTGTCTTACCCTTTGATGCCTAAGATCAGAAAATGTAGACTTCCTTGGATCTTGGTACAGTTGATAAAGCTGTCAATGTTGCTGGAGTCCACAGTCTGTCTGTGATTTGCTCCTGTTCCCTCACATACTATACAGAGAATGAGAACATACCACAAGATAACAGATTTTGTTTTCCTTTTTCAAGTCGTTTATGTTCACTGCATTCAGCTGCTGTAGTCCAGCAATTTAAAATAGGCTGGATGGACACTTTACCTTTGGGACACAGGCCAACGCAGGTCTCACACTGTTTAATTTGATTCTTCTCTATTTCTGTTTTACCGGGAGGACAACTGCTCACGCATGCACTGCCATCCACAACAAAGTGCCCTGAAGGAAAATAAGAGTAAAAGTCATCCGTTGTATGTTTTGCACTTTCATTTTTTTGGTGTGACCGACCATTACTTTATATATACTAGTGTTATTAAAGAGATAACACATACATGCAAGTCAAGTCAAGTCAAGTCAAGCTTTATTGTCATTCCGCTACATATGTGGACATACAGAGGAACAAAATGCCGTGTCTCGCAGGACAACGGTGCAACATAGATTAATCATAAATACAAACACAACACTGGACATATTTTAAAAACCTATGCATAACTAACATATACAACATACCTATCTATACACATAAGACAGGCTATACAAGTACTTTTACATCAGACTGAACAATGTTGTGCAGGATATTGTGCAAAAGTGGAATTAAAGGTGAATATTGTGCAAAAGAGTTATTTAAGGTTGAAGCAAGCAGTGTGACATGATTGTGGTACATTTATAGTAAACATCGTTTTCATTATTAAGTTCTTGTAAGAGGAAGTTTAGATAATATGTCAGGTGCATAAGAGAGAAGAGTGTTTCTACAGGTGGTTTGTCAAGCCCACTCACCTGTATGAAGCACACTTTGAAATGCACAATGTTTCCAAGAGACATGGAGTGATTAAGGATGTGTCTATAGTGCAACCTGGTGCAAGAGGTGCAGAGCTGCTATGTGTGTGCATTGGATATGTTTCCCCATGATAAGAGCAAAAGAAATGGCTGGAGCATATTATATATAAAAGTACTATTTCTGTGTTTAGAAATACTAATTTTACATTTCATTTAATATGATGCGTTTTCTTTGTTAATAATTGAAGAGTTCCATCTGAAATTTTCTTCTAAAATGAGCATTTTTCTCAGGTTCTACACTATAATCTAGACTAGGTTATATTTATTGCCTTTAAGGTGAAATTAAGGCAATAAATGAACTTGTGGAGCTGCGCATTGATAGATTTGCTCATCAGTATTTGGACTTTCAGTAGTGAAAGTTAAACTGAATTGAACTAAACTGAACCTAAACTCTGAAAACTAGACTGCCACCGTTTCAATTTCAATTTAATAGAACGTTTATGTTTAACTGCTTTGACACAATCCACGTTGTAAAAGTGCTACATAAATAAAGATGAATTGAATTGAAAATAACTGAACATAAAATTAGGTGGCTCAGAAAAATGCTCATTTTAGAAAAAAAATTTGATGGTACTTAGAGGTTTGTGCATCTGAACTCTTCAATTTTATTATTTAGTAGAACATTCTGTAAATGTTGTTTCTACAGCAATTTCTTTTCTTTCAGTGTTAGTTTTCTGTAGAAGACTATTGGCATCTCTAAAGAACAAAAAAACAATAATAATATAATATATATTTTTTAAATTTTGTTATTTTGTTTAGATAGTTTTAAATAAATCAGTGACTACTATCGAGTCTATCAGTAATCAAATTATTTGCCTTAATCTGAATAAGACAATAATATGATTAAGGTGTTTACATGAGTTGCTTTTGCAATGCTCCTTTCATGATCCCGTTTTACATGTTATAGCACATAGACCGATTAACGCCATTGCGTCACCACGCTATCCACATTTCCTCTGGATTTTCATGTAATTTTGGGTGTTTCATTTTTAATTTGTTCACTCTAACAGCAGTTTGGGACTTTCACTTTCATTCAGGAACATTTCATGCATGCCCCCGTGACAAACAAGATATTGGATACAAGTATGAACTGGTGGAAGAGTGTTGTTTAATGGAATTTGATAGCGCATGCCGTAAAAACCCTCTGCATTTCGCTATGCGGGGGTCTAATAGGTGTTGTGTGAACAATGTCAAACAGCCATGTGTGTATAGACTATCCTATTGCAAAATGCGGCAAAAATCCTACATGAGGGTAATAGTTTAAATAAGGTGTTTACATGTCTGTATTGCACTTATGCAATTATGCAACTAAAATAGACACACTCCATATTAGGGCTGTGCAATTAATCGAAATCGAATCACAATCACGATTTGAAACGTTGCGATTAGCTAATTGCAAGAGGCTGCGATATGACATATACTGTATATTTTTTAACTTCCCCCACTCAGAGCAAATGCATGACTGCCGTCTGTGTGTGACAGCCTTACTAGCCAATCGAGTGAGCACACTTTCGTTTTGCCCAATCAGAATTGCGCAACCAAACTACGTGGAATGCCCGCAATAACAAAAAGGAAAGCGCAAATGGCTACATGAGGAACGTCTTGCTAAAAAGCAGGGGCGTAGATTTAGCTTGGACGGAGGGGATGAGGTGGAAGACCAACTATTGAAATGTCCCCACCAATAATTTAATTCACTTAAAAAAACATGCGCTGTCAATATTAACCTAGACATGTTAACCTAAAAAGGCTGTGCCTTTCCCTGCTGTCATGTGAGAGGCTGTAGCTGCGTTCAGGAAAGCAGCGCCAAAACAGCACAGGACATAAAAAAGGACATAAAGTGATTTTTTCAACGAAAAGTGTAAGTCACATAAACTCAAGTTCGCTACTGAATGAGTCCATCATGATAATGGTGTTAATGCTCGTGTTTTCCCCGCTTAACGCACAGTCTGTCGTTATAGCAGTTTGATAAAGTCTGTAAATAATATCCCCTGAAAACTATCTGCAAAGTAAACAGCTTAATGCAAAAGTATATGACCTCCCAGTTCTCCTGATCTCTCAGAGTAACATGTGCAATTTCGGTTTGAAACAGTTTGTCAGAAAAACTACAGCCTGTGCTCCATCTTTTATTAATACTCATATATGAGACATGTTTAATTTGCATTATGGCTAAAATAAACGGAAGTCTTTATTAAACTTTCTCTTTATCAGTTAATAAACATTCTTTTAACGTTACACTGTCAGACCTGTAGCCAGCTTTTTGAATGGGTTATTTTTGCAGTTATTTGCCTGATTTTCTATTTAATTATGAGGTATAAATATTACATTTTAAATACATTTTAAGAACAAATTTTTACTGGATTATCATGTCGGATGGTTATCATAAACACACTTTTTGATGTACCAAAATATATTTTAAACCATTTTGTCAAATTGCTTATCACACTATTTTACTATTTTAAGTGTTTATTTACAAATGTGGATTTAAACTGTAAGCTTTATATTACAGTTTTATAAAAAATAATGAAAATTTATAATAAACAAATATGAAAATATACTTATTTTTAAAATACAATTTTTTTTATCATCTTTCATTACACACACACACATACATACACACATATATATATAAGTACAATTTCAGAGATGTTTGCTAATATAAGTTAATATCTTTTAAGCTCCTTTTTTAACTAACACTCACTGCATTTTAGCAGTAAAAAGCTAAAATACAGATTATTAAAATATTGACTTGACTACAAAATTAAATCGCAAATCAAATCGAAATCGCAATATCTGTCCAAAAAAAAAAAAAAAAAAAAAATCGCAATTAGATATTTTCCCCAAATCGCACAGCCCTACTCCATATGTCTTAATTTGATTTCAGTTTAGTTTACATGGTAGACTCTTAATCAGAGAATTGTCTTAATCGTATTAAAATCGGATTATTGGTGTCCATGTAAACGTACTCAGTGTTTGATCATTTATAAGAAAATGCTGTTTTAGTCTTTGTTTTGTAATGTAGAACTTAATGTAACTTCCTTTGTAATTGAATAAATAATCAATTAAACTTATTGGCAAATTCTGAAATGTTTAACTGTAAGAAGACTTTCGGTATGTCAGAAATAAAAATCTATGTATATTATATTTCTAAAAACATAAATACTTTTTTTTTCAAGAATGCCATTAAAGATATTTTCAGTTGCTATTTATGGTTTACACTTTTTTGTATATTTCTTGATTATCTAAATGGATCTGTTCATCTATTTTTTTATAAACACCAAAGTCAAACTAGCAATCACAAACTGCAGTTTTAAAAGTCATGTTCTATGTAATCATTCCTAAAAAAAAATCTCCAGACAACTTAATTTACTCTCCAACGCCAACGCAAGTGGTGTTTAGCGAGTGTTAACTGCGGACTCAGCAGCCACAAATTGAATCTAAAAATCAAACACGGTCAGACGAGTTGCATAGCATCATTACAATCTGCCGTTTGTTTAAACTTGTGTCATGTTTACCGTGCAGATCATGAGCCTCCATGGATACGGCACTGCAGTTCTGATGTACTGTCAATGAGGCATATCATCCAGTGTTCATCCACAGTTCACTTACTAGCCTACCCATCAGTTCCACCAGGCTTACAACCAGTGATTTCTCAATTACAATCCTAGATCTTTATCCACCAAGCTCCCATTACATTCGAAATATTTTCCACCTCATGCTTTAGTGAAGGTCTGTTCTGTGGTAAACTGTGTGTAACGGCTCGTAACTCACCGGGACATTTGGGAACACAGATGGAACCAAACTGATACATGGCATCAGCATTGGGCTCCACCTGAAAGGTCTGTTGGTTGTAGACCACAGGCCAAGGGCAGTGAGGGACGCAGGAGCCAGAGTAATTGACATGTCGACAGGCCTGTTGGGAGAGAATAATAAAAATAATAAAAGGTTTGTTTGGCTTTCATTGTATTGTCTCTTACAATAGATCTCAAGCAATGCAATCAGTGTGTAATGGCAGTAATGCTGGTACTCACAAAGCAGTCTGTGTCCCTGGGTCCAGTGCAGCCTCCAGCACACTCGGGGTGGCAGCACTCATTAGGGTTGGTGCCGAAACAGTGGCCGAGACACTGAAGCGCACATACTGTTTTAGTCACTGAAACACACACAGACAAAATACCTCAATAACCTTAATACCAAAATAACCTTGTAATTTATAATGAAATTGAATATTTATTTATTTATTTATTTATTTACATAATATACACTGTAAAAGAGTTTTCTGTTTATTTACGGTTGTGAATTGCATTATGGGATGTTGATCTTTGTTCTGTCGACATTTGATGTTGAAAATTCAACTCTACACTTTAATAAAGTGACTTTTATTGACATTTTAGTACTTTGAAATAATATAATGTATAAGAAATAATATATACAGAAATTAGTCTGTAACATAACAGAAAATGTACAGGACGTTTAATACAAGGTTTTTGTAGAGTAATATACAACACCAAACCAGACAATATATCACTTTAAACTATTAAAAATGTAAACAAAAGTCACTTTTTCAAAGTTTTCAAGGTTAAAGGTTGTTGGAAGAAGGATCAAGGTCCCATAATGCAATTCAAAAGCATAAATAAAAGGGACAAAATAAAATATAAACATGAATCAAAAAATAAAAGTGCTAATTTACGGACATTTTTCAGTGTAATATGTAAAATCATTATCACAATATTCCTATTTTATGAAATTTTAACTAAATAAATAATAACATAAGAGTATAATATAAGAGACGGTAACAATTTACAATATTGCTCCCTTGGTTAAAGATAATGAACAATGAACAGTACATTTATTACAGTATTCTTCTAATGAAAAATAAAGTGAACTCACACTGCATTAACTAATGTTAACAAGCACAACTTTGGATTTATAAATGCTTTAGTTAAGGTTGAATTGTGATTAATAAATGCTGGACAAGTATTGTTCATTCTTATTCTTATAGTAAATACATTAACTAATGTAATATTCTTGTGTTATAAGTGTTCTTTCAGAAACACTGCATCAAAACATTTGAAATCAAAAATGAATAAAAGATATGGCAATACTTTGTTTTAAGTACCAATTACCACTATTGCCTGATTATTACCTACTTATTATTAAAACATTCATTTATTCATTCATTTTCCTTCGGCTTAGTTCCGTTATTTATCAGGGATCGCCACAGCGGAATGAACCGCCAACTATTGCAGCATATGTTATACACAGCGGATGCCCTTCCAGCCACAACCCAGCACTGGGAAACACCCATACACTCTTACATTCACACTGATATACAACGGCCAATTTAGCTTGTTCAATTCACTTACAGCACATGTTTTTGGACTGTGGGAGAAACCCACACGAACATGGGGAGAACATGCAAACTCCACACAGAAATGCCAACTGACCCAGCCAGGGCTCGAACCAGCAACCCTCTTGCTGTGAGGCGATAGTGCTAACCACAAAGCCATCGTGTCGCACTTCCCCCCCAAATTATTAAAACATTTGCTGTTTATTACGATTTACATAGTTACATAATACCCAAATCGAACTACAGTATTAACAATTAATAGCAGCAGGTTAGTAGTTTATTGAGCTAAAAGTCTATAGTTAATGGTTTGTTAATAAAATAAAGTGACCAAAAATTGAATTGAATGAATTAATATCAGTTACTCACATTTCTGACACTGATCATTACGTGGACCCCAGCAAAACTCTCCACATTCAGGATTGCAGGACCCTATAAAACACACAAAGAAGCCAAATATCTAAATGATGAAGCTCACCTACAGATGGATGTCTTTTCATAATTTACAAGCCTTGGTGTTTTTATCTAAAAAAAAAAATCTTTTTTAAACACTGACATCCCTACCTAGTGCTTCCACTGCAATTTTTCTTAGTGAAAAAAAAAAAACATTTCAAAATTGAAATGCTCCTCTTTAATGATATCTTTATGGTAGCTCAGAACATCTTTATTTTGTGTGGGTTTTCAGAACATCAAAGCATCATTTCATGACACACATGTATCTCACACACTCAGCCAATCAGGATGTGAACACAAACCAATTCCTCCATTGTGTTGGATCTCGATGCGAGCGCCGCTGTCTCTGACAATGTCCTGCCAGTTGATCAACGGAGCGTAGCTGAAGTTCCTGTTGTTGACAATCTGTACTCCACCTTCCAAGATCTCTGCAGAAACAGTGTAAAAAAAAATCTGATTTATTTAATGCAGAAAACAAAATGTCCGCTGGGAGAACAACACCTGTTTGTTTTTATGCTTGTCTAAAGTATTGTCTAATATTTATATATGTTAAAAAATGTACAATATATTTTACTTAACTCAATTTTATTTCTAAAGCATGCAAACAGCCCAAATACATACAATAGACAACACATGATTAAAAGCTTACAAAACTAAGTGTGTTTTCACTCAAAGGTCTCCAAAGTAGGGGATATTAGTAAGTAAGTAAATAAGTAATGTGTATTTATATAGCACATTTATCTTGTATGGTCATACACCCAAAGCACTTCACAGTCATTAATCTTTCCACACCAATACAAGTGTGCAGCATCCACTTGGATGATGCAATGGCAACCACAGGACAACAGCACCAGTGCGCTCACCACACACCAGGCAGTGGAGAGACAGCGATAGAGCCAATTCAGTGGATGGTGATGAATTCCGCGATGGGAAAGGAGGAATGGAGGGAATTTGGCCAGGACACTGGGGTTAGACCCCAACTCTTTATGACAAGTGCCATGGGATGACCACAGTGAGTCAGGACCTCGGTTTAACGTCTCAACCGAAAGTCGGCACTCCAACGCTGACAGTATAGCGTCCTCTTCACTATACTGGTGCATTAGAACTCACACAGACGCACCCTGCTGGCCTCACTAACACCACTTCCAACAGCAACCTAGTTTTCCCATGTGGTCTCCCATCCAGGTACTGACCGCGCTCAGCCTTGCTTAGTTTCAGTGAGTAACCGGTCTTGGGCTGCATGGCTGTGGCTTATTCTCAAGAACAGTGGAAGATCGTTCCAAAGTCAAGGAGCTTCCACAGAAAAAGCTCTACATTTCAAGCATGATTGTGGAACTGTCAGACATAGCTGATTATTTTAAAGTGAAGAGATCTCAAGGGTTGATGTAGACTAATTAGGTCAGAAATGTACTGAGGGACCAGGCCATACTGTAAAAAATGCTAGGTTCCACACAGTTCATTCATGTTGTCCCAACACAAATCGATTAAATGAACCTGACAAAATAATGTTTTAATTGAGCATAAAAACAATTAAGTTGTCACTAAAAATTCCCAAGACTTGTGTTGATCAAGCTCATTTCAAATAAGTAGTATAAACAAACAGCTAGTTTTTGGAGTCCATTGAGAGATTTAAAAACATATAACAACACTTCATATTGAATTTTAAAACGAATCGGTAACCAATGTATTTCAGTGAATTTTACATTTTAGTTTCCTGTCAGGAGAGGATTAAAAATGGGTTGTTGTTCTTAGAAATGTCTTGGAAGATCATTATGCATTGCTTAAAAATAGTAAGATACTCAAGACATATGTGACCCTTTAGAGCACTTTGACATCTCTGATGAGTCTGAACAAGCCAAATTATATAAAATATGCAGTTTGAAATGAAGTGACCCACAAAACATACAGACATTTTTCTGGCAGGCTTAAACTCTTTCTGAGAGGTTCTCTGTAAAGCATTCTGCTCTGTTGAGTGACATTGGGTGTGCCTGTACATACAGTAATGCAAATGTACCAGATTCCTAAACACTCCTACAGATTTCTGCAAAATCACTGATGTCAAATTTACTTACTGTCAAACAAACCATCAAATCCATTTGTTTTAAGAAGGCGAAGGATTATAAATGCTCCATTAAAGGAAGCGCTCATGATTCAAATGACAAAAGCTATTCTTGCAAATACATTACAAATTTCCAATTTAGTCATTTTGTAGATTTTTTCAGGTTGGACAAATATATCAAATTATTTTAGGATCACTACAAATCTTCAGGGATTTTTTTTACACTTGGATTAGTTGATCCTCTAAAGACTGGTTTAAAGGGTTTCCTAAGTTTCTTGCATCATGTTTCAAACTGCTCATAGGTTATCTGAAGCTATCACACGCAGTACGTAAACCCTGGATAATGTCTTTATTTGTGATGTTTAATTGCAATGTCTGTGTCACTGATTGAATGAATGCGACCTATTTACATAAAGACTTGAGCTTTACACATCATGAACCGAGAAATCAAAATGAATAATGAACAATGAGAAAGGTAAACACGGGCTTGTGTAAAAACCAGATGCTCTAAAGACGGCAAGATGCTGTGCAGTGATGAGGTGTGGAAAAAAAATATAGTCTTTGCATTGCTTTTACTTCTGATTATTTTTAATGAAGTTCCACAATACGTGACTTTTTTGTTCACTTCATTCTCATCAACAGGGATAGTTCACCCATAAATGAGAATTCTGTCATCATTTACTCACACTTCACTTGATTTGACTTTTGTTCTTCTGTTGAACACAAAAGAAGATATTATGAAGAAAGCTGGAAACCTGCAACCTCAGACTTCCATAGTATTTGTTTTCCCTGCCTACCAGAGAAGTTGATGGTTTTAAAATATCTTCTTTTGTGTTCAACAGAAGAAACTCATAAAGTCATAAACCATCAGAGGGAGGTGGGGGAGGGGTAAATAATGAGTACATTTTCATTTTGGGGTGAATTAAGTGTAAAATTATGAGTCTATAAGAAAATTTTCACTAACTGGATTTATAAGAGAAAATTAAAACAATAAAACTGGGATAAATGTGTGTGGAAAAAACCCTTTAGGTTATTTTAACTATTTTCCTCCAAAAGATTTACTGTTTCTACCAGGCATTGCTCATTCAGTGATCTAATCCCAAGAGCTTAGGTAAGAAACATTACAGTTTCTTTGTCAATTTGTGTGTGAATTTCAGGAAATTCAGTGCTCAGTGTGACACACAAGTACTACAGAATGAACAAACCCCTTTTACATAGTTTGTTACAATTTCAAAAGTAATCCATGTGCTTTTGTGCAACAAATTGAAGTATAAATACCTTGTTTTGGCACACTTCCTCACAACACATCCTATTATGAGTTTGATCAGTAGGCAGAGACAAGGTGATATTTTGTGGCTGTTCAAAATCATTCGCCCACATGAGCATTTCCACAAAACAAACATGCATTTTTTGACTACCACTGGAAATGGTTGAAAGTGGACAAAACGATATTATTCGGTGTCCTTTACTTGCGATCAAACTGATGAAAACAGTAACATACGAATACTGTCTTTGAAATGATGTGGTGCACTTTCAGTTTGGGGAACATCCATTCTTAAGAACTGAAATAAATCATTTTAAATAATAAGATTGCACTACAAATGATCTGTTTACAGATATTGTGTCTCATTTATATATGAAAACAGTGTTATGGCTTATTGGAATACATATTTCAGGCTAAACAGCAAAATGTATTTCAACATATGTTTGACTGTACAGTTGAAGTCAGAATTATTAGCCCCCCTGTTTATTTTCCCCCACAATTTCTGTTTAACGGAGAGAAGATTTCTTCAAAACATTTCTAAACATAATATTTTTAATAACTCATTTCTAATAACTGATTTATTTTATCTTTGCCATGATGACAGTAAATAATATTTGACTAGATATTTTTCAAGACACTTCTATACAGCTTAAAGTGACTTTTAAAGGCTTAGCTAGGGTAATTAGGTTAACTAGGCAGGTTAGAGTAATTAGGCAAGTTATTGTATAATGATGGTTTATTCTGTAGACTATCAAATATAAATAAAGCTTAAAGGGGCTAATAATTTTGACCTTAAAATGGTGTTTAAAAAAATTAAGAACTGCTTTTATTCTAGCTGAAATAAAACAATTAAGATTTTCTCCAGAAGAAAAAATATTATCAGACATACTGTGAAAATTTCCTTGCTCTGTTAAACATTGTTTGGGAAATATTTAAAAAAGAAAAAAAACCTCAAAGACGAGCTAATAATTCTGACTTCAACTGTATGTTTCTATTTAAAATGCAGGCTATAGGGCAGTATTACGTCAACAACTTTTTTTTTCCTTTTCACACTAAAAATTTTTACAGACCCATATTATGGACCAATACAGGATTATTTTTGTTCCATTTTTTGTACAACTCCAAATAAATACCACAAAACAACCAGTTTGCCTCATCCATCTATCTCCATATGGACAATTTTCCCAGTGTGTGTATTTTAAATTTGCAAAAATGTAGACAGCACCCTCTAGTGGATTTGTCATCTGAAATGTGCAATGAAACTTACCCGGAGCAACATATTTTATGTACACAAATATGTACTGTAAGGCACATATTACCAATAAGTCTGGGCTGTTATTATAAAATGACATTAGAATCACACGAATATCTGTGGCCAAAGCTCTTATATGATGAGATATATTATATATCTTATATGTTTCCTCTACAGTACATTTATATGCACAACTTGTGTAATGTTGATGTGGAAAGACATGTTTTGACTTTTTGGGGTTATTCATGATCTGCTGAATATATTTTGATAATTCTAATAAGTTTCTTTTAATTATTCAAAGCTTACATTGTGAGGAGATTAACGCCATCTTACTGTACCCAGTTAAAAAAAATGCTTCTCTGATTGTTTACAGCTTAACAGAAGTCACGTTTTCCATTATTTGGAGCATGGAGCATATTCTAATGAATTGTTGTTCATTATAATTAATATTCTGATCACAGGCGACGCGGTGGCGCAGTCAGTTGGCGTTTCTGTGTGGAGTTTGCATGTTCTCCCCGTGTTCGCGTGGGTTTCCTCCGGGTGCTCCGGTTTCCCCCCACAGTCCAAAGACATGTAGTGCAGGTGAATTGGGTATGCTAAAATTGAACGTAGTGTATACAGTAAGTGTGTGTGTGAATGAGTGTGGCTGTTTTCAAGTGATGGATTGCAGCTGGAAGGGCATCCACTGCATAAAACATATGCTGGATAAGTTGGCGGTTCATTCCGCTGGGGCGACCCCAGATTAATAACGGGACTAAGCCGAAAAGAAAATAAATGAATGAATTCTGATCTCAATCTCACCTGTGAGGTTGGTGAGGCCCAGATCTTCCAGGCCAGTGTGAGTGTCAAAGTTATGAAAGACAGAAAGAGCCCATTCTTTATCATACAGGCTGCTGCCACGAATCACTCGGAGCTGACTCAAAGGTAACCTGCGAAACTGGTTCATCGCAATGAGGATGTAGCCGGTGACCTCTCGGATACTCTAAAAGAGAAGTCAAGCATGTTATCTCATGGCCAAATCAACCATTTAGCACACAGTACAGGTAAGTAAAACAGCCTCTTACTCCAAGAAAGGAGAAATCAAGGTCATTTTCCATCTGTGTGATCTCAAGATTGCCCATGACAATCTCACATCCGGTGTAGCGCTCCTTCAGGTTGTTGTAGTGCTGTTCTGGGGTGCCCGTGGAGCTCAGAGCATTTTTGGTGCCTGCGCAAACTAGGGAAAGAGAAGGATTGCATTTAATATGATGTATACTGTATGTGGAGTATTCAGAAAACTATTTAACAAATAGAGCTGCATAATATATTGTTTAAAAGCTACATTTCTAAATAACACAGTATTTCTACCAATATTTCAGATTAAACTAGAAAAGTAAAGTTCGTAGACAAACTTTATGGTGGCTTGAGAAAGCCTAGTCTGAAAGTTTCTAAGTAGATTAAAATTTAAATAATAGAAGAAGTTTATAAGAAGTTTGACACAGTTGGCATAGATGGATAACTACATATATGTTAGCATGTTTCTTGCTAGGTGGTTGCTAAGTGGTTGCTAAGGTATTGCAAGGTGGTTGCTAGGGTGTTCAATGTGGTTGTTAGACAGTTGCTAACATAAATTAGAATGGTTCTTGTTTGAATTAACATGATTCTATTATGAAATAGCATGTTGCTAGCATGTTTCAAGTATAAAGTAGCATGTTGTTAGCATGATTTTAGTATGAATTAGCATGTTGCTAGAATGTTTATAATATGAATTAGCATTTTGCTAGTATGATTAGTATGTTTGTTGTGTTTCTGGTATAGATTGGTATATTGCTAGTATGAATTGGTATGTCGTTAGTATGTTTCTAGTATGGATTAGTATGTTGTTAGTATGGATTGGTACGTTGTTAGTTTGTACAATGTAAAGTCAATGGAAGTTTTTTTACAATGGAAGTCTATGGGACAGTTGCTAGGGTATCGTAAGTGGTTCCCAAGGTGTGAATATTACGTTGAAAGGTCATCAGTGATTGACAGATTGGTATTCTGAGTTAATTGAGCCCAACCTTAAGTCTGTATGACAGTATGGCGTAAATTTATGAGGTCACAAATTTTGGTCCAATGTTAAGTCAGTGGGGCTTTTCCGAATTTTCCGGGTCAGTTTTGGGAAAACCATAAGTCGGATCAGTTGGAAAAGATATAGCAACCCAGGTCAGAGCAGTTTGGAGGTTTGGAGTTTGTTTTTTGTAGCTTGAACAGTTTAGGGAGAGATCAGGAAGAAGAAGACGGAAGAAGAAGAAGAAGTTTATGTAGTAACAGTATGTTGGCTTTCTCAAGCCACCCTAATAATAAGAGACTTCCAAAATATGCAAAAATCTTACCACCCCCAATTTTTTTGATTGTGTATTATTAAAAAGAATAATTTCAGCTCAGCCTTCAGTTTTAGCTCATGAATTGATTATTAAAACTATTAAAATCTATTGTGGTCACTTGATTGCAAGACTTGAAAGTGTTTATTATATGCATTTTCATAATCATAAACAGCACATATTATGCCAATTTACATTTCAAATATTAAATAAACTCCTTTATGATTTACTCTTCAAATATGCAGCTATGGGGGAAAAAACTTGTACATTTTTTCATTTCAACTATACAATTTATAGTTATGTGGTTGATTCAAATGTAATTTGTGTTTAGTTCTGCAAATTTAAAATAAAAGGGTTGTCAATTAGAGCATTGTTTTCAGACACATTTATCTTCATTTTCAGGCAACAAAATAATATAAAAAATTTCTAAAAGTTGAAGAAAGCAATATTTGGTGGTGGAATAACCCTGATTTTCAATCACAACAAATGAAAGCATTTCATAATTTGACCAATTATAAATCAAAATTATATCTTAACTAACTATTTTATCTTGATTCTATCTATTAAATTCTATCTAAATTCTATCTAAAATCACTTTTTGTAATCAGACTTCATTCATTTATTTTCCTTTGGCTTAGTCCCTTTATTCATCAGGGGTCACCACAGTGGAATGAACCCCCAACTTATCCAGCATGTGTTTTATGCAGCGGCTGCCCTTCCAGCTGCAACCCAGTGCTGGAAAATATCCATACACACTGCGACTGTGGGGGAAACCAGAGCACCCGGAGGAAACCCACACCAACAGGGGGAGAACATGCAAACTTTACACAGAAAAGCCAACTGACCCAGCCTAAATTCGAACCAGCGACCTTCTTGCTGTGAGGCGACAGCACTACCCACTCCACTCTGAGGCAACCACTGAGCCACCGTGTCGCCATAATCAGACTTGTATATTAAATATTAACATTTTATTCAAACTACAAATCCAGTAAATAAACTGAGAATTTCCAATTGGTCTCCTAATTTCCCCATAGCTGAATATTTATGAACAGCACACACGCATGAGTCTTCCTGCAAAATGCAGGAGAGCAGTCATCGTGGCCTCTGTACACAAATATAGCTCTTTTGAAGTGGCCACTTCCACACAAGGCTTCCACTCACTGCGCACACAAAGACTTCATGCAGTGGCCACAACACAAAGTCATTAACATAATGAGGGCAAGGTCAAAGGTCGCCAAGATGCTGCAGGTCAGCATGTAGTACAAGACAACTGAAAGTGCCCAAACAGACTTAAAAAGGGACACGCATAATGGTGGGAAACAGCTTCAGACGGAGCTGGAATCCAGGGTTATTGGCCTGAGGTGATGGAGAGACATGACAACTGACAGAAAACTCTCTCTCTCTTTCTCTCTCTTTACTGCAACCATAAAATGCACAAGGGTCTCCCTGATGCTGAAGCCATAACTCTTGCATGCACTTACTTAAATTGCAGCCTGTGTATCGCTCTTTAACACTCCGTGGTATTTGACATTACACAGGACGTATTGTAACATAGAAAGATTTGAAATTATAGTCTGTTGAGACCTGAAGATAAAATCAGGGGTTTTAATTCATTTAAGAATACGTCATGTTAAATTCAGGACAAATTGAGGTTTCATAAACAACTTCTGCAGTCATTGGTCAAAATGGCAACAATAATAAAAAAAAAAAAAAAGATTTCTGCAGTTAGCTTTTTTTCACTTTATAGTAAATGAGTTGCACATTTTAGTTTGCATACAGTCAAAATGAAATAACAATGACTGTTGTGTTATCTCGTGTTCAGATCTCTAGTTGTTCGCGCTGGTTTCCTCCGGATTCCCCCACAAGTCCAAAGACATGTGGTATAGGTGAATTGAGTAAGCTAAATTGTCCGTAGTGTATGTGTGTGAATGAGTGTTTATGGATGTTTTCCAGTGATGGATTGCAGCTGGAAGGGCATCCGCTGCGTAAAACATATGCAGGATAAGTTGGCGATTTATTCTGCTGTGGCGACCCCAGATTAATAAAGAGACTAAGCCGAAAAGAAAATGAATAAATGAATTGGTCAGTGCAAGAAAAAAGCAACAAAAGAATAAAACAATGGCTTAAAACAATATCTAAGATGTTGTGATTTATTTCCTGGTTAGTCCAGTTGATCAATCACATGATCTGTTAATGCAAGTTTACGTAAATTTTTATGCATATTAAGGGACATATTTTGTAAATGTGCTTCCATTGTGGTTATGAAATGTTTTATTTCAAAAACATATCTGGTTTAATGCACATTATATCATTTTATGCACATCTTAGAGTTTTCAGCTATTTTTATGCAATATACTGAAATGTGCATACAACTACTTTGGTAAGAATGAGCCATATAGCTAAAGGTTTTTTTGCACTACAGCTGTAAAGATAACTATAAGGATGGTTATATTGTCATCCACACCAATGCACGGTAGTGGTAACCTCTTATACTATTCCGTTAGCAAGGAAAATAAAACATTTGCAAAATATTGTGTCTCTGTGTCATTAATTTTTACAGATGTGGTGTGGAGTCATTCATACTGTCACAGAATTAGAATGATTATTATTAAAACTTTATAATTGTAGCTTTCATTACAGTCAGTTATCATATCTGGTGTGAACAGGTATAACCACATTTAGGTTTTGATAATGCTTTCTTTACACTCTTATTATGTCATATTCTCTTATATATATACAGTTGAAGTCAGAATTATTAGCCCCCCTTTTTTTTTTTTTTAATTATTTACCAAATGATGTTTAACAGAGCAACGACATTTTCACAGTATGTCTGATAATATTTTTTCTTCTGGAGAAAGTCTTATTTGTTTTATTTCGGCTAAAATAAAAGCAGTTTTTAATTTTTTTAAACACCATTGTAAGGACAAAATTATTAACCTCTTTAAGCTATATATTTTCCCGATAATCTACAGAACAAACCATCATTATACAATAACTTGCCTAATTACTCTAACCTGCCTAGTTAACCTAATTAACCTAGTTGAGCCTTTAAATGTCACTTTAAGCTGTATAGAAGTGACTTGAAAAATATCTCGTCAAATACTGTCATCATGGCAAAGATAAAATAAATCTGTTATTAGAAATGAGTTATTAAAACTATTATGTTTAGAAATGTGTTGAAAAAATCTTCGTTAAACAGAAATTGGGGGAAAAAAATAAACAGGGGGGCTAATAATTCTGACTTTAACTGTATGTATGTATATGTTATGTTATAAACTTTTAATTCCCCCAACCAATATATAAGTTTAATATATAAATTGTATGTTTGAGAAAAATACTTAATATATTTTTCTGGGCTAAATTATTTCTATGCACTTTTTAAAAATAAAGACATGACAGCAGTCAACCTTTTTAAAAGGAGTACATTTATACATAAAGGCTCCATATTGTTGCCTCAGAGTACTTATAAAATGATGCACATTTCAAGTACAAATATGTATCTTTGAAGTACCAATATGGAGTCTTTAGGTACAAATGTGTATTATTTATAAAGGTACGGCCTCATACCTTTATTTCTGAGACTGAGCATTATTATCAAGACTTACAGAAGACGCCTACTAAAATGTCAGTAGTTTATACCAAAAAGTCTTGTCAGGGATATTCAGAACAAGAATCCTTTATTCATTCATTCGTTCATTTTCCTTCAGCTTAGTCTCGGATTTATCAGAGGGCGCCACAGCGGAATGAACCGCCAACTATACCAGCATATGTTTTACACAGTGGATGCCCTTCCAGCCACAACCCAGTACTGGGGAAAAGAATCATTTAATGACATAAAAAAAAGGATTTGGAGAGCATCCCCAAAATACTTCATAATTGTCATTCAACTTTGCCACTGTCCTTCAAACCACTGTCTGTGCACATTTCTCAACCAGAGGTTTTAAATATTTCAAAAAATACATTTAGTGTGTAAGTTTTACTTTATTATATCTGAATAATTACAGGTCAGAATAAGCATTTTAGTTTTATAATCACATAAATAAATCAGTTATGGTGAATTACAACAGAACATATTTTGAACAGAGTGTAATTTAATATGCTTTCTACATTTGTCATTTAATCCACTAAAGACAGACATTATGTTCTATAAACTACTGTATATACTGCTGTGTCAGTTTTCCTCTAAAAGGCAAAGCAAATTATCACTGGAACTAAAAAATGGCATCATATATTTATTTTTGGACCAAATTTAGACTGATCCGCTAACTATTTCTACACCGTGCTTCTCGGGAATCTGAGCATGCTTGAGCCAAACCTGTCCATCACAGACCCGATATCAGAAAACGTACAGTTACTGCATTTTGCATGTGTGTGAATCATCCCTAGAGGTGGGACGATCCTGCCGCAAATATGTCAATGGGGCGTGAGTTTAACTTGGAAATATTCCTCCGAGAACACAGGAGGACTTTGAAAATGACATTGTAAAACAAACACGGCAAGTTCTGGCTGGTGAACCTTCTTGCGTCCGCATTCAATAAACCCATCAATCACATTGGCTGCTATAAAATATTAACAGCGTGCAAAGAACACCCCGGATGAAACAAGTCAAAATCTTTAAATGTTTTGCAGCTGCCTGAGCGAGCCACAGAGTGCATTGAAGTTGCAAGGGGTTAAACTGTGTATTCTAGAGACTGGCAGAGTTTTAATGCTCAGCTGCATGTCTGGGGCCTTAGGCTGTATCTGGCTATGAGATCTAGAGGGGCATTATTAATGAACAAAGCGCGGTATTGTCACTTAGCTATAAATGTGTGGCTCTGTTAATGTGTAGCTCTGATTGACAGTGACTCTGTGTGTGCGTGTTTGTATGTGCGTGCGGGCTGAGATCATACAAGCAGACAATAGGATGAGTGTGAGCGTAGTACTCTATCAAGAGGAGGGGGAGTCGGAAAGGGAGGGGATTGGAGGGGTGTAGGGACATAATCTAAGAATGAGCGCTGTTCTGTACACTGCTTCTTTCTATATATAACCACTGCATCCAGACATGTATGCAAGCACACCATTGAATGCCTTTACAAGTGTCAGTGTTGAGGCAATGCATTACAAGGAACTTGTGTCATGTAATCCGATTACTTTTTTGGTAATACTTTACAATAACAGTACATGGATATTGATGTATTAATATGTCAACTAAACATTACTTTATTGTGAATTAATGATGATGATATATATAATAATGGTTCCCTTGATTACTTATTAGTACATGTTGTTAATGTATTAATTAACATTTAAGCTTAAGCTAAATGTAACCAACGTTAACTCATGATCTGTTAATGTATAATTGTGTCATGACTTTACTTGGAGGGGCACATCACCATTAACTCATCCTCAACTACTCATGAACTCTTGTGTTTAAATTGTTTATGTTGATAGAACACTCTTCTATTGTTATTCAGTGTAAACGCACTAGACAGATGTGCATAAGGAGTTCATGAGTAGTTAAGAATGGGTTAATGATGAAGTGCCCCTCCAAGTAAAGTCATGACATAATTATACATTAACATGTCATGAGTTCATGATGGTTTAATTAAGCATAAACTAATGTGGTAATTAATACGTTAACTAACAACATGTACTAACAAGTAATTAAGGTAGCTGTTATTCACACATGAACTCTTGTGACTCATGATTAGCGCACGCCTTAACTCATGATTAGTTCATAATAAAGTAATGTTTAGTTTACACATTAAACATCATTATTCATGCACTGTTATTGTAAAGTGTTACCCTTTTTTTTGGTCTCAAGGTGAACGCGTACCTTGGCTCTAAGGGTCAAACAACAAAAATAAAGCCAAGAATCTTGATGTGATTCTGGAGTCAGATCTGAATTTGAATAGTCATGTTAAAGCAGTAAGTATCAGCATACTATCATTTCAAAAACATTGCAAGAATTAGATGCTTTGTTTCCAGTGAGGACTTAAAGAGACTTGTTCATGCTTTTATCACCAGTAGTACGGATTACTGTAACAGACTCCTGCACTGACCTTCCCAAAAAGACAGACAGACAGTTTTTTACTTCACATTTTAGTTTTGACGTAAAAGGACCTTACATTTGTCAAAAAAATTAAAGTTTGCTTATATTTTCACGCTCAAGCAAGCCCGAGATGAAAAATGTAAAACGAAAGTAACACATTTAGTTACTTTTTAAAAAGTACCGCAAGAATGTAATCCATTACTTTTAAAATTAACTTTCCCCAATATTGATGACAAGTACAGTAAAACCTGCTAATCTGCCCTTCTGCTTTTCTTTGGAATGAGAAAGGAGACGGGTTGTTTCAGCATGTGTTAAAATGTGCTGCTTTATAGTCTAAAATATTTGATACTTTTGAAAAACCTTTAACATATCAGCCACTCCAAACCCTCTAACAGCACTGTTCGGAATTCCTTTCGGGCCAAATTTGCCTTCAACAACACAGAACGTTGTTACGTTCATCACATTATTGATTAGAAGGCTCATTCTCTTTAAGTGGAAACAAACATCTCCACCTTCACATGACAGATGGATAAAAGATTTTTTTGTGTGTTTAAAGTTGAAAAAAAAAAAGGTTTTCATTAAGAGAGTCTTTAAAATCTTTTACAAAACATGGAAACCTTTGTTGAATTATATTGACACTATTAATCACGAAGCAGAAGAGGCATAAAGCTTTTTTATTATTTCTTATTATTTATTTTTTACTTTAATATTTTTAATATTTATTTTTTTTAATGGTCATTGGTTCTTAGTTGTGAAAAAGCAGAACTGTGTATTACTTATTTTTGTATGCATATGATGTTGTATCTGCACAAAATGTTAATAAATATATTTGGCCAAAAAAAAAGTGCTGCTTACAGGAAGCACATCCGCATGCACATTCTGCATCTCAAATAAAGTATGCCGTGTAAACAATCTTAAATGGTGTTATATCTTTTTGATTTCTAGTTTTCTAGTTATACATTAGCTCAGACAACTTTATCAGTTTAAGAGATTAAACATTAATTCTGGTTTGGTTATTATCAGCCATTATCAGTTGATATTGGATATTTATTGACCAACTCTGAATATTTAATTGCAAATGGAATTTTCTGCATACACTAAAAAAAAAAAACGATTCTGCAAAATCATTGCAAACAATTTATAAATCGCCCATGTCTTGAGGTAGTTCATCATGATGCGATTTACCCTCTATGTGCGATTTGATTGAACAGGGATCACAGGACTAAAGAAAAAATAAAGTATCGACCGCAGGTTGAAGGAAAGTAGTGGAGTAAAAGTACAGATACAACACTACAAATGTTCTTAAGGGAAAGTAAAAGTACACATTTTAAAAACTACTTTGTAAATTACAATTTCTAAGAAAAACTACTCAATTACAGCAATTTGAGTATTTGTAATTTTTTTAATTTACACCACTGTATTCAATAAAGTGTAAATCACCAAAGGTGGCCCATATTAAAGTAATTTTAATACTAATTTGGCTATATTGTTGTTATCGATGAATTTTTTTATTTACTTTTCTCTTCCTAGTTAAGCCTTTAAATGTCACTTTAAGCTGTATAGAAGTGTCTTGAAAAATATCTAGTCAAATATTATTTACTGTCATCATGGCAAAGATAAAAGAAATCAGTTATTAGAATGACTTAAGAAAATCTTTCCTCCGTTAATCAAATATTGGGGAAAAAATAAACAGGGGGCTAATAATTCAGGGGGGCTAATAATTCTGACTTCAACTGTATATAAATATTTTAATTTCTTTATTCTAAAGATTTAGGAAATATGTCTGGTACATCAAAAAGTGTGGTTATGCTGACCATCCAACAAGCTAATCCAACAAAAAACAGTGCTTAAAATGTCACTAATATGCAGTCATTTAACCTCATAATTAAATAGAAAATGAGGCGAATAACTACTAAAAGATCCACTTTTTGAGAAAAAAGAACCACCCCTTTCACCAGGCTGGCTACAGGCCTGAGTATTGTACATTACAATATTGCAATGCCTAAATGTAAGGCAAATAGTAGAGTTTTTAATAATTATCTGCCATAACACAGTGCATCCCTATTATCCGTCCAGCAGACAATGATCATGAACGCAGAATGAAATCCGAGAAACACCCTTATACAAAAGGCTATACAGACATGCACACACCCAAATGACTTGTACATATTTGCTGTTGCATCAGGTATTGTATAAGACAGCATGTGCATATTAATACCCACACACATACATGATGTCTGGATGCTAATAGCGTATGGATTTATGGGGTCCTATACAGTCACAGGTAATCTTAAGTCAACAGCACTGCAGTCATCGAGGCCTCTATGAAATATGCAATAGAATCCAGCAGTGCACAATGATTATAGTTCAAAGAGCATTAACAGCTTGACATCAGGGTGGAGACGGAGCATGGGTGACAGACAGAACAGGAGACAAAAAAAACAGGGCGAGCGGAAGAACCCACGAGGGAGAACGAAGATGAATTAGACACACACAGAGAAAGAAATGAAACTGGTACTGGTGTCAAACTGAAATAAGAGCTGGTGTGAGATTAAAAAAAAAAGACAACTTCTAAAAAGCTCATCCACGCCTATTCACGTAAACTTGTGCAAGTACAGACTGCTCTGAATCTGATGCCAATACTGTTGACTGTTAGTGGAAAGTGGGTATGGTTTCTGTTTCTTGCTTTTAGGGAATCTGTTCAAAGAAGTGATGCGTTTATTTATTTATTTTTTAGAAACAAACCTACAGCCTCTTAAATGTATTCACAAATGGATATTCGCTGTTAATTTATTCACACTCAGTCCACTCAGTGAGAAGTGACATGGAAACAACACAAGATCATGTAGTATATATTCTGTTATTAACTACATAATGAGAAAGAAGCCTTTAGTGGGGTAGAAAATGTACATATTTTGTTCACCTGACTTTAAAGGGAATTAGCAATTTCTCCTTAACCTTTTTTCTTTTTCGACCAGGTTGTGATATTGCTCAGATGACACGTCAAACAGACACTCGTGTTCCGGCCATATTTACACTAGTTGTTCTCCATTTCTCCAAATAGACATAAAATGAGCGCTTTTAACTTCTCCCCCGTCCTCCTGCTGGCCTGCAGATTTCCATACTTGTGGATGCTGCTCTCTCATTGGCTGTAGATAATCGCCGATGTTATTTTCAATCAGAACACATTTCACACGGCATGATTTGAATCGCTGACAGCTCCAGATATTTAGCATGCCAAATATCTCACGGGTGTCGGCGACTCATCAGCGATTCTCTCAGATCGCGTCTTTGATGAGTAGGGTCTGTTTGCGGACTGCAAGAAAGGGGTATAACATGAAGGTGCCTTAGGGGCGTAACTTGTAGTACATTAGAGGTGTAACTTGAAGTTATGGAGCCATGTTAAAATTATGTTGTCGGCAAGATGGTGCTGTACCCCTCCTGAAAAAAACAGCTTAAACCAGCCTAGGCTGGTTGGCTGGTTTTAGCTGGTTTACCAGCCTGGTTTTAAAGGGGTTTTGGCCATTTCCAGACTGGTTTTCAGCCATTTCCAGCCTGGTCTTAGCTGGTCAGGCTGGAAAATGACCAGCTTAAACCAGCTAAAACCAGCCTGGTTTAAGCTGGACATAGCTGGTTTTGGCTGGTCAAGCTGGTTTTAGCTGGTCAACTCCCAGCCTGACCAGCTAAGACCAGGCTGGAAATGGCTGGAAACCAGCCTGGAAATGGCCAAAACCCCTTTAAAACCAGGCTGGTCAACCAGCTAAAACCAGCCAACCATCTTAAGCTGGTTTAAGCTGGATTTTTCAGCAGGGACATCAGTTATTAACGTCTACACCTACCCCAACCATAAACCCAACCATCAGTTATTAACGTCTGCACCTTCCCTAATCCTAAACCCAACCATCATAATTATTAATGTCTACACCTACCCCAACCCTTAACCCAACCATCACAGTTATTACGTCTACACCTACCCCAACCCTTAACCCAACCATCAGTTATTAACGTACACCTTCCCCAACCCTAAACCCAACTATCACAGTTATTAACGTCTACACCTTCCCTAAACCTTAACCCAACCATCATAGTTATTAATGTCTACACCTACCCCAACCCTTAACCCAACAATCAGTTATTAACATCTACACCCTCTCTAAACCTAAACCCAACAATCAGTTATTAACGTCTACACCTTCTCTAAACCTAAACCCAACCATCACAGTTATTAACGTCTACACCTACCCTAAACCTAACCACCCCAGTTATTAACATATAGCCGTGAGTTGCGGAGGCTTTCATACTTGACACAGTCGTCATTGTACTGTTATTTGCAACCACAGGGAGCGACGCCGAGTAGGCTAACTGTCATGACAACACGGATGAAGAAGTCAGCGAGTGGAGTGGCATGAGTTGCTAAATGAATCAATATAATAATATATCAAATGAACTGGTTGTGGATAAATTTAGAGAAAACTCATGAAAACATTTGGTGAAAATGTTCTCTGGTAAGTATTTCCACCACCTTGACAACAACATCTCGTTGGTTCAATGGGATCTCGATAACTACAAATTACGCCTCTAATTTACTACAAGTTACGCCCCTTCATCTTACGCCCCTGTCTTGCAGTCCGCAGACAGACACACTTGTCTTTGATAGTTCACACTGTGTGACTGTTACTCACATGAATGAGCACCGATTTGCCTGTGATTTCAGGCATTTGTCGGCGATTTCTCAAAACCTGTTGGCGAGTCAAAATCGAGGCCAAAATCATGCAGTCTGAACTTGACATAAAATGCAAGTCAACAGCACTTTGATAGTCAAAAAACATATATAGGCACAACACAAAATTAATACACATTGTAGGGATGGACGATATACTAGTACAATATACCACTGAAAAACTTGCCCCAATGATAAGAATTATCCTCATTGGAAATATATGTGCCTCAGCCTACATTTTTGCAAAACATAAAATATGTTGGTCTGGGTACAATTCGTTGGATGTTTTAGATGACAAATCCACTAGAGGGCATTGTCTATAATTTTTACATATTCGAAATACATTACTTAGGATACTTTTGTTGTACGTTTCCAAAATACGTCCTTCTGCCTCATTCACACTAACAGCGACTTTGTAGCTGCCTGTCGCTCTGGGTGGTGACCTGCTTGCAAATGCAGGTCTGTGTAGGTCTACAGCACGGACAATACAACCGACCTCTGAGCGAGCTGAGAGAGGATCACGTGAGCTCTACTGGTGCTCCTACTGGCTGTTGCTCAAGATAGTCGCTCTTAATTTCCATAAATTTGAAGGATTCTCAACTTTGTCGTGTAGCTCGACACGCCTATGTGGTCGCCAACAGTCGAAGTCGCTCCTATAGATGAAGGTTGCCGGAAGTCGTTCACTCTCCGTTGAAATGAACGATCGTTTGTCGATTTGCCGTTAGGAGTCGCTCGTAGTGTGAATGAGGCTTTCCTTTACATGCCTACGAGACACAGGTCATACAAACCGCCGAACCACTGATCAAAACCCAATTAATAGTGTTTTAAAAAACAAACAAGAAAAAAGTTTGCTTGAAAAACGTTATTTTATAAGGTTTTTATCTGTTTTGTGGAACTGTGCTCCACCAGACTCAAACCTGAGCGCTCTGCATCAACACCGTAGAATGTGAGCTACAGAGCTAACTGGCTACATCAGAACGGTTGTCCATATGGAGATAGATAGTGTGAGGCAAACATATTTAGTAAAAGGAACAAAAGTTGTCGTCATCATCATATTGCACCGTAGTGTTCATTTTACCTAGAACCTGCAGTCAATCGTATGTTGAAGAATGCTTTTGCAGTTTTACAAACTGTAGAATGAAGCACAAACCGTTTGTCATTTCCATCTTCTTTTTGCTCAGCTACAAGTATATAGAAAGTTTGCACTTGCGTCAAGCCTTATGTGGGGCCATACTGGCAATATTTAGATCTAAACAGCAGCTTACATAGTTAATGTACTACTCAATTATTCTAAACATGTATAAATAAAGCATAAAAAAGTACTACTGAATACGTTGTTCTGCCAGTTTATGCTGTCTAAACTGTGGGAAAAAAAAATGTGTGGAGGCTGATGAATAGAGAAAGACTGACTAAGCAGGAAAGGGTATAATATTTTGACAATCTGAATTTAATAGGTGGTAACATATACGCATGAGCAGTGTTAAAGTATATCTATAAGCCAAATATTTTACTTACTTGACCAATATGGCCGATTGATGACATGTTGTGAAAGCTCTATGGTAATTAAGCTGATGTGTTTTCTATGTATAAATTCATTCTAGTGTCATTCATACATTCATTCATTTTCCTTCAGCTCAGTCCCTTATATATCAGTGGTCACCACAGCGGAATGAACCGCTAACTATTCCAGCATATATTTTTTTATGTAGTGGATGCCCACTCTCGCATTCACATACATTCATTCACTACGGTCAGTTTAGTTAATCCAATTCACCTATAGCGCATGTTTTTGGGCTGTGGGGGAAACCGGAGCATCTGGAGGAAACCCACGCCAACATGAAGAGAACATGCAAACTCCACACAGAAATGCCAACTGGCCCAGCCGGGACTTGAACCAGCGACCTTATGATAGCTGATGGACAAGGCCATGTTTAGTCTACTCCATAATTTTCTTCCGAAATACATGAAAGTAAGTGGTTATTTAACTGAGTAAATGTTATAGTAAAATAAACCATGTGTATCTTGCATGAAAAAAAGCTAATGATCCAGTTACATTTAAAAAATAATTATTATTGCCATCTCCATACACATCCGCCTGTATTTTACAAACTTCAATCTTATGTTTTGCTAGTTGTTATGTGCATTTGAATGTCTGAAACCTTTAAAATAAAATTGATTTGTTTGAAAACACTGATTAATTGTGATTTATGACAATGTGCGTTCTGAGGTGAAACGGTGGCTCAGTGGTAAGCACTGTCACCTCACAGCAAGGAGGTCAAAGGTTCGAATCCTGGCTCGGCTTGGCATTTCTGTGTGGAGTTTGCATGTTCTCCCTGTGTTGGTATGGGATTCCTCCGGGTGCTCCGGTTTCCCCCACAGTCCAAAGACATGCGCTAGAATTGAATAAACTAAATTGGCCGTATTGTATATGTGTGAATGTGAGAGTGTATGGGTGTTTCCCAGTACTTGGTTGCGGCTGTATGGGTATTTGCTGTGTAAAACATATGCTGGAATAGTTGGCAATTCATTCCGCTGTGGTGACCTCTGATAAATAAGATACTAAGCTGAAAGAAAATGAATGAATGATAATGTGCGTTCTAACGTTGTAATCACACCGGTGTGATTGCAAACGTGAAAGGGTTAAAAATAGATGTTTACTTCTGTAATGCATATGTGGAGTTTATGTGTGAGGTCGCCCTCTAGCTGCCAGTATGAATGAAACAAATACTACATTTCATCAAAATAAATAAATAAATAAATACAAAAATAGGAGATAATAATACTTTTATGAAAAGATAAAATACTTTGTTTTCTCCCAGCAAGTATACGTATATGAATTATTGGCATTGAAGTCATCGCAATAAATGCTAGAAAAATATTGTGATCTATAGTTTTAAGTCCATATCACCCTCCCTGAAGACTTCTGATGATAGACTGAGGACTTTTTGTATCTCAAAGTGCTTGCATTTTAGGAATCACCAAGCTAAACATGATATTTAACATTTTACTGACATCACTTACAACTTTACAACTTAAATTTTTTGGTTGAACTGTCCTTTTAACGTTGCAAATTTCACTCATCAGGAGAGTTCTAATATAGGTCAGTGCAGATGCAAACATTCAAAATCCTCTCCCTCCTATATATTCACAACGGAAGGAAATGCTCATTATATTATTAACTTACTCAGACCTCTGTATCTACCGCTGAACTTTGGAGTCATGATTGTATAGGAGTTATTAAAGAGTGGTTTATGATATGGCACTATAGTACACACCTTATTCTGTTCATTTCACTGACGCAGCGTGGCTGGCGGCAAAAATAAGCACTTGGGATTGGCCACACCAGGAATCAGTGCTTAAAGCTAATGTTCTGTGGAAAAAGAGTTAGTGAGGGGAAAAAAGAGCTTTGTGCCCTAAAGCTGTTTAAGTTGAGGCTGGTTTAATCATTTGAAGAGTGTCAATATATCAAGTAAACAGGACTCACCACTGTGCAGCAGTCAGCAGAGTGTAGTGAACAATGCACATCATGTTTGATTATTTTTACTGTATTGTACACTGTATGGCAGTTTTTGTAATTAAATCAAAATCCTATTGAAATTGCACTAAAGCCATTGTGTTAGACATATTTCTCCTTTTTATACAGTATATGCACTCTTATTTTTTATTTGAGGTTCTATATGGGATCTTTAACATTCAGGGAATATTTTCATTTCACCGTCACCTTGGAATTATAAGGTTCTATCTGCGTTCTGAATGATTTTGAGATATTGAGCTTTAAAGTTTTTGCATTCCATAGCAAACATTCTGTGTGTAACATTTGTTTTTTTTAAATAAAAAGTCTTAAAATTTAAACAACTTATAAAAAAAAACATCCCATAATGTAAATAAGTTGTCATTTAATAAGAACATGTCAACAACTCAATTTTGACAAAAATGTCAGATAGAACCGTATAATTCTAAGGTGATGAAATAAAAAAATGGTTCTTTGAAGAACTTTTCATTGAAAAAAAAGTTATTTAAAAAGTCTTCCAGATAGCTGTATTTTTATAAGCATGTTTAAGCTCATCACGCTCACACACCCTTGCCTATTCTCAAGTACAATTATGTTCTCTGATCTGAAGTCAATTGTTGTCAAAGGTGATGTCTAGAAAGGTCAAGAGGACTGACATGACATGCAGTTACAGCAGTATTCTGCACTAACATGCTTAACTTTATATATACTTACTCCTAGGGCCATTTTTTGTATATCGAAGTTGATATTTAGCCACATCATATTGGTGTTTTGTAACATCTAGTTTTATTTTTTATGAGGTGGATTGTTAGCCCAATGCTCAACCCCCAACCTGGAGGACCAGGACATACACACATCCACTACGGACAATTTTAGCTTACCCAGTTCACCTACAGCATGTCTTTGGACTGTGGGAGCTTAGGAGCACCCAGAGGAAACTCACGCAAACACAGGGAAAACATGCAAACTCCACACAGAAATGCCAACTGACCCAAGCTCGAACCAGCGACCTTAATGCTGTGAGGCGACAGTGCTAACCACTGCGCCACCATGTCACCCAACTTTATATATAAATGATTATATATTATGATTAAGTTTATTGGAGATGGATTAATACTGAAGTTTAAATTAATACATGCAATACAGTTCCATATATAAATCAACCATGTTAATTACTATTATAAAAGTGCAGTAAACATTGTTTTCTTTGTGCATTGATAACCACTCTTATAGCCAAAGTTATACAACAAAAACCATAATCAATCTACGGCTACTGAAGCAAAGTCAAGTTATCATGACTTTTTTGTTAGGGTATGTGCTTTTAAATCTCAGTCAATTGACTATTTAAAGGGATAGTTCACTGAAAAAAAGAAAATTATGTCATTATTTACTCACCCTCATTTGCTAAAAACCTTTTTGAGTTTATTTTCTGTTTCAATTTTTTTCTACAATGGAAGTCGACGGGTGACAGAAGAAAGAAACTGCGGGTTTAAAACCACATGTGGGAGAATAAATTGTTAATTTCTATTTTTGCGTGAACTATCCCTTGAAGTGAGCTACAAAAAGCTGAAAAGTAATTTTAAAAACCGTGACCATTCACAAAACGGCTACATAAATATTAAAACGTTTTCAAATGTCTTACGTTATTGGTCAACTAGACAGGTAAAGATTACATTCTGTTCAAAGGCTTTTAGGTGGGAACAGGTGGGAAGGAGTAAATCCAGAAGGTGACCATGGCAAGGAAATAGGATTTTGGTTAATATTTAAACTCAAACGACATTTTTATACATATATTCTCCTTATACATATATCTTAGAGGACAACACAACAGCAAAACGCTTGTATACCTTCTTGTGTTTGTGAAGTGACAGGCTGAGGTACACAGAGGAACAGGAGAGCGCAGAGCGCGAGCACCTGCTGTCCCATCTCGACTCGTGAGTGAAGGATCTCTGTCTGTCAGGAGCGCCTTCAGACATGCCCAAAATACACAAAAAAGCGCGCTCGAGTGGACAGCGCGTGGTTGATATTCCTCTGGAGAAAAAGGTTTATTCTAAAGTAAAAAAATATATATCCATGAAATAGCTACATCTAGTTGTTTCCTTCGCGGAGTAATCCCCTTGATCAAAAAGTTCCGCTTCACAGTAGCGCCGTTCCCGTTGGATTTTCCCACTTAGTCAACGGATAACAAACTATTTACTAGGCTAAAACGAGATTAGAGGAGTGAGAAGTTGGGAGAATGACGCAGGATCGCCACTCCCTGTGTGTACACTTATGATGTGCTCATGTGGATTGGCCCGACCGAGCGCTGCTATTTACCAATCAGTGCATAAACGCAGCGCTTCTCTTCGCTTCTCCACCCTTCAGAACGCAGCGCAACAGCCGGTGACTCACAGCATGATCATAGGCGACTCTTCACCGGCCAGAGGGACACCTTTAATACCTGTAGGGGAGAGTGGGGACATTGCAACCATATAATTAAACTTTATATGCTAGGCAGATTTAATAGCTTTGATACTTGATGCCTATTTGAAGCTAAGAAAACAGTGAGTTAAATTATACCAATCAATAATGTTTCACAAAACAGATTTGACAGTATGAGAAATGTAAAAATAACTAAAGCAATGGTAACACATGGCTGATTTCTTTCAGATTGAAGGAGGGTCTAACTGAGAATATGTAGTTTGAATATCATCACTAGGTCACTCCTGAATGGAGGAATAAGTCTTGTTGCAACTGCCCCATGTTGGAACCGTCTCCACTCTCCCCTCATCTTGAAAAGGGGGGGGGGGGGGGGGGGGACTTTAGATTACGTTTGCCCATGCGCTTGAATAATGACATCATTTACATAATATTGGGTTGGTGTATTTTTTATACATCAGAGAGAGCTTTATTGTTACAAGATCAAATTGTAACAAATAGTGTTGTTAACAAATTGTAACAAATTCTAAATTGTAAACAAATAATACTGTTTATATTGTGAGTCATGGTAATAAACCACTCTGGTTTACATCAAAAAAGTTAATTTAAATGTTTATTGAATGAAAAGTTTAAATACCAGATTTGATCATGAATAGCATAAATATCGGGGGCTGCAGTATAAATGAATACGGCTGCTAAAGTCCGATTTTTTAAAATATATTTACTGTTTTTAGGACAGGACAATATTTGCCTGAGAAACAACTATTTGAAAATCTGGAATCTGAGGATTCCAAAAAAAATCTGCTTAATGTTATTAAAAGTTATACACTAGCTGACAAAAGTCTTGTTGCTTATCAAACATCTTGTCACTTAACAGAAATAATGTACAGTATAGAATATAAAGTCATGGGGCAGAGGCAAAAGAATTAATATGGTTTATGACTCCCATGAGCTTGGATGACTGCATCCATACATCTATGCAATGACTCAAATAACTCATTAATAAAGTCATCTGGAAGGGCAAAGAAAGTGTTCTTGCAGGACTCCCAGAGTTCATCAAGAGTCTTTAAATTCATCTTCAATGCCTTCTCCATCTTACCCCAGACATGCTCAATAATGTTAATTTCTGGTGACTGGGCTGGCCCATCCTTGAGCACCTTGACCTTCTTTGCTTGCAACAACTTTGATGTGGAGGCTGAAGTATGAGAAGGAGTGCTATCCTGCTGAAGAATTTGCCCTCTCCTGTGGTTTGTAATGTAATGGGTAGCACTCATGTCTTGATACCTCAGGCTGTTGATGTTGCCATTCACTCTCTGCAGATCTCTCGCACACCCCCATACTGAATGTAACCCCAAACCATGATTTTTCCTTCACCAAACCTGACTGATTTTTGTGAGAATATTGGGTCCATGTGGGTTCCAATAGGTCTTCGGCAGTATTTGTGATGATTGGGATGCAACAAATGCTTCATCAGAAAAATCTCCCTTCTGCACTTTTCCAACTGGAAGTTGTTATTTGTTGCTCTTATAACTGGGATCAATGACAAGACTTTTGTTAGTTAGTGTATGTTATATTAAACGGTTATTAAAATGTAAAAATACATTGACTTAATATTCTAATGATTTTTGCTATAAGTGAAAACTAAAAAAAAAAAAAAAAAAGACTCATACAAATGTACTTTTTGACTATTGCACAAAACTACACCTTTGCAGTATTTCCAATGGTAAATGTAGCTTTAAACGCCCCATGCCGTTCAGTCACACTTCTTCAACATGCTTCAATATTTGGATTTCTGCACCACCTTCTGCAACATATGATGATACACTAAAGTAATAGGCAAAGCTGACTGTATGGCTACATCTGTTAATTAATACAGGAGGTTAATTTTGTTTAATGCTTATTTGTTTAATTTAAATATATTTAGCTGCTACTGTACAGTACTTGGCACCATTCTAACCATTCTGATTGGTTGCAATGAAAGTAAAACTTGCTGTGATGCACTCACCTGGTTTAAAACCTTGAAGCAGATGAGCTACAGCAGCAGCAGACACACTGGTGACACTCCTGACAGCTAACAACAGCGAATTAATTGAGGCTACGGTTTCCACTGGCTCAAAAACAAACAGTAGAAGATTAGAAAAGGCTTGCCTGCTCTGAAGAATCTCCATATCTGCTGCAACATTTGATAGGTAGGGTAAGATTGGCATAAACAACATGAAAACGTCGGGTTAGGCTACTGGTGGTGTAATGCTGTGGTTGAAATTTCTTGGCACACTTTAGGCCACATAGTTTTTTACCACAAGTACTGTTGCTGACCATGTCCATCTGACCAGTGATGGCTTCTTCCAGCAGGACGAGAGTGATGTGGTGATTTACTTCATGTGTAGCCAGCGAACCTGCAGCAAAGGTGTGATGCTCATTCTCTCATGTCAATTTGGAGCAAAATCTCTACAATGTAGATTCTATGCATATCTAAAGTCAAATGGGAGTCCAATCCAATACTTGCATTGGGGAAAATAAGTAGGAGGCAAGTATAATTACAATCTAACATAGCCTATAATACTGTATATCGCAAGGACTGTAAAATTATATTCGACTGCTCTTATAAGAAATAAATACACGTTTTGGGGATGTAACCCCGCCGGTCCCACGCCACCCAATTCGCTCCGAGCTGGTATCGAACTGGCGACCTTCCACATGGGAGTCAGTTGCTCTAACAAGGATGGTAAAGACCATGGCCTCTAGCGTCTGTCGCTAGAGCACCTTTAGAGGTCAGAGGAGTGAGGTTTACCAGCACAGCACTTACTAGCTGGCCTCCGTTACACGGACAAAAACATTCGACAGATAGAATAATTCCTCATTTAAATGTCCAATGAAGAGCTTCCTTCAGGACATATAGCCAAGTAGGCTGGAGCTATGCTAATTCCGCTGGTAATAATTCTGCAGGTAACACACAGAGGTCCAGTCAGACAGTTTTATAGCGGGTCGTCATCCGCAGTGGTTCTTGCATGGGTTTCTTGTTCACAGTGAAGAGCATTATTGTACCCGTGCCATCTCAACTGCTTAATCCCCCCATTGATGCATATAGACCGAGCGATAACAATAGGCACATTGTCAAGGCGATTGGTGACTTCTGAACCCGCAGCAGAACATGCCTGACCTCAACAGACTGTTCACTGTACAGTACTAAACACTCAAATCTGAAAAGAAGAGCAAATGCTTAGTAGCACGCTTCATTAGATGCATTTACAATAATGAAGGCAGCAGCTGGCCAGTTTATTGTTTTAGCATATCTGACAGCAAAATTTCGCTTTCTGGTGTTTTTAAAAAAAAATCCAGGAAATGTTTTGTATTGAAGGAGTATGGGAATGTGAGCATCTTTGTCTTTATATTAATGGTTATATTGTTCTTAATGATTAAATATTGTCAAAAGAGATGGTTATTTTTGTCCTATTGTTATTTTATAGTTACTGTCTTGTTATAGTCTTATATCAGAATGGCAGGACACTGAGACCTCTACTGGTGATGCAGAATATTACAGGTAAGCGCATCCTGTATAATAAATAGCCAGTGGTAGAAATCATATTCAGGTAAAAGTACTATTACTTGCCCAAAAATGTATTTTAAGTAGCGTAAAAGTATCCGTTTTAAACATTACTCAGCCCTTTAAAAAGTACTTAAGACTAGTGAGTATTATGCTGTGAAGGGCTAATGCTTTTATATGCAATTTGTGCTGGTGTGTGTAAACGAACATTCTGTACATTTAGTTATTGTTTAAGATTATTTGGCAATTTTCAGACTGTCTAAACAGTCTCTGGGTCATTGTGTGTAAAGATTTTGGACATCTTCTTGGACACTTTTGATGCTTTCAAACTGTTTGCTGCATTATATAGCGCCCATGTCTTGAGGTTGTTCAGTATGATGCGATTTACGATGTGCGATTTGATTGGACAGAATAGGACACCGAGACCTCCACTGGTGATGCAGAATATTACAGGTAAGCGCATACTGTATAATAAACAGCCAGTGGTGGAAAGAGTACTGAAAAATCATACTTGGGTGAAAGTACTATTACTTGCCCAAAAATATATTTTAAGTAGAGTAAAAGTATCTGTTGTAAACATTACTCAAAGTATGAGTAAAAAGTAGCCCTTTTAAAAGTACTCAAGAGTAGTGAGTATTATGCTGTGAAAGGCTAATGCTTTTAAATGCAATTTGTGCTGGTGTGTGTGTTACAAACTAAACATTCTGTACATTTAGTTAATGTTTAAAACTATTTGGCAATTTTTAGACTGTCTAAACAGTCTATCTGGGTCATTGTGTGTAAAGATTTTGGCCATCGTCTTGGACACTTTTAATGCTTTCAAACAGTTTGCTGCATTTATATAGCGCCCATGTCTTGAGGTTGTTCAGTATGTTGCGATTTACTTTCTATCTGCGATTTGATTGGACCGGAATCACAGGACTGATTTTTGTACTCAGCCAATCACCATAGACAAGAAAAAATTTGCAGGTTAAAGGAAAGTAGTGGAGTAAAAGTACCAACACAGCAATAAAACGTCCTCAAAGGAAAGAAAAATTACACATTTTTAAAACTACTTAAATTATAATTCCTGAGAAAGACAGTAATTTGAGTATTTGTAATCTGTTACTTTGCACCACTGTAAACAGCAGCGTTATTATAAACCTAGTAATGAAAATTCTGACTTCGTTTACAAAGCCTTGATTAATTGCAAACTAGTTTGACTTTATTTGGTTTGAAGAATGTTGAAACAGGCATCTATTGATTCCATAGTATTTGGTTACCGGTTTCCAAAATTGTTCAGAATATCTTCTTTTGTGATAAACAGAAAAGAAAAAAAAAAAAGAAAAATGGTTTGGAACAAGTCAAGACTGAGTAAATTATAATGGGATCTTCATTTTTGGTTGAACTTTTAAGTGGCTAGTGCTTTGAAAATACACAACACAACAGTTATGGGCTTATATAAATAATAATAATAATTATGTAAATAAATTTAATTGTTAATTGCAATAATATTTCACAAAATTACAACAAGTATAAAAATATATACATGATAAAATGTTGGATCCAGTCTATTTTTTCCTATAACACCATAAAGACTAATAGTGTGGTTTAATTTCTGAAGATTTGTAAGTTTGTTTCTCTCTCTCTTTACATCCACTGCTGTGACTTACTGTAGGTCAAATATGTCTTGGATGTCACCATTTTCCCTTGTTTTATCCTTGTCTATTTACATTTTGCACAGATTATTGTTTCATGATGGGTTTGTCTGTCTGTTCCTTGTTTTTCTATGTCAGCAAAAAATATAATAAAAATGTAAAAAAAAATATATAGATGGCAAAGACACGTTTTTTTTTTTTTTGTTTTTTGGCATGTGGTCACGACAAAACAATCCTTTACACCTTTATATTTAACATCTGATGTTTATTTTTTGATTAGTTACAAAACATAAATAGAATCAACAGTTGAATTAGTTACAATTTACAGTCGCTAAATCACCAGCAATAAGTTTAGTCCTCTAGAGATTATTTTCACTTAAATAACCTTTAATTATTGGTGGTCAGTCGAGTAATTCTGGGGTCCCCCTGGTTTTATCGTACAACTTCACCCAAAGCATGCTTCACTGTGAAAATGGTTTGGCTTAAAATATTTCCTATCACTTGTGTCAAATTAAAATCCGTCGTAAACGTTCTCCAATCTTTGAAAAAGAAACATGTAAAGTTGGAAGCCAGGAGAACTCGAGAAACTGTTTAGGACCTGTGTCTTACCAGATAACCACAGCTTTCTCAACACTGATCAGTACACAATTTTACATTTTTACAACCCCCTTTTTAAAATACAAAAATAATGCTTTCTTTTTAGATTACATTTTGGTAACACTTCAGCAGAGGGGCATCTTTACATTTCCCATTTGTACAGCTCAAATGGATCATGTTTGAGTTTTCTGAGACACAACAGCCTTTTTTTATTCACCACTACCGTACTGTTGCTTTTACTGTGAGCAGGTGGGTCTTGTCTTCAAAAAAAACAAAAAAAAAAAGGACATAAAATACTGGAAACTGAATGATTACAACCCTGTTTAGGCAGCGATTATGTTGACTCTCATTTATAACATCCACAAGCATCTGAACAATTTAAAAAGCTTCACAAAACAAATCGGTTTCTCATTCCTTGTGCACTTACAATACATTCCATCCTGTCCGTCTTACAAAGCCTCCATTACTTTTTTAACAGAACATCAACAAACACAGTCAGTTTTCTGTATATGGGCTTTGCAGGTTTATGAGCGACACTTGATGAGAATCCGCTCCTATAAATCTTCAGTAGTCTGACAGAGTTATGTAGCTGCTGATTTAAAAGGCTTGGAATTAAAGGGTTAGTTCACCAAAAAAAGATTATGTTAAATACTCACCCTCAAGTCTTTCCAAACCCGTTCATCTTTGGAACACAAATTAAGATTTCTTTTTAGGTGAAATCTGAAAGCTCCATTATCCTCCATAGACAGCAGTTCCTGTCCTGAAACATACCAAAGTACATTTTCAAAACAGACCATATGCCTTCAGTGGTTCAATTAAATTATCAAGCTACGAGAATACTTTCATGTTCACAATAAACATAAATAACTTCTCAGTGTCAGTATTGGGTGCGTGTTTAAGAGCACAGCACTCTTATACTTACACTGGGATGAAGAAAGTCATTATTTTTGTTTTGTAAGCACAAAGTATTCTCATAGCTTGATAATATTCCGCTTAAACCACTGAAGGCATATGATTTCTGGTATTAGGCAAATACATTTTTGACATTTTTCCATACTTTGAATGAGTCGGGATCTTGCCGTCTATGGAGGATAAGGGAGCTCTCAGATTTCACCTAAAATTTGTATTCTGAAGGTGAACGAAGGTCTCAGGAGTCTGGAACGAAATGAGGGTGAGTAATTAACAACATAATTTTTAGGCAAATCAACACTTTAAAGAGATACATCACTCAAATGTGTGTTCAATTTAGATATCATCAGGCTATTCAAAGATGTAAACAACATTTTTTTCCAGAAGTTTTTGTTATATTTAAAACTGTGGTCTCAGTGATTCATAAAATGCAATTAAACCAGCACTAAACAAAATTAGGCAACCAATGTCGTAAATAATTGTAGATTTCTTGCACAGACCGATCACGTCACATAATTAGATGTATGCTGTTTTGCCTGTATGTTTTTTTTGAATGAATGAATCAGCAATGATCACGATTTTACCGTCTTTAGAACTTCAATGAAAAAAAGTACCTAGATCTGATTGAATGAATGAATCTTCAATAAGTCAGTACATTAAAAACCAATTATCCTTTTGTTTTTTGGATAAACTAATCCTTAATTTAAATCTCATACGAACTTTATGATCAAGAAAAAGAAAACCATTGTAGAAAGGCAACCCATTTCTGAAAATCCTCCCAATCATAAATGATCTTGGCAGTTACGCATATGTACATGTATATCATTTTCACCAGAGTTTTCGGAGGAATCCGTCTTTTTGCCAGTGTTTTGCTGATGTGCTGCTTTCACGAAAAGCAAACTCACAGTCGACAGATCACAGCTGGATGTGCACGGCAGCACGTTCATACGGGACTGTGCAAAAAAAGAAAATACACAAGAACAAGAACAAGCTGCGTTCACTTCACTTGAGCAGTCCAAACAGCCGTCTAGTCTTGCACTCCTCACCATGGGACTAATGTTATTAGTGTAAACCTTAAAAGTATGAACGCCCGCTAAGACAGAGGAAAATACTGCAATCATATTAGCTACTTTCATTTGAAATCAAATGAAGAAGTCTTAATCGTTTCTTTTTTCTCACAAAATTGCAGAATTGTAAAAGGAATTAGTCGATGGCTATTTATGTTACTCTAGAAAAAATCTTGGCTAGATCTAAAAGGTTACCGCTATTTATCTTTGTAAAATATAATACATGAGGAGCATGCCTTATCCGTGCACAACACGTGTTTTTTCGAATGTAGCTACGATGATGGTTGCAAGGTTAGCATGCTCTGCGCTGGAACATGCGTTGGATTTCGCTTCAGGCTCAATTTGTTGTGCTATATCGAGATGCTGCTTTTGCTGTTGAAGTCTGGTTGTTGTTGTCACTTCTGTGCTTGTATATAAAAAATATCTCTTTTAAGCTATACAGATCCACGTCACAACAACACAGAAAAGATGAATTTAAATATCAGTTACTAATTGCACTTTTTAAAAAAAAAATCAAATAGTCTTTCGTTTTGAAGCACTGATAAATAAAAACAAACAGGATCATTTCTCATGTCAAAAAATGTCTCTATATAGGGCAAGTTCAAGTCGGATATAAAACTTGACGGTGTGGAAACACACAGAGGATATGTATCGGAAAAAGAAAAAAAGCAACACAAACGCACGCGCACACAAATACACACACTACAGTATTTATACACCCCCATACCCACACACACACACCAACAGGCAACCGCTTGCTACTGGAGTCCGTACTGTACAAGATGTACATCAGTATCCGCTCACTGCTGTCCTAAAGGAAGGGTGGACGTGGAGGGTTTGGGGTGAAGTTTGGCACTGGAGGTGGAGCAGGAGGAGGAGGAGCACGAGGAGGAGGAGCATGAGCAGAATACAGCGTCTGGATTGGTTTGGGGCAGTGTTTGTCCCGGTGCAGGCACCGGGAGCTGGGCCTGCTGCAGGGGTGAAGGGCTGTACTGCAGGGGCTGATGGTGCGGGCCGGGCTGCGGATGCACGTTCTGCTGGGGTAGGGAAACGATAGGGAATTGTGTCGAAGGCGGCTGTGTTTGTCCACTGATGGCGCTATAGGGGGTGGATGTCATGGTGGTCATGCTGACTGATACAGGTGTACTTAAAGGGGCCCCGGAAAACCAACCAGATGAAGCCGTTGTCTGAAAGAAAGAAACATTATTATTAATGTATTCTTTGATTTTCAGTTTCATTATTACAAATATTTATTACACAGGAGTTCAAAACTCTCTCTTCAAGAAAACAAATTAATACAGAAGTCATTTCATTCAGAAACTAGGTAGCCCTAAATATAATTAAACATTTGAAAACCTTATAGAAATATATTTTAATTCCCTTCACTAAACAAACACTTTAAAATGAACAGTATTTAGAACAAAACAAAGTAAAAAGCATATAAGCATTAAAACAAACAGTTATGGCAACAATTATACAAGCATTCATTACAAACAACAAAAGTATAAATAAATGTGCTGCATATAAATGAATATATAGTACTGTTCTCAACAAATTAGCTTGAAGTTAATTGCATTATACAAGTCCCTGTATATTTAATTTAATGAAAAAAAAATCTTAATTCATTAAAAATTAGCACTAATTTAATAAATACATGACTGAGCATGTGGCTCTCTGCAGAAAAAATGCTCACAGCAGAAAAATGGTTTAAGCAATTTCCATACTTTTATACTGTGGCACATTTTTATATGTGGGGTCTATGAGTCTAAGAAACAGTATTGTATGTCATTTAATTAGAATAAAAATAAGCAAATAATAAATAAAAATATGATGCAGCCACCATCTTATTTCAACCATACAATCAGAAATTTTATGTTTCTTTGATTTCAGAACAAATTTAATTTGACCAACAGAAGGTTTCTTGGTATGAAAGTGACAGAGAATAGAGCTCTATACCCTAATGTGACGGCAAAATATTTGAACTCCTACAGTCTAATCCGTATATTTGTGTTTGAGAGTTTGTGCCTGGTGCATAAATGTTTCACCTCAGCAGGCTGGCTCCATCCACCCAACTCCTGCACTTGTTGGATCTGTTTAATCTGATTCAGCGAAGGCTTGGGCTGAACTGGACAAACAGTTTCTTTTGACCACTCATCGACAAGTTTATGCAGCTCATCTGTGAATGTGCTCTTTCTGTTGGCAGAACCCTGGGCTGAAGGACTGTGGTCTGAAAATAAGAAATTGTAAGGTTAAAAAAAAAAGACAATCAATTGTGATTAGCTTCAAAAATTGAGAAAAAAAACCAATGGAGAATCTTTAAAATGGTTTAGATCAAAATTTGTAATATTGTAAATATTACAATACACGATATTACGATTTAATAATTATTTCCATGTTAATATATAAATATAATTTTTTTCCATAATGGAAATGTTTCAATGGCTGTTTTCAATAGGCTGATTTGGTGCTCATTTTTTTTTATATATATTTACTATTTTGCAAGTTAAAAGCAGTGCTGCTTAAATATTTGTGGAAAATTTGATTCCCCCACCCCCATATTTATTAATGAATAGAAAGCTCAAAAGATCAACATTTATTTACAAACAATTGTTTACAGTATTGCAAAAATTTAACAGTCCCTTTTGATTTCTTTAATCCATCCTTGCTAAACAGATGTAAGATTTTTTTTTATACAAAAGCAAAATGATAATTAAATAAAATCCTACTGATTCCACATTTTTAACTGTAGCATAAAAATTTGGAGCTCTAAAAATGCAATCTGTTCTTCAGCTTAAGTACCTCTATTAGATGTCAGGGATTGTGATTTCTCTGGCTTGCAGTATGAATGTAGCCTGCTTTGCTCCCCACCAGAATAACTGCTAGACTGCTGAAGACTCCCTGAGTGTTTGCATTGTCAAAAGCAAGAGCAAAATACATTATAAATCACAAAAAAGGTCACTCAATCTGATTGGCACCTAATTCTAAAAGATGGCAGTACCTTGGTGTGTGACTCCATTGTTATCCATGTGAGAGTGTGGTCGAGGCCGGAGCTTGGCTTTGGCGGGTCGGGGTCTGCGTGGGGAGATGGCGAGGGGTGCGGAGGGCAGAGGAGAGGTGCGGGACAGGCTCATAGACATTGGCTGTCTGTGGTCTTTGAGAGAGCGGAGCTGCTTGTACAAATCCTGCAGCTCTCTGTTCTGCTGTGCCTGCAGGGACACCACCTCTTTGATGTGTCTGCAGTGAGAGAGAGAGAACAGTCAGTATGAAGCAATTGTGGAAAGTAAAAATAAAACAGCAGTGCGCAATCCGCATGTTAAGTCTCACGTCATACGTCAGTTTCAGATGACAAAAGGGAATACATACATTGTACTAATATACACTCAGTGTGCTGTAATACTATTGATCATTATGTTCATTATGTTTAAATCTATTCCTAATCTAAGATGGCCAAACAAGGATTAATCTTTTATAAATGGTAGAAATATTGGTATCTTGGTCTATCTGTGTAGCTTATAACACGATTTTGTAAAAAACCAGCTTTAAACGGGCCCTATTATGGATTTTCGAAAATAACCTTTCATGCAGTGTAACAGAGCTCTAATTGAATGAAAACGTCCAGATGAGTTTTGCAGGCCCACCATGGTAAATTTTAAAGTAGCTCAACTGCCGCTGAGTAGATTAATGCTAAATGTTTTTGTTACTTCAAGTTATGATGAAGAATTGAGCAATAAGCTGATGGACAAACTGCAGGGCTTTATCAATATGCTTCTACCACTGGGCTCAAACATTCAGTATACTGTACACTCACTGCTTGCTTCAACACCTATGAGTAGACCCACACAAAATCTGTATGCGCAAAATTCCGCAGATTTTTAGTCAGTAGCTATGTTTCATCCAAAAATGCAAATGAACGTTTTGCGCACGTGCGAATAAAGCAGCGTTTCCATCCAACGAGTCAAAGGGAACAAAATTGTCACTTCCTTATTAACTAGCACCAAATATCAACAGTAAAAACTGACATTGCTGCAGTAGGAGAAGCTGCGTGAATCTTTTCTTCATGTAATAAATGATTTGCGCCTTAGAAGGCGTTTGAAGGCGTCAGACGCGGAGCACAGACGCTCTTAATTCTGGAGGTCATTAATAATATAATAACACTAATACTTCAACGGTAAAGCCTTTTAGAATGACCAAAACAACATTTCAGATGGTTTACAACGTGCTCCGCCTGCTGGTTTGTCCATTCACACACATTTTTATCATCACATGATCTCTTATTACAAAATCACATGACCTTTTTTTAATGCGCATACTGGAATTTGTGCGGTAAAAGTGTTTCCATCGTAGTTTATGTGCATCTTTTCATATCGAATAAAAAGTTTATCCTACTCAGTTATGCGCATGTTTTTTATGCGCATTTTCAAAATTTATGCTCAACATGACGTTTCCATCAACCGTTTTTTATGCGCATATGCAAAATGCGCATAAAAATAGGTGGATGGAAACATAGCTATTGATTGTGTTTATTTACTTGTGTAAATGTGTGTTAATTTATATTTATTCAGTTTTTAAATTAATTTCAGTATAATTATTGACTAATGTGAAAATATTCATATGATTTATTTACAATACAGTTTTTAAAGTAGTGTTTTCTGCCTTTTAGTAGTTGCTTTATTTACCAAATAAAGTGGATCTAATTGGATTTGCATTGTAAACATTAAATAAAAGTTAAAAAAGGTATTACTTTCATTTCATATATTAAGGTTTTAGTTATGATACTCCCAAAATCATTCCGCATAAATCCGCAGATTTTTAACAAAATTCTGCACAGAAATAGCAAAAAATGTCCGCAGATTCCGTCTGGCCCTACTTATGAGCCATTATGGGCATTCCCATTTCCGATATGCACAGCACTCAGTAGATCAATCACTGCAGATTAGCATCACACAAAGGATTGGTTTGGAAAAATTAGTTGCTGAACAAATCATAAGGGAGTCTTTGGGACAATAAGATAAATTACAGTGCTTAGCATAATTGAGAACACCCCATTTTGAAAATTAATATTTTTTATCCATTTCTCAGTGAATATAGGCAATGTATTTTGATGCATTTAAACAAAACAGATTTATTTAACAAATATATTTATTAAAATAATATTTTAGTCACCAAACATATTTAGAAATTGAAAGATAATACAATTTATTTAAAGCTAAATATTGAAAAACATTTTTTCCATTCTTTTTTAAAATTTGTATTAATTTTTTTCTATAACAAATTAATTTGGCTGTACTAGTTTTTGGACAGTTATCATAAGTTATTTTGTTAGATAAGCTTCAGATTTGGCTTCAGGAATCTAATCTATAAGCACAAATATAATATTGTAGAGCTTCCTATTAAAAATATAAATTTAAAAGAGAGATTTGTGAGGGGTGTACTTATGCTGAGCACTGTATATATAAATAATATGATAATTAAATGCATATTCTAAGACAAAAAAGTACTTTTAACTTTGCATGCATATCAGCCTGTTGTTTGGACACCCCAAACCAAAATATGAACCTTTTATAATCCATAATATAGCCATTTTAATTTATTATATTACTGATCAATGGTTATAAAGTTGATATTCAGAGAGTTTTATCAGTTCATTTAAGTAGAGGCTTAAACCTAGAAACAGTTTTCCATACTTAACTCTCAAAAAAAAAAAAAAAAATTGCTTAACTAACTTAGGCTTGTCATGGCATTTATATAATGGTGCATTCTGGTCATTTGAAGTGCTTCTATTATCCTATTATTTATATCCTATTATCCTATTATTTGTAAGTCATTCTAATAAAAGTAAATGTAAAGTAACAGGTGCATTGAACTTGTCTCACTTCTCTCTGAGTTTGTGCAGCTCTCTCCTCAAGTCTTCATCTTCCACCTCGCTCTCATCGTCACTGCTGCCCAGGGGTGAGTGTGCATGACTCTTGGATGGGTGGCTGGGTGCTGTCGTCCTCCTCTCGTCTTTCGTTTTCCTCCTCTCTCGCTCCAGGTCAGGTGACACAGGGGAGCTGTCGGTCAAATGCTCCTCTCGATGTTCAGCTTGAGTGACTGAGAAACGGCCAACTCTCATCATTTGGCTTGGTGGAGCTTCCTGCGTTGGAAGGGTCTCTGCAGACTGGGATACTGGAATCACCTGAGAAAAGAGAGCAGGAAGTTATTGATATTTCATGCAGTTTAAATTATTTGAGTTAACTGTGATCACAGTGATGTACATTTAACAAGCAAAAAAATAAACCAAAACTCATGGTAATACCTTTTAGTCATATGGGAATGGTTGTGTTTATGAGGTATGCAAATAGACAACATCATGGGGCCATTCACACAAAAGAATTCCCATTCAAATGTACTACTTTTTCATTGTTTTTATACAATATGTAAACAAGTGCCGACTGGATGCGAGTGATCATTATGCTTGCATCTCATGAGTGCTGTTTTTAAGTTCAACAGTTAAAAAAAAACTTCAACTTTACAAGGAGCACCACTCATCAATGTCAGTTCCAAAGCAGTGGGCCAATCAAAAAGACTTATGCCTGTGATATAATTATGTTAATATATAGGATTTTGTCTGGTGATTAAGTATAGTGATAGTATCAGTGAATAATATGAATACATTTTACACTTAAAGTGTATCTTTTCTTTTGTATTGTCACATCAAAACTTAGTCTTCTTTTGTCATTTGGTGGGGAGAAATCATATCATTAATCAATCACAAATAGACACTTTCACAGGAGCACCAGAACTAATCTCTAAATCTGCTTTACAGAGTAAATAGTTTTGTGTCAATGTTTACAGTTCGTCCTGTTTGACCAGCAATTGGCAAGGCTGAGCTACTGTAAAACGACATAGAAGTGAACAATGGTTATCGTACCTGGAAACGGCCTCTCCGTGAGCAGGGTTGGTCATCTGTAGATGCCTCCTTCATCCCCTGGCTGGAGTTGCCATCTTATCAGAAGGAATAAAGAAACAGACGCAAAGACAAGGGAACACAACAACAATAGTAAAATGAAATGGGAACATACAGACATATTTGGTATATATATATGTATATTAAAAGAAAAACACAAATAGGTACACAAACAAAACAAATGACGAGAGACACCACAAACAAACACAAGGAAATTGCATTAATAACTACAGCACACAAGATTTCTTTGACTAACAAGCATTCATGCATGCTCACGTGGTGAGATTATAGAGTCAACAAGGCAAAATACACTGTCACTGTCGGTGGACATGAATATGAATATGATGATCATCTCAAACGTCATGCAGTGTGTGATGGGGAATGGGTGTGGGGAAGGGTGGCAGGGAGCAGCTTAAATAAACATGGACATATTCTGCAGTACAACTTCTAAAACATTGCAGAGTAATAAACACAAATAACGTGCCCCCATCCATCCACACTCACACAATTGCATTCATCTGTCAGACTGTAATAACACTGAGCCACGGCGATACCAGCCAGCATGTGTGAATCATCTACACTGTGACCAGAGGATACATACAGAAACACTGTATCATTCCAGTCTAGTTCTAGTTGATGGTGGTCCTAAGGTGCTTTTCATGATGCAATCATACACATCCACACATATATGAGTGTTGCACATCTGCCAATTGAACTGCTGAAAACTACTGCTCTATTGTTTTGTACTAATACTATGTGTTTAGGCTATGTTGGGAATAGCATACTACCATATTACTCATGCTAAGCATGTTCAGTATATTGCACACCATATGCAAATGCAGTGTTTAAGGGGAATATACACAACTTGCAACCACACAATGTGCAGTATGCAACAAGAGAACACTAATAGGAATAATGCATTGTATATGCAGTAGTATAATGCATATACTACTTTTGATACCAAGTTAGGGATGCTCACATTAACCAAATAACAGTTAACCAAAAGGATGCATTTTTAACCAACTAATGGCATCAGTTAAACGGTTAAAAAATATCAATTTTTTTATTTCATATTTTTTGAGTTTTGCTGCATAAATGAGCAACACATATTTGTTAACTCGCTGGGCGGTAACATGTGCAACTACAGACGTATTTTAAAAAGAAGCAAAATGACAGGAGAGAAAAGAAGAATATTGTTGGTTACAGTTTGATAGACGAGTTGATGCCAAACTAGTGCTGATGGTGATAGCCGGTCTCCTTAACCTCTGTCTATTTGCACAAGTGGAGAAAGAAGCCGCAAACTGTCTGAAATGTCCACTACTTTGCGAACAAGTCAGAGTGTCAGGGTTTTCTCTCCATCAGAGTGCGCTCGCACTGCTCATAAACACAACAGATATAGTTTTGATGATTTAGTGTACAACCAACATGTTAAGCCTACATAGCTTAATCTACGAATCAAACAAATCCAATGATTTATTCGATTTTTGCATGATAACTCCGCACCAAACTGAAAGTCATTTTGTAGCTATATAAACTATAAAACATATATGCAAGTTATTGCAACACTATGTAAAAAACAAAACTATTATATGTTATAGTAGGCTGTATTAAAAAAAAAACGTCAACATATGCGCCTTGTTATTTGTCTCCCATCAATCGCAGCACGCACATGAACCGCGAATGAGATGGAAGAAATGAAAGCACAGAAGCTCTAAGGTAAAATCAGATACTCAAGACATAATCTTTAAAATAATGACTTCTATTAAAAATGCTGACAGAGGTTTGTGATACAAGAATTACAGCGGAGCATTAATTATATGCATATTTTCTGTGGAAAATAAAAAAAACAGTCTATGCTGGTCCTTTAAAAAGGATTCAGTCAGTGTTTTTTATTTTGTAATCTACATTTGTAATTTAAGTGAAAATATCTAGGGCAGGACTATTTATTTTATTCTTTTTATTTAGTTTATTCTTTTTTTTTATGCTGTTAGAAGCAATGCAGGTGCTTGAAGATGTTCTGTTAATGTTTCCAGGAAGGCTATGCTTTTGTTCGCATGTTAAAATATTTTATGTGTCAGACACAAAATAGACACGTCAATTAATTTTTTTATTAAATAATAATTTAATATTAATCTGACCGGTCAACGGTTAATATTCAATTAACCAGTGGCAGTTGTCGGTTGGGAAAATTTACTGAAATGAGCATCCCTATACCAAGTTGTATACTATGCATGATATCTATACAGTGCAACATATACAGTCTATAGAGTGCAAAGGTTCAGCTTCTTGCAATAAAACCAAATAAAAGTTTCTTATTTAAAAAGCCAAAATTACAATTTTTTCCATGCACACACTACAGCTACAGCGTTGTCACTCTTGTAAATTTCTGAACTGTGTGTGTAGAGAAAAAGATTGAGCATTAAAAGGCGAACTAGCAATCAAATTATGCTGCAGCGTGTATGTGGCCTTTATTTTATTAAGATGCCACTGAATGTACACTTTCATTCAAAAGTCTAAGGTCAGTAAGTTTTTTCTTCATCACAGAAGGCTTTCATGCTCACTAGGACTGCAATTATTTAACCAAAAATAGAGTAAAAACAGTAAGAGAGAAATATCATTATAATATAAAATAGCTTTTCTAAAAATGCATTTGAAGTCTTTATAGACCCTTTCGATCAATTTAATGCATCCTTGCAGTATTAAAGTATTAATCTCCTTAAACTCCTACTGAATCCAAACCTTTGGCTGTGCAACATGTAACAAGACTGTGGCAAGTTTGAAATACTAATCAGTCCATACTGTGTAGCATTTTTTACACTAAACACACCTTTAAACAAAAAACTGTCTACATGGCAGTATGCTAGTATTCCATTCCAAACAGAGACATGCAAAAAAAGGTAAACAAAACCTTCCAAAAGTCTACCCAGGTAGGAAAGAACAGGATATGATCTAAAGCTGTTGGAGAAATGAACTCAGATTCATATATGTGACCATGGACCTCAAATATAGTCATGAATGTTACATTTTTATTACGTTAAAGATTTTAGATATTGTTAGTATAGGGCAATATTTGGCAGAGATACAAGTGTTTGAAAATCTGAAATGTGAAGACTCTGAATTTTAATAGTGAGAAAATCCCACTTAAAGTTGTCTTAAGTTCTTACTAACGTACATTAAAAATTGAGTTTTTATATATTTACAGAAAAATCATATTCATTATTATTCTAATAAGAAAAATCTGCAATTTTGTGCAATGCAATGTGCAATGTATTTGTGTCAACTGCCAAAAATATACCTGTGCAACATACTGGAAGATTTAGTGATTTTGTGGTCCAGAGTCACATATCAGACTCAAAAATTTAGATTCATATGCTCATATGAATATTAAAAAATAGCTGTTTAATTTGCTGGATATTAGATTGACTTGCTAAAGCTTCAGTAAATTCATTTATAAACATAAAAAGTCATGTAGGTCAGATTCATTTCTAAAAAGAAAAGTTTGCAAATGTTATTTTGGCATTATAACGGATAGGAATTTGATTAAATTGGGCATGATTGAACAACATATTGCCGCATTTAGGGTTTACTAAACAAAATTAACAGGTGCAAACTTCAGAGTCCAGCCCGTGTGCCATTTTAGCCATTTCAGGTGCTGTGGGTGAGTGAGGCGGGTGCAGGATGGTGAGGGGTGCAGGCACCGGAATAACAGCACTGCATACGGTGAGACTGGAGACTCAGATCCAGGGTCATCCCTCTTAGATTCTCTCTCTTTTCTACCCTCGTCTGTTCTTACCCCTGGGTAACCCATGCAGACAAAAACGAAAAGGAATCTACAACATAAATGTTAATGTAAAGCAGGAGCAATTCCACAACAAAAAAAACTAAAGCAAGAAAAATGTAATCGCTAGGTGATGTAATGACTTCATTACAAACTAAGCACACAGCAACAACCACCATGGAAAAACTATTAGGATTAATAACTAATTATTAATTCTAACAGTATGTTTTAGCAATTAAGAAATCCCTATCTAGCAAGGTAAGGGGTCAGCTATATTACTTTTAATCTAAACATTTATTTTCTGTGCCCACCCACACCCCTCACTCGCTCTCTCTTGCGCGCTTCCTGCGAACACTACCTTGCTGGACTCTGGGCTTCTTGAACAAGCTGGCGGAGTGGCGCAGTTTGCATGCCCAGCTTTTGAATTTGCGAGTCCAGGATTTCTTGCTAACAGGATTTCTGATACTAGGACATGTCAGGTTTAGGCCAAAATATCCACCTCCTTCATTGTGCTGCTGCTGTCCAGGCCACAGTGGGACGGGCGGCTGAGAAGAGGAAGGCAACAGAACATCTCCAGGGGTGCAGCTGTCAGAGAGGGAAGGGGGAGCCTGGACATAGCACGTGAACAAGGGGAGGGAAACAAACGTAAGCAGAGCAGTCAAAATGCTGAAACATGCAAATTACAAAATATTAAAAAATAAAATTTGAACTTGAACTTTTGTTACTAATTTCAAGAAATGTGTACATAATAGTGACGTGACAGAAAAAGTAAAAAATTATAAACAAATTAATCACTAAAAAAATTTAACTAAAATAAAAAATGTAAAGATTAAATTGAAAAATAAACACATACTGATGATTTATTTAGATTAGACAAGAAAACTTAAAATAAACTTGCCCTAAAAAGGAACTTATTTTTAAAAGCCCATTTTGAAATTTCCTTTTTTTTTTTTTGGTCCATGCATAATTTAATTTATTAGCTTTTTACATTTTTTTAATAATACAAAAAAAGACAATTATTAAAAGGGCTTTATGTTAAATTAAACCTTTTTTCTTTCATCATATGAAGGTAGTTTATTATTTTTGTGAAATAGGGAAGGACGATAAAAGATTAACCTGATTATGGCCCTGTTTACACCTAAAATTAAGATGTGTTTCTGTCAATTTGATAACATGCATACAAACAATAAAGTGCAAATGGGTTAAGAAATGTCTTAAAGGTGCTTTATGTAAGTTTTTGACTCTTCTAAAGCATAAAAAAAATCATAATATGTTTGCAGATATTTAAGAAGCATGCCAAGTGAACATTCTTGTTTAACTGGAAAACAATGCTGAAGTCAGTTATTCTGCTTTGAAAATGTGTTTTCCGTGCCGGAACACTGTCTTGTTTTTGGTTTTTTTAACCTGCCCAATCCCAGCTTAACCAATTTTATTTCAGCACCCCAGGTTGCCTTGTTGGAAAACCACATATTTCATTCATTCAGTCAGGAAGACTCTCTAAGCATGTGTCTGTGACCGAAATGAGACCTCTGGTGGACAGTAGCAGAGTCCGATATGGGACGCAGATTCAGAGTTCCACATGAGGTTATTAATTAGCAAATAATATAAATATTACAAACGTAAACATTGGGTGAGCAGGTTACATTGTAACCCCGTGTCCTAACAACACACTGCGTGACGAGATTGGCACTGTTAAGATATTTGGCTGTTTGCACCAGACGAAGCATGACAGAAATTTAAATACAACCATTCAGAAGCACAGAATATGCACTCACTCACGAAATGGTAAGGTTTATAATCTTATTAATACATATTAAACCTCTTTAACATTATTACGTAAATGTAGATACTGATTCACTGATTTTGAGCCACAGTTCTAAAGTTCAATTTCAAATGGTTTATTTTATTTTGAGGTAAACTATCTGCTGCTGCTTTCATTAGTATGGCAATAAATGTCATGTGAAATGGCATTCAAACTCATATTATTAGCATTTAACACTTAAAAAAGCACATGAGGTGTACCTGAGGTGATCAGTTTATTCTGTTGTTCACCTTTGAGAAGAAGCCGTTTCTAATATATATCAATTCGAGGTGTTGGTTAGAACAAAAACTCCTTTTAATATGGAAAATATTCCTTCTATCGCATGCCATTGCTTTTATATAGAACATGATTTAAATCAGCCTTTAGGCTCGATAGTCAATCTGGCAACCTGCACTTGTGTTTGTTTTGATCCAGAAATGCAATACCTAGTTGAATCACTGGGTGTCAAACTTATATACTGCACCTTTAAGTTAACCAGCTGCAGACGCATCTAAAAAAGGCAATTTAATGGGTTTCTTAGTCAGTGTATATGCTTATGAGTTTGAATGGGTTCGAACAACCACTAAAGACCACCTCCTCACTGCTAACTGACCTGATCCTTTAATATTATGAGACTTGTTGATGAAGCCTGCTGGCCAGACAGAATTTGAAATCTTAAGTTTGGTTTGAAGGTTAGAAAAAAAAAAAAGTCCAATTCTCATTTAATCAATTCTCTTACAATTTCTACATTACACAGACCCAAGGTTTTCTGAATAGTTTTGTGGCTATTAGACAAGTAACAAAAGCTGCTGCTCTCCCTATTGCTTTATCAATCTGATCTGATCAACTTTCATATGTAATTAGGAGGAGCTCATTTCATAATTGTGGAACAAGCTCACTTATACGGTACAAACAGCCTCACCTCAAATAAATAGAAAGTTGATGAATGCTAGGAGAAAACATGAATGTGTATCCCTTGTTTATTTGTAATCCAAACAACCAAAACACATCTTCAAACCAGTTGTAAACAGGACCTATGTAAGACACACACACCCTTACTTACGCTTACTGATGAGTGAATAGTAACTTTTGGGGATCCAGGCTCCTGTGGATGGGAAAGAAGAGAGCATGGAGGGGATGTAGAGGAGGCAGGCTGGTGTTGTACCGCAGATGGGATAGTCATCTCCTCCTCGCCTGCTCTCTCCCGCTCTCCATCTGGGGAGGTGGACGAAGAGCGAGGGGTGGTGGACGAGGTTGTGGAAGAGGTGGAGTGAGGGGAGGTGTCTGTGGAGGTGGCAGGAGGTAGGGAGAATGTGTAGGGGACGTCTGAAGACTCGTCAACTGCAGTGGAGGCTGCGGCAGATCCTGAAGTGGAGCAGGCTGGAGCAGTTCCACCTGTGGAGGCACTACCCATAGCTGCTCCACTGCCGCTGTGCTCCTGATAGAGCAAAGTCCTCAGTTTCTCATCCAAAGTCTTGATTCGGTTGTCAACAAACTCAATTTTGGGAGGGCCTTCACTGTCTGACTCTGCTACTGAAGAGGGTTGTGCTGGAGAAGGAGTGAATGTGTGGGAGAGGGCGGGAAGAGCTGTTTCAGAGAGCGGGAGGGGTGGGAGAGAGGTGTCTGAAGAGGGATGCGGAAGTGCCGAGTGGCTGACGGTGTCCTCCCCCGTGGACAGCTCAGACTCTGACTGCTGGAAAGACACTTGCTTCTGCACTGCGGTTTTTGCCACTGGCATCGTATCATGTGGTACCTGTTTATATAATGTCGGGGTTTGCTCAGTTGGAGCCTGCTGGGGGATCAAAGGCTGAAATGAAGCTTGAACCTGCTGAGGATCCTGGGCCTGGAAGCCATGCTGTGGATGCATGGTCAGTATCATTGGCGCTGATTTGGTTTCTTGAGATACAAACTGTTCTGCCGCGTGCTGCTGGATCTGCTCTGCACTGGATGTTTGCTGTAAGAATGTGATCTGTTGCATTGGCTGCTGTTGCGATTCTACTGTTACTTGCTGGAGGGGGACCTGCTGAACTTGGGCAGCAGAAAGACCTCCATGCAAAAGGACCATCTCTTTTGGCACTGCCTGTGGTAGCGATTTTGGCTCTGGTTTAGGTAGCTGTGGAGTGTCCTGCAGAAGTGGCTGAGGTGTAATCTGTGGTTGCTGAGCCTGTTCAGTTGTGACCATTGTTGACTGAAGTGTTTGGGTTTGTTGAGGTATATCCGGCATCTGTGAGGGTGCCATTTGGGTTTGAGCAATTAAGTGCTGAGATGGGTCAGCATGGGTCACCAATGACGTTGGAGGGGTCACATAAGCGGGCAAGGTAGAGAGAGGCTGTTCACCCTCACCTTTAACAGCCAATTCTCCTTGGTCTACATTAGAGCCTGTGAGGGCCATGGCTGCAGGGAAAGGAGTGGCAGAAGTGCTGGAGGCCATGACAGGAGCTGGACCTGCGGTCAGCATAGTAGAGGAGACTTGCTCTACTGCTGGCAAGGCAGCAGGTGTTAAATCTTTTTGGGCTGCCATGGCTGAGGCTGACATGGATGCAGGGGCCGATACAGTAGAGACTGGAGGAGAGGATGCAGATAGTGAAGAACTTGGGGAAGATGCTATTCCAGCAAAAGACTCGGAGCGTTGCGGGCTCTCATGATCTGATAATACATTAGACAGAATTTAAAGTATTCTTTAGTTGTCAAGTTAGTTAACATTAGTATCATTAATCATTATACCTTTATTGCAATTTAAAATTATTGTCAAAAACATTCTGAAGTTGAATTTAGGTCATTTCTACAGAAAATTTCACTGCAGGCCAAAAGATAAGGGTGTTAATGAGTTTTCTACCTTTCTCGGTTTCTATGGACTTGGGAACTCTGTTCTCTCCCACTGGAGGGGGAGTCGAAGCTCCCTGGTTGGAGTGCGAATCACGATGACGAATAGTCTGGTTAATAAAGAACCGCCAGCGACCCACTGGAGAAGACTGAGGGGCTGAATCCACTTTGGAAATGAGAAAAAATTGAAACAGTAAATGTATCAACTGTAACAATGGTGTAAAATTTTGAAAAGCCTTGGTTGATATTTTTATTGTAAACACTATTAAAAGAAACCAATGCAATGCTGAAAAAAACAATGCTATTCTAAGCATAAATTTGTTTTATGATTTAATATGCGAGAAACACACATGCGAGATTGTTACACTTACTTGTTGCACTGGATGGGGTGCTCACTTGGAGCTGCTCCAAGGATCCAGTCTGAGACAAAAAAAAATTTGAAATAATAAAAAGAACAACATAAGCTACTATTTAAAATTAATTATTTTTATTTTGAAGCCATTTTTTATTAAAAAATTTACAGCAAAACACTATTCACTACAGAAATTCTATTTCAAACAAAAGCAGTTCTAATCAGCTTTCTATCCATCAAACAATCCTCAAAACTGCACAATGGTTTCCACAAATATGACATAGCATAACTCTGAAAATAAACAGTGAATTATCAGCAGAGATAAGCAAAATAGAATAATCAGCATATTGGAATATTGAGACTGATATCTGGAATAAAGTAGAAAAAAAATTCAGATCAAAATACATTATAACTACTTTTTGAACAATTGTGTAAGGTTATAGAAAAAAATATATTTGTTTCTTTTGAAGAAAGAAAAAGAAGATTTTTCAACAATAGCACCACACAACATGGAATGACAAACCTGCGACTGAGTACTTAGTATTGCTTGAGCTTTCTTCACTATAGATCTCAGTTCCTCAACAAATTTCTCTTTCTCAGGCTCAAGGACAAAGTCCTCCTCCACCTACACAAAACATATTGTGAAGAAATCTACTGATGAAGACACACTCCCAATGAAAAAGTCACAGTTCAGAATCAGCTATTACAAATTATTTTAGCATGTGAATCACTGAAGCTGCTAATAATATTTTACCATGTAATCTGCGATGTCTTCAGGTGCATCTCCCTCGATGTCAAACTTGAACGTGACCATCTTGTTGCTGTGAGTCTCCAACTGACACTCTACCATGTTGTCTCCTGTGCATGAGACCTATAACATACAGAAAGTGCTTGTAATTTATATTTGTTTAATTAAAAGAGAAGTGCAGAAAATATTACAAATATTGTGATTTCCTTACCTGCAACATGCAGAGTTGGAAGTGAGTTTTTTCAGTCTTCTGACAAGATGATCTTCTCTGACATTTTGCCTTATCTAGTTTTCCACTGGGCCACACCAACTGGCCCTCATCTCCATTGGCTGGAGCAGAGCTGGATTTATAACATATTCTATTAGTAGCTTGTATACATTGTTTAATGTTTAACATACTGTCACAACTAGACAAAAGCACTTACCATAATAAAGATCCCCTGTTGGCAGACTGATTTAGGCTTTCCTATTTAGTGAGAGAAAAGACAAACAAACAGGAACCACCACATAACAACATAAAAACAAAAAGAAAAACAAAGAACCAAGCATCAGTAATGTAATGATGTTTGCAAATAATAATCAAATACAAAAAAAGTTTCATAAGTAAAATGACAAGCAAAGTATTACAAAATACTTTGTGTGAAAATAGATTAAAAAAAAAAAATTAAGACGACAAAACTGTAAGTTTGATTTTAGTAAGTTTAACTTTTTGAAGGTGTTGCGATTTCAGTGTTATGTTTTAGGTATTATAACTCAGTTTAAAATAGACAGATGTTGTTCTGCCTCAATTAAGGTTACTTCTACCTCTGTTCTGCAAAACCTTACATAAATATGGATCACTTATAAAATACTTATATATCACTACACAAAAACACTCAATGTTAAAGTGAAATGTATGGTCAATTAATTTAAAGTGCTTTTGTACCTGAGCAATGCCCAGCAATGCAGCGTCACTTTCTGCCAGCACGGCGGTGGTCAGCACAGAGCCGTTTGAGTCATGGGACTGGGTAGTATTTACAGTAAGAGTGGAAGCAGGGATCAAATCAGCAGGTCTTGCCTGGGTTAGCTGTGCGTCCGCTGGGACAGGAATTTCTGAAACTGGGACAACTGGTTGTTGGGCTGGGAGAGTGGAAGTGGGCTGTATGGAAGTATGAGATGGACTTGTGGGAATCTGTGATGGCATAAAGGCAGCTTGGGTGTAATGAGGATGCTCAAAAGCTCCAGTGGGCTCTATATGAGTCTGTGCCTGTGCGTTTGAGTGGACTTGTGACTGCATGCTAGACTGTGTTTGAGTAGGAAGAGTTAATTTCTGCTGGGGGGAGGCTGACACCACCTGACTGTAGAGGGGTACTGTACTAGCTTGGGTCTGAGGTACCTGACTGGGTGCAATGTGTAATGGGAGCACATGCTGGAGCACTGGTTGAGGATGACAAGGTTGTTGGTGAAGATCTTGTGGTATGACAGTATTTGGTGGCAGAAGCTTCTGGACTGTTTGAGCCTGATGCTGATGGTGAAGGGGTTGTTGCTGCACATGGTGGGCTTGAGGCAAATGCTGTTCATACTGTTGGGTAGCCTGAGGCTGCACTAAAGGCAGGGGCTGCAAGACTGCCTGCATCGAGGCCAAACTGACTGGTTGTTGCTGAGCTTGAATTACTTGTTGAGTTTGGACCTGCATTTGTGATTGGTTTGTCTGCTGTAAATAGCACTGTGTTGAGGAAGAAGCCACTGGGTTGATTGTAGGTGTAAGTGACACTGGAGATAGTACCGCTTGCTGATATTGCTGCAGAGGCGGCTGTTGTTGTTGTTGCTTCACAGGTTGAGTGAGGTCTAACTGAACAGACTGTATAGTTTGAGAAGCAACAGGTGCTTGAGCATACTGTGTGGGCACAAGTGTAGAAGCAGTCGGGACTGTAGCTTGTACAAGAGGTGCAGGTGCAGATGACCCTACTGCAACTTGACACTGGAGAGAAGCTGCAGCTTGAGGGGGTACCAGTTGAGCTTGAGGTGGAAGGGGTTGCCCTTGTGAGACCATCTGTGTTGGAGTTGGGACAAAAGAATGAATAGGTTGGGGTGTAGGAACTTGTGTTGGAGATGTGATTTGCTGGGTTGATTGTGGAATTTGCAGCTGGCCTGTCTTAATATGACCTCCCATTGACTGCTGTGCGGGATGACTTTGAGTCTGCAAAGGAATCTGGTTATAAATTGTTGGTTCACCTTGACTCTGGAGTTGTACTTGCGCTGAAGGTTGAGTCGACATCTGAGGTGGTACCTGTTGCTGCAAAAGTACTGGGGCTTGAACTTGGGCAGGTATTTGAGCGCTGACTATTTTAGGTGCTGCCTGAAGCAGGGTTGGGATTTGCAAGTCTACCAGAGAAGGTCTGTGGGTTGCTTGGGGAAGAATAGCTTGTTGCTGAGTTAAGACCTGTGGCTGGTCAGTTTGTTGTTGAGCAAGATGAGGCTGGGGTTGCAGAGACATCATTTGTTGAGATTGCTGCACTTGACTTATCTGCTGGACCATTTCTGGAGACTGTGCTTTGACTAGGGTTGCTTGTTGATGTCCACTTTGATCCACCAGAGCTGTATGTTGCTCCAAATGTTGTTGTTGCTGTTGCTGCAATAAAACTTGCTGCCGTTGTTTCTCGGCTTGTAGAGCTTGTTGTCGTTGTAATTCAATCTGCTGTTGTTTCATCAGAAGATGTTGCTGCATCTGTTGCTGCTCGGTCTGTTGTTGAAATATTTGTTGCTGCAATTGTTGATCAGCCGAGTTCTGAAGTTGCGGCTGTTGCTGTAAAACAGACTCAATCTGCGAAGGCTGCTGTTGGCGTAATAAATTTTGCTGCTGATCAATGTGTTGCTGCTGTTGCAGCTGTAGCAGTACTTTTTGCTCTAACTGTTGCTGCTGCTGAATGAGAGCTTGCTGCTGCTGCTGTTGTAAAAGAGCTTGCTGTTGCTCCAGCTGCTGCTGTTTAAACAAAGCCTGCTGCTGTTGCTCCAGCTGTTGTTGATGTAGAAGAGCTTGTTGCTGCTTTAACTGAAGTTGCTGCTGTTGCTGCAGTAAAGCTTGCTGCTCCAACTGTTGTTGCTGGAGAAGAGCCTGTTGTTGTTCACGCTGTTGCTGCTGCAGTAATACTTGTTGCTGCTCCAGCTGCTGTTGTTGAAACAAAGTCTGTTGCTGCTGTCTTTGTTGTTCTGCCTGTTGCTGTAAAATGGCTTTTTGCTGCTGTTCTATTTGCTTTTGTTGATTTAATGCATGCTGCTGTTGCTCTATCTGTTGCTTTACTGCCAAGTTTTGTTGTTGCTGTAGAAGAATCTGTTGTTGTTCCACTTGTTGCTGTTGTGGTGGCTGAATATAAACTTGCTGTTGATGTTGCTCCATTTGGTTTTGTAAAGCAGCCTTCTGTTGCTGCTCAATTTGTTGCCTAATCAGAAGCTGCTGCTGTTGTTGCTCTATCAATTGTAATGGCTGTTGAATTGTTTGCAGCACCGGTACCTGTTGTATCATGGTCTTTATCATGTTCTGGTCCTGTGATTCTGCCATTTGTGGCACATAAACTTGCTGTTGCTGAGTCTGGTGTTGGTACTGATCAACAGAGGGTTGTTGTACTGATGTCTGATGCTGCTGAATTTGAGGCTGTATCACAACTTGTTGTTGGGGTTTGCTTTGAGGTTGCTGTATATACAGCTGCTGTTGCAGCTCACTTTGCTGTGGGTTGGTCATTGTTGGCGGTGCTTGCTGTGGTAATGGGATGTATGGCTGCTGAGATGCACTGGAATGTGGCGCCTGTTCCTGCAGAACCACCTGGGGTTGTTCTGCGTGCTGTGACTGTTGTAACAAAACCTTAATTTGTTGAACTTGGTCAGTTTGCTGTGGCAACAAGACTGCCTGATGCTGCTGCATTACATTTGCCTGCTGTTGTGGTGTTGGTTGCTGGATGTTCGGTTGCAGCGTTCTGGGCAATTCAGGCATCACCTGCTGTTGTGTTTGAACAACAGTATGCTGGGGCAAAACATCAGTGGGTTGAAGAGGAGGAATACTAGTTTGGGTCTGTATGGGTGGCATAATGTTGCCTGCTGGTGCTATTGGTTCTCCAGTCGGGATAGAGGAAGTAAGGACAGCCATGGGTGCCTGGGGTGATACTGGGGGCATGTATGTCTGTGACTGTATTAGGGAACTGTGGGGAGTGGAGGCATCAGTAGGTCGGGAGTGTAACATTTGTGAGGATGCGACATCTGCTGAGTAAGGTGGAAGGGGCTGGTAGGAACAACATTTATTTGGGAGGAGTGGACAGGCCAGATCAAGTAGTGGGGTAGCAAGTAGTGGTGAGAGGGAGAAAACAGAGAGCAGGAATAAGCATTAGTGCATTTATTAATCATTCAAAGGAAAAAAGACATTTTGGAAAGCAAAAGATTCTGCTTGTGCAATTATTGGGTTATACTAGACAGTGTTTAGACTATGATCAAAATGTTTGTTTCTTTAGTAATCATATGTTTAATCTTAACAGAGGCTGTATTCCAAAAATGAAGGGCATTATTGATGGTGTTCAGGTCAGTCCAATACACCACAAATGCTTTCCCCCTAAAGGTCTATTTTACGATTTATGCAATTTTGCAGCTCAAAACCTTTAAATAACAGCAATGCATTCCAACTGTCAATTTAGAATTACCATTTGTGAAAAATTGCCATATCTGAACCAAATACTATTGTGAAAACAGCTGAGTAGTACATGTCAATAAGCATAAAAAACAGTAGTTAGGTGCACATCTAATAGACACTTTACTGTCCCATGAAGCCATGGAAGAAAATTGAACACTGGAAGCAAAGTATCACAATGGACACTGGTAGGTCATGTAATAACAATATGACTGATGTAGCATGCCCAGATTTCATTTCAGAGACTGAGACAAAAAATCCTACGTGTACTTGACCTGAATCATTATGGGAATATTTTTAAATTAAATTAGCATTGATTTAGCTTTTAATGTGAAAAGGCCTTAAATCACTGCTTTAGTAAAATAATTTCTATATGTCAATATGTAAAGTTTGTACCTTTTCCAGCACAAATACTGTTGCTACTCTGCATACATTATTATATATATTTTTTCCGTTTGGTTCATTGTGTTCTGACATCTATCTACTGTAGCACCATATAAAAACATGAATAATAAATGTAGCAATTTAACTTAATTTCAGCTTGGTTTGAAGTGAAGAAAATGTGTTCACTTTAAATAACAGGTTATGGTTTAGTTTATAAATCAACTCAATATTACAGTGAAATTCAGCAACAAATGTGTTCTCTGGACACAACATTAAAAATGTAGGTCAGTGAACATCACGCAACTCGGCACATGACGACCTAAATCAAAGTCACAGACTGCAGAGAGGTCTCTGAGAGGAAATGCAATTCAGTAATAGTGTGTCATGTCTATATATTGTCTCTGGAAATATGTAGACATGGCACAAAGTTATTGTAACTTTATATACTGACAAATGGACATGATCATGAGGAGTGAAATATCAGTCCCTCAACAAATTCCATTAAAATAACATTGGAGACTGAGTGAACCAAGTCTACCAAGGTTTGTTCAGTTATGAATTATTGTGTCCAGTGCAAAAATAGTGAAATCGAGAAAAGGGAAAAGCTGGACACAAGGAAGACAATCACCTGAGAATATTGTTGAGGCACACTTAATGGGACCTGTGATGCCATAGTGACTGGTTGAATGAAAGTCTGAGCCCCACCACCATTTTGGCCAATGGAAATGCCAGATATCCCACCATTCTGGCCAACAGGCACATTTGGAACCCCTCCGCTTTGACCAATAGGGAGCAGCTGAGGGTGAGACAAAACCCCTGCTCCTTTCACTCCCTAAATAAAAGAAAACAATTCTTTTTTTGCACATCATTGTGTTGCACATCAAAGGTTTCAAATGAGCAAGAATGGTGGTGTCTTAGCAGCTGGAGGTGTACAGGTTGGGACAGGAAACAAAGTTTGCGTACATGCAATCTATACGTTTATTTTGGAAGTAGCAGGACTTACAGATGATCCAGTGGGATAGCTGCTTTGAGTATGCACACAAGGATTCCCTGAATCGGGTGCTGAAAAGGCTTGGCTTTGTCCAGTGACAGCAGCAAGACTCTCACTCTCTGAATAGAGAAATGTAGAAAGACAAATTAACATTTATACACCAATTTGGGTGAGATATTAATTAAATGTACCCATTAGATCATATTGAAAAGCATGCGTCCGTGACCAAAAAGAACAGTATGGGAGACAGATGCAGTTCACATGAGGTTATTAATTAGCAAATTACATAAATATTACGAACGTAAACAATTAGGTGAGCAGGTTACATTGTAACCGCGTGTCTAACAACACGCTGTGACGAGAGAGGCAGTGATCAGCTATTTGGCTGTTTTGCACCAGACGAGACACGGCAGAAATGTAAATACAGCCTTTCAGAAGCACAGAATATGCACTCGCTCACGGAAACGGTAAGGTTTAGAATCTATTTAATACATGTTAACCACTTTAACATCAATGTAGATGCTGAATCACTCATATGGTTTAGTTCTAAAGTTCAATTTCAGACGGTTTATTGTATTTTCAAGATCTGAGGTGAACTTTCTGCTTTCAGTATATGGCAAACAAATGCCATGTAAAATGCATTCAAACTCGCATGTTAGCATTTAGCACAAAATAAAGCACACAAGGCTTACCTGAGGTGATCTAGAAAGGAATATTTCCCCCAAAATAAAAATTCTGTCATCATTTAGGCCCAATCCCAATTCTACCCCTTAGCCCTTCCTTTACCCATCTTTTTGCACGTTCACGTGAAGGGGTAGGGGTGTAACAATTCTCTTTAGCTTGAAGGCATAAGGCTAAGGGGAAGAGCTAGATAGCCCTTGAGATTTTTAAGGACCACATAAAAAATTTACCAAATTAAATTAAAAATTACATCTTCTACAACAGTAGCATGGCTGCACACGGAAGCAAGGAGATCCACAAATTAGTATTTTCAGTAGTCATTATGAGTTTTTACAACAAACATGCATATGTTTTAATACATTCCTAATGGCGTTCGTGTTTTACAGTCATGCTTCAAAAAAAAAAAAAAAAAACAATAAAAAAAAAAGGCACTAAATTTTGCTATCTATAACCATAATAATAACTCCTGTATAGTAGTCCCACAACATACTTTCACATCTGACACTCGAATTCCCTGTCAGAAAAGTCTAGTTCTGGGAATGAGCTTTTCACAGTGTCTGGTATAATGCTAATGTTGTTTTCGTGTGTTTAGTTGAATATGGCCACGGTGTTGAATGCACAGTACAGTTACGAGCTTATTGCCACATTATGTTGTTATGATAACATGATATTGTTGCCTTCAGTGATTTCCTGAATATAAATACCAAAAAAACAACGCAACTGCAATAACTACAGCAGTTGCCATCGACAATCTCATATGAAGTAAGAGATCGCATTGACATTTGGTGACGTGTGAAGGCGTTGTAGTGGTGTCCCATTTCTTAGAGGTAAAATTTGAAGTCCTTCCCCTTCACACTCTGTTTCAAGGGCCAAGAGGAATGGGTAGGGGTAAAAAATTGAATTGGCCCTTACCCTTGACTTATTCCAAACCAGTATGTGTTTATTGTTCTGTTGAACACAAGAGAAGAAATTTTCAAGAATGTTGAAAAGCGGTAACCATTACCATGAATAGTCGGAAAGAAATACTACTGGCGTACATTGTAAAAATCATGTTCCGTAATTCATGTAATAATTGTACTGAAATTTTCAAAATATTTCAAAACAAAAACACTCCTGGTTCCAACCTGATTTGGAACAAGTCATGGGTGAGTGATTGATGACAGAAGATTTGGTGAATTATCCCTTTTAGATGATTTTAGAATTTAGGTTGGTTCTCTTTGAATTGTGCACCTGTGAGGCCTGATGCAGTGCCTTGCTGTTGGACATGTTGGTCAACTTCTGGCAGCTCCTCTGCCTCTCCTTGCCCCCCAGCAGCTGCAGTGGCACCTGTGCCCTGTGAGGAGGTGGTGCAAGAAGGATGGACATAAGAAATGGAGGTGGTAAGGACCGAAGAATCACGGCGTTCATCCAGACTTTGTTGATGTTGTTGCTGCTGCTGTTGAAGGAGCCGCCGTTCACGAGACTTTTTAATTAGAGTCACCCTGTCTCTGATGGACTTCCCCACTACCTTAGCATCGCTTTCATGGAAAAAGCCAGATTTTACCTTTAAAAAATAAATAGAATAGGAAAAAATACAAAAGGTGAATGAGAGGACTATAAAAAAGCACATGCTATAGTTTCCATTATTTCTGATTTCTGACATGTATAATACACTCTTTGTCCTCTCCTGCATTTCTCACCATCTCTAGTGCAACTTCTTCAGCACTATCGTTCTCCAGGTCATAGCTGAACTCGATGGCCTCATTGTCCTTGTGCTTGCCTTTGAGTTTCTTTGGCTCTTCAACCCAGATGCGCAGGGCCAGACAGTCTTTGCAGCCTGTATCTTCCTCTGCAAGCTCCACACGCACACCGGTGTCCTCCGCGAAGAAGGCATGATTTAGGAGGTCCTTCACTGAGAGCCTGAGGGTGAAAACAGAGAATGTAGATGATCATTTCACATTCTCGATTCACTTACAGAAGAACTTCCACTGGGTATGTGCTTACCGCTCTAATCGGTTTTGGCGAATGCAGCCCTCAATGATTTCTTTTACCTCAGGGTCATTTACTTTGTCAAAACTGGCAGGCTTGATGCCCTGCACAAAAACAAAACAAATGTGTTAATCCCCACTTGATTCACACCTGGATGGTATGCGCGTACATATACAATTAGTGCATAAACTAATAATAAAACAGAACTGTGAATTTACTAAGAATGAATTGTGAAGTGCTGTTTATTTGCACATGCTAAAACATTATTGCCGTGTCTCCTAAAAACGCTTCTTAAAGCACATGATAACAACATGCATCAGCACATTTAAGTGAATTCCCCCTATGATTATCTAAACATCAAGAGTCATAACAACTTACACTTGTGACTTTGCGGTAGATCTGTGCAGCATTTTGGCATTCTGAATATGGGTACTCTGAGGTAGCCATTTCTAGCATGCACATGCCAAAGGCATAGACATCCACTGACTCGTCATAGTGCTCCTCGTACATCTCTGGAGCCATGAACTCTGGAGTACCTGAAAAATTAATACAACCTTAATTGGAAATTGTCTCTTTTTTTGCATCCGTGTGTCAGGTTTGCCATCTTTAGCTTCTGTTGCTATGATACAAAACAAAATCTGTTAAACTATTAATTTCATTTCTCCTAGACAACAGCCAATGATCAAGTAGTCATGAAAACTCAGAATAACCTTGGCGTTTCAAGCCTATAAATGTGCCTTCTCCATATAAGGCTTGTTTTAACATTTCAAAACAAGTACAAATCCTCTCATTCAACTGCAAACCACAAGTAGATAATCTCTCAGCAATCAAGAAGCCCTTGAACAAATTGTGTCTCTTTCTCTGATCTCAGAATTACTGAAATTCACATGAAGAATTTCAGCCACGGCAAGCAGACATGATCATCTATGCAGCACCCTGGTGCTTTGACTGAACTTGCTAATCACTATAGCCTTTGCTGCAACCTCCATCTTAGTGAGACTAGAAATAATTGAATCATTTTCCCAAGTAAGCTAATGCTGTTAGCTTTCAGGTTTACCACGGTAAAAAGAACAATGCTTTAAATAGATATGCTGCTTCCTTACTTGACTTTATACTAATGTGAATATCTGGCGTGCTAAATTTCCTCTCAGCAAATATAAAAAAAAAAATCAATAGGCATTGATGTTTTTATGCTTGCACATATTGCTGTCAATAATGTGTGGCAGCGAGCGGTGCCCTTTATTGAGCTGCAGTCTGGCATTATGAGTTAAGAGAGTTAAAGAGACAGAGGAAGCAAAAAAAGAGACCTGTTCTTGGATCCTTGACAGACAACATAATTACAGCCACTAGTGTGGGAGACCTGCACCCCATTCAAAACAAAACGTCTTACCAAATGACTATAAAGAGGTCAATCACATATCCACCTTAAACAATACACAAGAAACGTAATCAAGAGCGCAGACCTATGACACTCTTGGCAAACGATGTCCGCATAAGGGTGGCGAGGCCCAGGTCCCCAATCTTTACTGATCCTGTCGGGCCTGTGATGAAGATGTTATCACACTTGAGGTCACGGTGCACAATGGGTGGCGTACGGGTGTGTAGGAACTGGAGACCCTTCAGAATCTGCCGGCACCAGCTGCGCAAAACCTTGGGCTTCATCACCTTAAAGCGCTTAAGATACCTGAAGCAGAGAAAAAAAAAAAAACATCAAACAACCTGACTGTTAAAAATTGTACGATTCTTGACAGCAACAGCCTGAATGAACCAAAAATAACAACAAATATGAGTATAAAAGCAAAAGCTGATAAGTTGACCATGTTAGTTAAGAGTATGTGTTGATGGAGTACATACATTGATATTGTTATTGTAAATAACGTTGTGAGAAAAAGAACAAAAGCACTAATAAAAGGTTGTGTATGTACACTAACATTCAAGCATACTGTAGTTTAGGAATATTTATTTTATTTATATATATTCACATTACAGTGTTACATACATAATAGTCATTATTCATTCATTCATTTTCTTTTCGGCTTAGTCCCTTTATTAATCTGGGGTCGCCACAGCGGAATGAACCGCCAACTTATCCGGCATATGTATTACGCAGCGGATGCCCTTCCAGCTGCAACCCATCTCTTTAGCTTACCCAATTCACCTGTACCACATGTCTTTGGACTGTGGGGGAAACCGGAGCACCCGGAGGAAACCCACGCAAACGCAGGGAGAACATGCAAACTCCACACAGAAACGCCAACTGAACCAGCCGAGAGACCTTCTTGCTGTGAGGCGACAGCACTACCAACTGCGCCACTGCGTCGCCCATAATAGTCATTATTATATATGTTATTATCCTATTAATATAATACTAGCAAATATTTAATGGTTAGAATGCAATGATACGCACGTTTTGAGTGTTCCTGAGGTCATGAGCTCGGTCACAAGGACGATGCACTTCTTCCCTCTAAGAACAGACTCCCAAGAGTCATAGAAACGCACAATGTTGGGATGCTGTAGACCCTTGAGCATTTCAGCCTCCTCTTTAAAGCGCTGCTGCTCCGCCTTGGTCAGCTTTCGATCCTGACACATAAACAAACACAATACATATTAATTATGTTAATAAAACACAGTATGAAATGAGTTCCTTTAAATTTCCTGTAACACTTTACAATAAAAGTTCAAACAATGAACATTATTGAGTTACATTACTTAACGTTAACAAGGAAAGATACTTCTAAAGCATTTATTAGTCCAAGCTAATATCAATGTCAGGGTTTATTTCTACAATATTATTAAAGATAAAAGTTTATCTATCAACATTTATAATTATGGACATGAGCTAACACACACAAAAAACAACTGATACGGTAAGAAATGTCTTTCTCATTGATGGTTAATGTTATTTAATGCAAAAGCTATTGTCAACTAATGTAGGCCTTAATGTAAAGGGTTACCAATTTCCTTAAAATTGTTAGTCTTTTTTATTTCACGACAAAATCAGATCTGACAAATACCAGTGAATAAGATGGAGTAAACAAAACAACAACAACAACAACAACAGCAAAAACACTTTAGCAAAACCACAGACAAGTCAGAAATTATGATTGCACTTTCAGGCAAAAAAGTTCAGAGGAAATTAAACAGCTTTTGCCTTCAACATCTTCTCCTAGAAATAATTATTTCTACACCCAAAAGTGCTCTCGACAGTCCTATTAATCATCTTAATGACCAAGTCATAAATATTCCTAACTATTCTGTGATTTCATAAAAATGTGATTTAAATTGTCACAGCAAAGTACTCATAAATTACACTGTATCGCCTCGTTAATTATGAATGTCAGCATACCATGATGGCACAGCACACTTCCAGCCACTTGCTGCCGAGAGAAAATGAGTTCCCCTTTAAAAAATGTGCTGCGAGAGAGGAATGCTCAAAGCTTTGTATCCATTCAGTTTTACTGCAAGAATGTAACCCTCCCAAATACGCCACGTTGTGTCATTCATCAGCAAATCTGACATCTTTGGTGGTTACAATACAGCACTGTGGCAGGTGGGGGTGAAGGGAGAGATATTTGGAGGTGTGTATCGACACAGCAAAACGCTTGCTTCAGCATGTGCACATACACCAAGAGCAGACTCGGAAACTGTGCACTACCAAACGTTCGCCACCGGATGGCGCTGACCAAAAGGAGATGCGTGACAGGGAGGCAACACCCAGCATTAGCCTAAAAATCCCATTTCAGCCACAGCGGCCACCATGACCAGATTGCCCCAGTGTGGCGGATGTTTATTAAATCCCTCTGCTGGCACACATTGGGGAAAATGCCACACTGCCAACACCAAGCACACACTGGCCAAACATCACACACATACACACCCTGAGTAACCCTGTGATACTAATAAAAGCATATTAATGCATCAAGGGTTTCGCTTAATTCAATGCATTACTTTTTAAAGGAAGAGTTCATACTAATTAAATATGATATTTTGATTAATGTTTTAACTGTCCTAAATCAACACCAGACTTTGATTAAAAAAAATAGTTCAGAATAAATATTGTTAAACAATCATTAATAACCTGACACTATTATCATTTTCTAACAATATCTGTCCCATTGTGTCAAGCAGTTCTTTGTCTCCTTCATCCACTGAATCTGAACAGATGTTTAAACATGCCCCAAAAAAGGCTTGTAATCTTTAATCTGTGAGATGACCGTCTCTTTGATTTCATAGACAAAAAAAGTCATAGTCATAAATAGTCAGCCTATAATACTCAACATTAGGTTCTTATGGGTCATCTGACACGTGACTGAGCACAAACGAAGTATAGAGATTCCTTGACCCTTAGGCATTGAGTGTTAATGTGACCTATATGGAAAAAATAAATCAAAGATGCCTGTGTCAAAGGTTGCAATGATAGTCATGTAAACAATTATGAAAAAAAAACTGACATATAAAATCATCACCAGTCTTCACAGCTCAGCAAACTTGAGATTTATAGACATAATCTTACTTGAATTTCTGTAAAGAACTTTACAGGGGGCCGGCTGTCTATGCATCAACAAACAGGACTAATTTCTGGAGGCTGTTTCGTGGCACACAATCTGATTTGCCATGTAATGAGGTTTCGCTCTTGTTAAACTTCCATCTGTAAATCATGTCATTCTGTTTCTGCTCTGTCCTTCTTTATTAAGCCATCAACTAACTCAACATACCTTGAGGAAGTGGTCTGTGGAAACGGAGGCCCCTTGTTTTCCTTTCCTCATTTCTCACGACCGCAAAACTCTGTCTGACTAAAGTGCTCCAAACATCTGTCATTCACAACTCTTTTCATACATTACTTTTTGGGGATAAAAAAAAAGAAAAAAAAAAGAAGCACAACAATACTTTTATTTAGCAGAGATGCATTAAGTTACAGTAAAAACAAAAAAAATCTATTTCAAAGTTTTAAATATTTAAATTTAAAATAAGAAATGTTTCTTAAGCAGAAAATCATAATATAATATAATATAATATAATATAATATAATATAATATAATATAATATAAGGCGACGCAGTGGCGCAGTAGGTAGTGCTGTAGCCTCACAGCAAGAAGGTCGCTGGTTCGAGCCTTGGCTGGGTCAGTTGGCGTTTCTGTGTGGAGTTTGCATGTTCTCCCTGCGTTCGCCTGGGTTTCTCTGGGTGCTCTGGTTTCCCCCACAGTCGAGACATGCGTTCAAAGACAACGTTTTGCATGTTTGAATCACTCGAGTTGAAAAATCAGAACTTCAGCAGACATTTGCACTGCGTTAACCAATCATGAGCTTACTCTTGTAGGGAAGTGGACATGACGTAGTGCCTGTTGTTGGTGTCCCAAGAGGAAATCCTCTTGCCGACACCAGACAACAGTTCATCAAACTGGGCTAGGCTCAGTCTGAAGCAGAGCTGAAAACCTCCATCATACAGACATAGTTTCTGTAGGAGTTGATGGAACTTACAGAGGTGGGTGCACCTCTGAAAGGATCTAGTGCACTCAGATATGGCGCCGAATGAATATATACAGTTTTTCAGCCTTCCTAAAGCACATAAGGCACAGCTACTATCTCAATAAAATCCATGTTAGCCATTTAGCAATGAAGCTAGAGTCACCGGGCAGACAGAAGCCCCGCCCATAATGCGAATCCGCGTCTATCGTGAAGCGAATTTGATGCAAAAATGAAGCGAGTAAACTCAAAATGTTCATGTGTCTATTTACGCCACGAATAGCACAATTTATTTGCACGTTCCGTATCTGGTGTGAACAGAGCATTAAGCATCATATGATGTGACAATGAAATAATCACAACAAAAATGAGTCCTACTTTAAATTAAGTGTCGCTTATACCTGTAAAGTTACATGGTAACTAGATGTGTTAGTATGTAACTACAGTGTACTGTATGTACTCACTGATACATAGTATTTACTTGTTTAATACAGGTGTAACTACACACATGTAACAACCCACTGAATAGTATGTGTAAGTTCAAATGTGTAACAGGACATTGGTATCAACACTAAGAGAGTACACATCTGTAACAAGAACTATGTAAGTGCATTGTGTAACAACAATATGTACTTGCAGGTGTCTTCCCTCTTCCACACCCATTTGCATACCATGTACTTCTGAACATTGTATTAGAATAAGAATGGCAGAACTAACGCTGCATTAGTGTGTACATGAACTGTAGTTACATACTACTTACACATCTAGTTACCATGTAAGTTCGCAGGTGTAAGTGACATTTAATATAAAGTGGGACCAAAAAAAAAAAAATTCAACCAACCATAGGAATTATATATAATAAAATAATAATAAAATAATAATACAAAAATGTAACAAACTGATTCACTGCATTTATCCAATAGTCCTTGAAAAGCACAACAGACTTCTTTCAAAACAATCAAACATCTTGAAATTAAATATAAATTAAACTTTTGAACGGCACCTATACTTATGATTTCATTTTGAAATCTTATGAATTTTGAACAGGCTCATTCAGAATATTTAAATCAACTTCATTTCTATCCCATTCATAATTTGATTCCATAAAGTTCAAATAATAGCTCAGTTTTTTTAGCATAATTTCTCAAGATTTAGTCTTTTCCGGTTTATGTGTGATGGTTCCATATACTGTAAAGTATGTCTTCAGTAAATATAGAATAAGCAGAAGTCAGTGCGGTGCTGAATGCTCCTGTGTAAGCTTGTTTGTACAGTGCAAGCATACTTTTTATGGCATAACTGGCACTACAGATATGGCTTCCGTAGCATTTTTGCAGTGTTGCACACCGCATGCCACTTATCTGTAGTGTTTTGCCCTGTGCAAGCATTTTCAATAACCAGCATGATTAATAATTAATTTAAATTCTGATGAATTAGAGAATCGATCCCGAATCATTTGGGAAAGCATCATGATGCATCAGTGAATTGATTTCCCCTCCACCTCTTTCATGCACACAGAAGTCAAGGTTGACATATTAGATAGGTGGGAACAAATGTTATTAATAAAGTGTTATAGTGTCTCAAGATATAGAAGTATTCCATTTTTTTTGACAAACTTACAAAATAAAATCACTGAAAGTCTCACCATATTCCTTGAACTTTGACTATAGATTTCCAGCCTAAATCAACGTTTCTCTGTGTTGACAGATGCTTCCTGTTTTGTAGGGCATTGAAAATTGGTGCTGAGCTCTGCGTTCTGCAGCTCAAAGCTAACATGCGTGTATGTTTGTCTGAGCATCCGCATGCAGCCCTGCTGGTGAACTCTGAATGCTGAGTTAGTGTCTAAGACTGTCTTGCAGTCTCTGTCTGTCTGAGTTTTTCCCCCTTTTCATGGAATTGTCTTCTCATGGCATTTAAAATGCTCTATTCAGCAATGGCCATGTGAATTAAGAAAGTAATTAATCATATGGTGAAAAATCAACTGGACAATTTTTTTTTGTGCATGCGAAACACGTGATGTGGAAAATGCTGTAGAATTAAACCATACAACTGCATACAACTCAAAATGTTACAAAATGTATCAAATGTTGGACTACTAAATCAACATAGCTTTTTGACTGCACACTAAATATAGAGCCTTAATGTCTGTGAAGGTTAAATCACCAAAACCCTACTTAAATTTGCTCAATATGAGGGTGGTAATTCCCCCCAAAATGATAATGTTATGATTTTACTCACCCTCATGTCTTTCAAAACCCCTGAGATCTTTGTTTGTCTTCGCAATACAAATTAAGACATTTTAGATGAAATCTGAGAGCTCCCTCATCCTCAATAGACAGTTAAATTCCAGAAAAATACCACAAAAAAAAAAATCCTCAAAACGGACCATATGCCTTAAGTGCTTCAATTCGAATATTATCACACTACTAGAATACTTTTGTGCACACACAAAACAAAAATGCAGACTTTACTCAATAGTTTCTTGTCCTCAATGTTAGTATATTGCGCACATAGGAGATAGCACACACCCCTTAAATATTTTGAGTGGATGCCCCTTGAGCGATGTCTAATGACAATAAGATGTTCCACAAATCGTTATAAAATTACTTTTGTGCCTGAAAAAATTTGGTTACGTAATAAATGTAGTTAATCGATGGATTATTATTTATTTTTTATAAATTATTATTGTTATTGAATTTTTTTTCCAGTTTTTTGTTTGTGTACTTGATGTTAAGTGTTGGTGTTTATTGTGTTAAGTGTGTCCTTTTGTTATATGTGAAGCACCACCATGTCAGAATGAAATGCCCCAAGGAGATTAATAAAGTTTAAATTAAACTAAAACTATCTCCAGCAGTTGATCTTCCTGCACAGATATGCTGGATTTACCTGATTTGTTGACAAATTGGTTGCGAATCTACTCTTTCTTGCTCATTTTGCTGCTTGTAAATAATTCATGATTTCTTGTGCGGCCCGGTACCAATTGATCCATGGACCTGCACTGGTCCACGGATCTGTGGTTGAGGATCACTGATGTACACCACCCATGGATTCCCACGTGAAAGCTCTGTTTGAAGCGTCATTTAATGCTTCAAAGGAGTGGTCAATCATGATTTGTGACCGCATGCTCTATACTGACACTAAAGAGAAGAAACTATTGAATAAATTCATTATTTATGTTAAATGTTTGCACAAAAGTATTCTTGTAGATTGAAAATATTCCTATTGTACCACTGAAGACACATCATGTTTTGTTATTTTGGTACTTTTTAACAAATCTCTCAGGTGACCTTATTCTGCAATGCGGAAATGTGCTAATTTTTGCGATTGTTCTAGAACTTCTCATTAAGTTGCCTATGGTGGAAATGATTAGGAATAATAAACGGCATAAAACGGTCAACCTACGTGCTCTACAAACAAGTGTGTTTATGACTATACATTTTACCATACTTTTTTTTTTAAATGCTTAAAAATCAATGGAAGTGAATGAGACTGGAAGTCTCGAGCCAAAAAGATTCCAATGGCTGCGCTCCCTTTTAAGTGAAGAATAAGATCAACAGAGGGTGAAAAATTCAATTAATAATATAATTTTCATTTTTTGGGTGATCTAACAATTTAAGCATGTGTCCCTTTGTTTGACATTTGCCACCACCCTATAGTATAGGAGACTATGAATGCATATCACGTAAAGAGAGAAACACAAGCATCTTCAGGTCGAAAGATGAAGAAATTCTGACAGAAATATAGATCTTTTATTGACCATATTTTTCAATGCGGAAGTGTGCTCGTTTTTGCAATTGTTTTAAAACTTCCGATTCAGATGCCTATGGGAGAAATGACTGGGAATAATAAACAGCAGAAAACGGTCAAACTGTTCATGACTATACATAAAAAGTAAAATAATGTAATAAGAAAATATCAGTTTGCTACAGGAAGCAGCATAACGAGCTGTTTTTAACATCTAAAAATTAATGGAAGTGAATGCAGGGTTCTTGCACCATTTTAAAAGTAAAATTTAATGCTTTTTAAGACCTTTTTAAGACCTCAACAAATATAATTTAAGACCCTAAAATTTCTAAATTTCTTTGGAATATATTACTCAATTTATTGCCTCCTATAATGGAAATTAAAACTTTAAAGTTTTCCATTTGGTATCAATTATGTGCAATGTGTAAACTCGGTAAGTAAAAAAACAAAACAAAAAAAACGTTTCTTTGTGACCTTTTTCCTTTATTTATTTATTTATTTTTTTTGTTCCTTTGTGATGTAGAACAGAGCCAACATAACATAGATAAGGTGGATTACACTAAACAACACAATGACTTGTATGAAGGAACCATATAGAATAGAATACTGAAAATAAGCTCAATATTGAAAGTCCTCAAAACAGCCTTTCACAAGCCAAAATGTTGACAAATAATCTACATAACTGTTAGAAAACACAAATGTTATCACATGACTTTCAATGAGAGAAAGTTTTGTAACATCCCAAATTCTCCTCAAGACATGTGGCATCTCGCTTCTCCATTTCATCGTCTAAGTCCACCAACTCCCTTCGATGTTCCTTGCATCCTTTTCTAATGGAATTCGATTTAGTGATAAGTTCTGTCATCTTGGTCCCTGCTGTATTCTCAGTGTGTGTGTGTGTTATTTATTTATATATATATATATATATATATATATATATATATATATATGGCGACGTTGACGCGCACCTCTCAAAAAATGTAACGGGTACGCCTACGCGTAGCGCAAGCTCTGTGATTGGTCAGCTTGGTAGCGCTGACGAGTGTGGGCGGAGGTGAGAGCCGCGGCCGATGCAGCAAGTATTTACAAGTGTGGAGTCCCGTGAAGGAGCTCTGGATGGAGACTGTTGTTTTGTATTTAACTTATGATTAAAGTTGATGCACGTCTGCCGGTTCCCGCCTCAAAATGAGCGAATTTGAGCCACTTGTACATTAAGGAAGTCTTCAGAAAAAACAAAACACCAGCAAAGAAACTCGACACAGAGAAACATAAACACCTACTGCCAGCTAGGCTTAATGGCAGCACGCAGGTAGCCGACCTTCCTTAATAAGCTAATAAATCACGGAGACTGTCATTTCACTCCTGTTTCACACATACTACATTGATCAACTATTAGATGTTTTACGGTGGACCACTGTGCTTCCCTATCGGCATTAAGCACACCGGCTAAACATTTAATACCTACAGCAAGTTTACGGTAAATTTAAGACCTTCATTTCCCAAATTTTAATTTAAGACTTTTTAAGGACCCGTGGGAACCCTGGAATGAGACCGCAAGTCTCGAGCCAAAAAGATTCCAATGGCTGCGCTCACTTATAAGTGGATACTACTTGCTCTACAAATATGACTATACATAAAACAATGACATAAAAAGTAGAATAATGTAATAAGAAAATATCAGTTAACCACAGTTGCATAACAAGCTGTTTTTAATGTATAAAAATCAATGGAAGTGAATGAGATCAGAAGTCTTGAGCCAAAAAGATTCAAAACTAATCTTCTATTTCATTTTTAAAAGTAATAACAAAAAAGAAATTGAGAAAAACCTATTGTTTTTTTTTTATATTTTGAATGTGTAAAACGCATCAACTGTTTGAATTCAAACTACCCCTAAACGTTTAATTCCCAATCAACATTTGCTAAAAGCTGTTCAATATCTATGGCACAGTATAGTCACACAAACCGGTCAAACAACCTGTTAACCACACATTATGCAAGTTGAGTTTGCATGTTAAAGATGTGTCTGCTCAGTTTGGCAGTGTGTTTGTTCAGTTGTCAGGTGAGACGGCAGTAACTCAGGCTACCGTAAACAGCGTAAAGCCCAAGCCAGACTGACCCTTTCTACAAAAAGTAACACTTCAACACCCGTCACCTGTTTAGTCCCACAAAACAATACACATGAACGCTAGCCTTTGCTTGTGCTGTTGAAACATAAGCAGCATGCATTAGTACATCACACGCCAAACGTCATGCTTTTAAATTGAATTTTGCTCAGCCATCCATGTTCACCAACCTAACTGAATTATCCGATCCCCATGGATGTGTAAAGCAATCATGACTATCAACTTTTTATTACCGTGCTAGTCGATATGCCTTTTGGGTTTAACTGCAATGAAGAGGAAAGGGAGGGTGGATGATCAGCTCATATTACGAACACATTCACTGTAATCCAGCAGCATGGCAAAAGCAACATAATACCCACTTGTTCAGTGAGCTGCGATGAAGACATATGCCTGTCATCAGGTTTATGTGTGTGTGCGGTGCAGTATTCAAAACAAATAAGACACATGAAACAAATTGAGATACTCCAAAAATAGACTAATATTTCTTACAACAAACCACTGGTTACATGATAAAAACTCATCTGATATTTAATAGCTAGAACAGACAACAAAACATATATTATTCATAAAAATGGCATATTTCAGAAGACTGAAAATACTGATGCTTGAATAGCTATTACATGACAAATAATGGTCATCGTATCAAAAGCAGACTTACTATATATATATACGTTTGAAAGCAAAACTAGAGAATAACCTATACATTTCCTAAAATTCAAGGTGGTAAAATTGGCAAACCCCATTTATCTGGCATTTGCACACGTTTATCTGACTTTGCAAAGATGGTGAGCTATTCTAAGGTGGCTGAAACCCTCAGAGAGCAGGTTGTCCAGATGTTCACAAGATGAATTTAAGTTGATTTGAACTATTTTAACTATTAGTTATCACTTTTAAGACCTAACAGTTATTGTATTTCAGGTCAATACAGATATCTGCAAATAGGTGGAAAGTATGCAAATCTCAATAAATGAAGTTTCAGACTATCCATATCATGAGGCACTGGAAATGTTTTTTGGAAAAATACAATGCAGTGACAAAAGCTGCACACTTTGTGGAATGACATTTTAAAATAATTCCATGGTTTAATTCAGTGTACAGACTTGTACAGTAATTTTACGGTAGTTGTAAATAATTATACAGTTGTTATAATATATTATAGTCATTAAAAGAAAGAGATGAATGAAAAGTGTTTGTGTCAGTAGTTAAGTTTCTATCCACCTACTTTTATGCACATTTTGGATATGCCAAGTTGATAATGCTAAGATGCGCATAAATGTTGAAAATGCACTTAAAAAATGCATAACTGAGCAGGATAAACTTTTTATTCGATAAGAAAAGATGCACATAAACTACGATAAAAACACTTACCGCACAAATTCCAGTATGCACATTAAAAAAAAAAAGGTTGTGTGATTTTGTTATAAGAGATCATGTGATGATAATAATGTGTGTAAATGGACAAACCAGCAGGCTGAGCACATTTTAAAACATCTGAAATGTTGTTTTGGTCATTCTAAAATGCCTTACCGTTGGAATATTAATGTTATTATATTATTAATTACCTTCAGAACTGCCAAGAGCGTCAGTGCTCCGCGTCTCGTGGCTTTAAACGCCACCACGCGATCATTACGTGTCGGCATACTGTCTCCTGAGATGCAAGTAATTTATTAAATAAATAATTAATAAATTTATTAAATGCCCACAATCGAATAATAATCTCCCGGAAATCACGCATCTCCCGCCCGATCCTCAAATACGTCCCGCATCCCTCCCAGCTCTTCAGATACATAACGTCGCACACATCCCCTGCTGTGATGCGAGCAGAGCTATCTCCTCTATCTAGTGTAGTTATGACCTCTCCCAGAAGCTCTGCGTGTGAATTAAAATACCCGAAAATCATGGCGACGAGAGTGAATGAGCAAGTGAACAGATCGCGAGAGGAGCAAAGATGATCTAAGCATTACATTTGTTAGGTTAAATGAATAGAGCAGTAACGATATCGCGAGTGCAAATCCTCCCCCCCCTCCCTTTCTCTCTCATTGAGAGATCTGCTGTCAATAGTTGGAGACAAGCAAAATATTTGAATGGTCCTGCATTTCCTTTTAGTAAAGAAGTATTAGATTTATAGGTGTGCATTTTAACTAATTTTCATCTTTCATCATTTGCAATAATTCCAAATTGCATTGTTTGTAATTTTTCTGTGGTGATTTATTCTGCTGTGGCGACCCCTGATAAATAAGCCACTAAGCTGAAGTAAAATGAATGGATGAATTATTTTCTGTAAAGCTGCTTCTGGCCATGACATGTTCACATTACATTTTTAGGGGAAACACTGAATAGTTAACTCACATTTTTGGATGGAAACACAGCTAGTGTCTCTTTGATTCAGAAGTTCTAAAATAATTGCAGAACAGAGCTTATTTCTGTATTGCAGAATAAGGTCAATATTTAGTTAATTATTATTCTGATTTGTCTTTATTGTTCTGTACATTAGGACTGCACAATATTGAAAAAATCTGACATTGTGATGCTTTGTTTTTCTGCGATATATATTGTGATATAAATACAATTTTACCAGATGACTTGAACTAGCACTATTTGGTAAGAATTCATTGCATCTGTATAAACATAAATAATAATAAATAAAATATTTTTTATTAATGTTTCAAATTCCTTGTGCCTGAATGCTTTAAACTGTTTCTTGATATGCTCATGCAGTCATAAGCCTTAAAAACATGTAAATTATACAAATTTACAAAACCATTATGGTAAAAATCTCCAATGACTCCATGTTCTGAACTGTGGCTCCTGGTCAACTAAAATCCCAATTCAACATTGCAGATCCTGCGATGTGACAATTGCAAATGCATACATAGCGTTATCGATGCTAAAACGATATATTGCCCAGCCCTACTTCACATACAAATAAAAACATCTGAAATAAATGTAAATCTAAACATTTTTAAAAAGGACATATAATTGTAAGGAATGTAAAACTTTAACTCACTGATTAACATCAAAACAAAATGCAGAGATCAAGAATAGTTTTAAAACCTAACTGCACTTTCCAGAAGAAGAAACAGATTGTGAAGAGCCTAAAGATTCCCACCCCTACTGAACACACACTGTACGTGTGAACGTGATCCTACTGAACACAGAGGACACTGACCTTTTGCACAGACGGGGCAAAGCCTCAGCGGATTGTGGAGTGTGTTTAACAGAGGGCTCAGAGCTCTGCCATCAGGAGGAAGACGCTCACACAGAGCCACTGCCATTTCTTATTTACTCTCTGACACACTGTCTCACTACACGTCTGACACCAAATTTGACCACGACTGATGGGGTAAAACATTCTGCACTCACGGTACATTAAGTTGAATTAAATGACTTTAGTCAGGGATGGAGAGAGACAGTGCAAATGAGCACTGCTTAAAAAGCTCTCATTTCAGCATCTTTATTTATTGCCTTTTCTGCAATGCTCAATTGAATAGTGTCTCTCTATCTCAGACTAAACAATACTATAAATGAAAAAGTTAAATCACATAAAGAGATGTCAGTAGATTTTGTACTTCCTAAGACCAAGCAGCATAACACCCACATCCAGACTGTAGTTAAAAATATAAAGAGATCTTAACCCCATCGTAATCAGAACATCAATACTCATATATTTTAAATACAGCGCTTCACTCGGAGTATACGAACAGAACTCATTTTCGCGTGCGTTACAGTTATTCTGACCTGAAGTGACAAGCGCGAGTGCGTGGTTCCTTCACTATTTATGTGCTTTGCGCTCACGCTCACCTGACGTCTCTCATAACTAGGCGACCATCAAGCGTTTTCTCAGAGGATGACAAACGGACAAGCCATTGCTGCAACTCCAATGCAAGTTTATGGAGAAAAGTAAAAATCGATGGAGTGTTTGGATGCGCTGTGTTTATCTCCGGTAATTAGTCTGCCGTTATTACTGAAATGTGTATACTCCATACAAAGTGTGAACCAAATTGGTAAGATGACAATCGGAAAAGTTGAGATGTTTTTAACTAGGTGCGCCTGAAAAATGAGCGCGCCTTGCGTGTTCGCCGCTTGCACAACATGTGTGTGTCACTCCCATACGCGTGTCGACCAAATCGCAAACTTACACCCTAAGTGTAAGGGTCTATTGCTTCCAATCCACACGCTCAGCAGCCAAATTGATATAAAACTATAGCGCTTCATACCAACCTTTTTGTTTTATCGATACTGACAATGGTAGTCGGTCAATAAATATCGATAGCGAGCGTTTAAATCATTCAGCCCTACGATACCGACTGACTATTTATAAAAAGACTAATATTGTAATAAGAGCAACTTTATTTGTAATGATTGTGAAATGTCTAAATCAATCATTTTTTGCTCTGGTTGAAGAGTTTGTGTTTTTGTGGCAGGCAGGAGCTGAGCTGGTGCAGACTGGTCTGGTTTGGGCTGCTTACATTCAGCCAGTTGTGTTTCTGCGTGAGTTGTGCTGTCTGTGCAGGCTTTTTGTTCAGGCCTGACAGGCACCCACTGTAATTAACTCCCTGGATCACCCTGTATACTCAATCACACGGTCAGAGAGAGAACACCCCTCCAACACTGTACGCCCCACACACACACACACACACACACACACACATGCATAACAAAGGCACACAACATTGCAGTTCACGTGCCAGTACAGAGCTGCAAGGAAAAGAGAACAAAATAAAAAAAATCTTTAGTTTCTATAGGCACTCACACACAATTTAACAAATTAAAAAGACACAATTTAACAAAGAACGCGTTTAGAAAATATTTACCAAGAGCTTCACATGAGACAGAACAGAGGAACGGGACAGAAATGTGAACATCTATTTCCCACTCTTTCAAGTGGTTTAACAGAGCTAATCCGTATCACAACAGTCCCCTCTCTTCCAGTGTGTGCGCACCTGTGCCCATATTGTGGGGACCAAATGTGCCCACTAGTATAGTAACACACTGAAAACCCTTTGTTGGAACCAGTGAAACATCCTTTTAAAGTAATGTCTTAATAAACATAATAAAACTCATCTTAATTCAAATGTAACCTAAACGAGAAAGAAAAACGGAAAGTTGGCCATGACAAGGAGATGATAATACCTTTTAAGACACTTTTCATACATTTTAAGACCTTATAACAACTTTTAAACCGGAAACACTGGCGAGATCTTAACTTACAGTATATTTACGAAATATTAATGTAAGATATTAATCTAAAACTAAAACATTATTCATATACTGAATACAAATCTATTAATTCTAGCTAATTCAGCTCCTATAGAACTGCAAAAATAATGGTGTTGCCTTGATTACTGCAGTAAACAAAGCAGCATGATGTCAAATCTAGTAGGATTTCATTGATTTTATAAACTACACAGCATCCTGATATTCACAGATTTATTTCAGGCAAACTTTAGCATACAAGCATTGCATAATCAAAAAAATATATAAAATGTAATACCTTGCAAAATAGAATTTAAGACTTTTATACTTTTTAAGGGCCTTAAATTCTCTACATTGATTTATCAACTTTTAGAACTCCGTGGACACCCTGACACCATCTATTTTCTTGATGCATGCTATTGATCTTATTGTAAGAAACTGTAATGTGATGATTGTTAATTGTTTTTTGCATTTATAATTTAACCAAAATACAATAACCTGATCTTTCAGAAAACTATGTCTATCTTTACTAACATGTCAGTTTCATTCTTATATTATTTAATCAATCACCGCAACTTCAGATCTGCCTAACCAATCATTTGAGTCAAGACCCTGTCCTACATTTTCTAATGCAATAATCAGTTTATTATCATTCACTTGTTCATTTAAAATGTAAGCCACGACACAAAAGAAATCTGTTTTAACCCGTTTTAAAAATCTGTTTCAAGTAGGGCTGAACAATATATCTTTCAGAATCGATATCACAATGTGCGAATCTGCAATAGTCATATCGCAGGAACTGAAGAGATAGTTTAAGTTTATTAAGTTAATTATAAGATATTTCAAGTTAATTTAAACAATTTGGACAAGACTATATCAGGTTTTTTATTTTAACAATTAGATTTGATTACTGGGTTAATACATTTATACAATAAATTAATTATTTATACAATACAATTAACTATTATTTTACATTTGATTATTGAATTTCTATATCTATTATTTTGTGTATTTTTGTACTGTTTTAAATATTTTGTGCAGATGCACTCCCCAACAAAATCATCACAATCGATGTAAAATTGTGTTTTTTTTTTCAAATAGTCATCTTATGTAATTATATTCATATTGCAATATATATTGTAGAAAAACAAAATATCGCAATGTCAGTTTTTTCCAATATTGTGCAGCCCTAGTTTCAAGATACTTCACTAGTATTTTGAATCAGAATACTGACTGAAGTTAACATATTTAAATGTATGGCAAACTATTAGTTAACCAGATGCACCCATTTTCAGTTTTTATGGGATGTCATCAGGGCATAACAAACCACATGTTGACCAATCAGAAACAAGTACTCTAGAGAGCTGTGTAATATCACCTGATAATGATCAAATGTGGTACCAATATTAAATGCATGCCCATATTTCCTCACTAAACAATTCTACAATTCTATGCAAGCATGGAGGATAAAGTTTTGATGTTTTTTTTCAATGCGAGATACAAAGCCTTAATGAGTATCAGATAAGTTGCATAAATAAGTTACAAGGTCATAAACAACACAAGTCCACATTTGCTGTGATGATATAACACACTTTTAGCTTTTAAAGCTTTTAAAGGTAAGGTGTCATGAAAGGACATGCTGGCCAGACGGAACCATCTTCAACAAACAACCTGGAGGCTGTGGAAGAATATTTGTCCAGCCAGCTCTGCCCAGCTTATTTAGCTGCAAAAATAGAACAATTCACATTACAGGGTTATGCACTTGTCAGCTTTTATGTGGATCTAAAAAAATTACAGGACAAAATCATCACCAAAATGACAGAACAACATGCCTCCTAGCCAATACTATTGCTCTACTGGCACCCAGTGCAAATCTGTCTGGACGCGGTAAGGTCATGACCAGTGACACTGCTCTGAAATAACCTGCATTGAGAAGGTGTCCTTATGTGATGCAAGGAAAGAATCTCAAAATCTGAAATGAAAGCAAAAGCATTCCAGGCCTCACCTTTGCTGACATGATCAGGTTATTCAAAGCAAGTCCAAACCCTAGGCTTAAATTTTATGGCCTAAACAAAGAACTTCCAAGCCAGTTAGTCATTCAATATTTACATCTATCTATAAACTTCATAACCTTACATTTGCATGAGAAAGTACAACTTACCAGAAGTTAGAGTTGCACGATTAATTGAAAAAAAGATCACGATCTCGATTCGACCCCCCACATGATCTTAATCCATCATCTCTAAGATTAAGCCAGATATATTTTCAAGTTCGGGAGAAGCACAAGTCTTTACATTGTTTTACATATGTTGCTCAGTAATGTGAACACCTCCAAATGGCGTGAAAGAGTTCATACCATATTTACAAGGTATAATTCTCCCAAAAATGTAATTTCTTATTGTAATGATGTATTCGTGGTCATGTAAAGACACGTGAGCTGATGCACTATTTGTTTACTACTGAGAGAACGCACATGCTGCATAGGCTGTGAATAACAGGTAATAAAGTTGTAAACAACGTTCAGTTTGTTGCACAGAGCGATCTTTGGGAGCCGTGCGGAAAGTATGATTAGGGATGCAACGATTATAGATTCTGGTTGTACAATTATAATCTGAGGAATAATCACAGTTATCATGATTATTATGCATTAATTTTTTAAAAAATAAATAAATAAATACACAAAAGCTCCTTACATTTTAAAGTGTTATTTATTGCTGCTCTGTAACCAATTGATACAGCACAAAATAATAATAAAAAACTAAGAAAAGTCAATTCATTTTGGACTTAAACCTAAGTATTTAAACATAAGTAATAATTTTACACTGAAAATAAATGACAGAACATTCATTCATTCATTTTCTTGTTGGCTTAGTCTCTTTATTAATCTTGGGTCGCCACAGCGGAATGAACCGCCAACTTATCCAGCATATGTTTTACGCAGCGGATGCCCTTTAAGCTGCAATCCATCACTGGGAAACATCCATACAAACTCATTCACACACATACACTACGGACAATTTAGCCTTCCCAATTTACCTGTACCGCATGTTTTTGGACTTATGGGGGAAACCAGAGCACCCGGAGGAAATGCACGCGAACACAGGAGAACATGCAAACTCCACACAGAAATGCCAACTGACCTAGCTGAGGCTCGAACCAGCAAAGTTCATGCTGTGAGGCGAACGTGCTACTTACTACCCCACCGTGCAGCCCACAGAACAATCAGTGAACAAACAAACAATTAAATAAAATAAGAATAAATAAAAAAAATGTATTTTTGTCTAAATGTAAATTAAGCTACACATTAGCTAAATATTTCCCTTTTAAACAGAAGAAATGTAGTCAAAGGCTGCTGAACCTCTGTCTGAAAGGCATGTTTGATCAACTATATTACAAAATAGTTTGGTATTTTTAATTTATAATTTTTTTTCTCTTTGGAGTAGAAATGTGTAGGCTATATTCCATACAAAGTATGAAGCTGACCGGTCCAGTTCTTGTCACGTGACTCGAGGTGCGCTCGCGGCATTCTTTCAGCTACAGTAGGTGTGCCTGGAAAGCACGAGTGTGACGCTTTATATACACAAGTCGCGCGCTTCCACTGGAAAGAACAAACTTGTGCGCGCAAAAGACGCAATATGTGACCAGCCCTTAGTTAATAGCTAAGCCATAGTTAATCCAGTGTGTGTGGTGGACAAGGTTAGAACTTTAAACTAGCGCACAGTTGGCATAACTTTGTTAAGCAGTTTTGTTCCGTGCAAAAACCCGGTGTTGCGAAGCCTTTACGATTAATTAACCGTGACTAACTAAAACTGCGGTTAAAAGTGAAATTGGTTAATCTTTGCATTTTGAATCCCTAAGTATGATTTCCATGCATGTTCTTTTTTACCTCAAAATGATGGCAGCCATTATATGAGCAGCACTCGGCAGTGAAAGTGAAACCACGCCTCCTGAAATCGCGAACGCGCTCCTTAAAGATGACTGCAGACAACCCACTAGATCATGTCATTCGCCAGTTAGAAAACTTCATAGTACTTTATAAAACTACAATTTTGAATGAAAAACTTTATTATAGCATGTTTTCCGTTATGTAGTAAGCAAGCAAAACTTGTCATAATGTGCAATATGTCATGCTTAATGGTTGGCCGGTGGCATTCAGGAATTACACTTATTACGAAGCCATTGCATGCTATTTCAGAGCAAATATTCAGAGTAGCATGTTAAACAATATAGAGGGCGCGTCAAAGGTTGTCATTGTTCAAAAATGAACCAATGTGAATATAAAACCAACTTCAGCTCAGTAAAGCAGGCTAAGCAGAATAGCGCTATTTACTGATGTTTAGTTGTTAAACTAAATAAAAAGTCCCTTATGAAACTGAAAATAGTCACATCAATCTTTCACCGGGAGATTTCAGTGGCTGAACACTTCTGTGCATATAACCCTTTCATAACACAACACAATCTACATCAGCTTTGTGTGACTAAAATAGTTTTAAAACATAAGATTACTTAAAAGAAATACTTCAGCCATGGTGTCGTCCTTCCTCCAGCGTGTAAACGTAACTTCAACATTGATTCAGGATTTTAAAAAGTTTTGATTCCAGTATTTGATATTACAGCGACTGTGTCTCTCGTGTGCACATGAACACGCGGCGCAGATGCTCGCGTGCACGGGTCAATGACGGATCTGCGTGAACAGAGATGCGCAGATGCACAAATCTACATTTATTGACAGACTACTCATCCTAATTATGCGAGATGTCGGCCAGAAAATATTTAATTGGACGAACATTTTTTAGTTTTATGCCTTACCCAGAATATAAAAATACATATAAATACATTTAGATAATTTATTTAATCATTACTATTAGAATGTGAAGCGATTTTCAACCAGCACAACAAAAAATGTTTCTGAAGACAGTTACCTACTGCACCTTTAACTACTCTAGTCTATATAATGTTGAATATAATGCAAGAGTTAAATCTGATAATGACAAATGTCTGATTTTACCAGTGAAAAAATGGTCTAATAATGTTGTCAATGACAGAGTGCAAGTATATGTCTTAAATGTAACAATTCAACTTCAGAATTATGAATAGTTGTATTCTGATGCCATCACATTACTATGCATTAACAACCAGGACAAATTTATTACAAACCAAAGTCTATTCAAGTCTACACCATTCCAAGTCTATACAAAATTTAGCATTTTAACCAAGAGTAGACCTACACATACAGTAGGCCTAATATTATTACTGTTGTTGTTGTTTTACCATGTTTGAGAATAACAATAATAGCCTACTCATATTAACCTTTCTTTTACATCTACAGAATCGTGAAACAATCGTGATTTTGACTTTAAGAAAAAAAAATGTTATAATTGTGATTCTTATTTTAGCCAGAATCGTGCAGCCCAAGCAGAGTTGCATTTTAAAAACGAAACATGCAAGTTGTTGTAACTAGATATAAAAGCTCTCTGCAAGAGGCACTCTTAACACCTCGCTTGTCTCATGTTCTTAAAATCCCTTACGAGCGTCTCATTCTTCACACTGTTGTTTTTATAGTTCTTCATACATCATGATCATGAGTAGGAAAGAACAGGATGTTTTGATGGCACTGAAAAAGCTAATGAAAACATCATAACCAATTTCAACAGTCATTCTGTGTGATTCAATTAGAAGTACTTCAGATCAATACATTCTGATAATTAATCAAGAAGCTATTAAGAATCGTTTCATAAGATTTTATAACTTGAATAGATATGAAAAGCCAGGAAGTAATTTTGCCCGTTAAAGTGAAGATAACTGCATATCATCAGTTTCGTGCTTATGTTAACTGTAATTAAAACGAATTGTGTGATTTTGCCTGTGGCGAGGAACTGGTTTTATGAAAGACAGAGAGTGCATGTTTTGCTCAGAGTGGAGTTTCTCTCATCGGGGAGCGAGAAAAGGAAAAACCAGAATGATTACAAAAAGCTTTGAGTGGTGAGAGGAAATCCTGCAAGGCTACCTGTGCCACAGGGTTGCTTATATATCAAACAGCAGCAACAGTCTCTCTCAAATAATATTACTCCACTTTTTTGTGGCATCTTCAGGGTCATTTGTGATTATATTAGAAGACGCTTTGAAAAATGAGGAAAACACAAAAACATGAAAGGCCAAAGTCATGGGAGAGCCTCATGCTTTTACAAAGTGCATTAGATCAGCATGTTAGTGCCTCTTCTGCATATACAGTGTACGGGTGTGTGTGGTTAGAATTAACCACTCAGCTTCTGTCTGGGATTGATGCCATGCTAATCCGCTATTTTGCTCGTCACACAACCAGTCGCTCTCACCCTCCAACACTTTCAATTGTATTATACACACAGTATACTTGAATGTTCTTGAACATATACAGATGTCAATATTATGCAGTTTCAACTTAACTGTCATTCAAATATTTATTGATTTAAAAGACTTTTGCTTGTCATTTAGGAGTATGATAATTCAATAATCAATGTGAGCACACACACTATGTCAATTTAATTATAAAATCTATTTATCACCCAGCTCTAATACGTATATATATTAGATACAGACGAACAGACAGATATATTTATATATTTTTCCATTTTTAGTTTTACAATAATTATAGCTATGAATTCATAATCAGACTTCTGCTCATCTCTCTCTGGCAAGTTTAAAAAGCAACAAACCCATACGGGAGACTTTGTTTTTCTTTCTGTAACCAAGAAACATGTTCAGAATTATGTTTATGAGAAAATAAAGTAAACTCAAAGTATTACAGACCAGTCAACGACCTGTCCATCAATGTCTGAATTTACCACATCCTGTAGAGGTTTTCTTTTAGCAACCATATGACCAAATAAAACATGGTTGGGGGTTGACTAGTCATATTGACAGTTGATTATATGGGGGAGCTTTACACTATTATACTGAGAAACCCCTCCTCATTACACTTTATTTTATATTCTTATAAGGGCTGCACGATATTGTAAAAATTGTACTTTGCGATATTTGTTTAATATGCAATATATATTGTGATATGAATACGATTTCACCTGATGAGTTAAAAAACTGGAAAGACTTTATAATTTTAGATTAATAGGGATGATTCTGTAAGGGAGTGCATAAAATATAACAAACAATCTACAAGCATAGATAAATTCAATAAAGAAAATTATGCAAACTAAATAAACAGCTTTTTATTGTTTTCCGAAGAGTCTAAATGTATTCAGTTATACAGTATCTGAATAATCAAATGTAATATAATCCCGCACAGTCTTCGTTTTATGAACAATTCAATAAAATTAATAGTTATTTATTTATCAAAAGTTACAAATGGTACATTTTCTTATGCCTGAATGCTTTTAAAACCCTTCACAGTCACAGGCCTCAAAAAACACTTGCAAAATGATCAGTTATAATCCAGACTCAACATTGTGTATACTCATGATGTGACTCTTGCGAATGATCACATTGCGATATCGATGATGAAACCATATATTGTGCTGCCCTAATTCTTATACTTGAATGGACTGGGGGGGGGAAACACACACAACTCCATATGTATTACAACAGAGAACATACAGCATCAGGAGTTTATTAACAGACCACAGTGTCTCACTGTAGGTTCTGTGTTGCTCCTTGTCCAAAATTGATAGGAAAGGCAATAACCACACTGTGTCAAACAGTTCACATCAGGAATCTGCCTTAGGAAATGGAGAGTTTAGTTCTGTATCACATTACTCTCTTAGCAGCAGTGTGGTGAACTGCTGGGGTCACAGAGGCTTGAGAGAAGGCCTCATGAACCTTGAATTCATCAGCTCAATATTTGCCAAGACAACCCTAAGCCCAAACCAACATATATACAGTATCATACTTTAGGGAGTAATATGATTACTGTGTCAGTGCATGTTTTTGTGTAGTTCAAGTCGAGTTAAAATAAGCATAAAAGAGAAGGTGAGGAATGGTTAGGCTGTTCACAAATAATAACCTGTGTTTATTTGCACATGCTGCCTGCATTGTTTTAGCACTACTGCATATATAAGATAAGCAAACGCATGCTGATATACTGCAAACTAAAGTGGAGCAAGTGTTTAGCATTGGCCTCTGAGTGTGTGTGTGGGATTAGCTCCAAGCCAAACACATGACTCCCAACCTTTCAACACAAAGCCACCAATCAAAACGCACATGACAGAGAACTGAGAACAAATATCTGAGAATGAGAATGCTCATTCAGTCATGCTTTGCCATTTTTCATTGTTCCTCTTTTACTGTAAATCTGTATTCCAAAATGTTATCCTTTGCTTGTATTACATTGTTTGTTTAGAACTGAGTGTTAATAAAATCCTGTAAAACTAACATCTTAAAGCTGCCAATTTGACAAAATCTGCAGCTGAATTAAACCCAAACCATCCCTATTACTTCACTGCATGTTCATATATTAGTAGAACCACCATAAAAGCACATCAGAGTGTTTCTATTCTGCCATCAGGCTGCTACTGGCAACAAACTGCTATTCTGAAGAAGGAACAGTTTATCTGTCCATGTGGACCAATAAATTCCCTAGTCTGGGAAAAATAAAAACGTGTATCGCTGAATCACCAGATTTAATCATACTTTGGGATAATACAATTCCATCATTGAGCTGACATATAGGACAAAATAAGCAACGTAAAATAATTCATTTTCAAACAGGTGTCCAGTGACCCCCCAATGACCAGAGTTTAAAACTTCAGGATGAGAAGAAAACAAACAAACAGCCGAATTTACTGAATGTACTAATATTTGTCAAATTTCATAGTGATTTTTACATACATATATAAACAAATACATATATCACCAAATTTAAATAGTTTATATTATAATATATGCATATAGTTTAATTGAATGATAATGAATTCAAGTCGAAAATATTCTTTTGTCATGAAGTTTGAAGAAAAGAGCTTTATCAGGCATAATGAGAGGTTTGAGAATGAATTTAAATCATAGCTTTCATCCACTGAGGAATTTGAATAAGGTGGGACCATGTAAATGGTTACTCTATAAATAATCTCCCTTGCTCAGACCCCTACTTTACATGCCACTTCAACCTTTTAATCAATAATCTCAGTCCCTAAGCCTCTTACATAGCTGGCATTAACCTCCTCAAATGGACCTTATTGGCTAATTATTGTACCTAGGGCCATTTTAGTACTAAAATGCAACCAGCTTTCCTCTCAGCTGGCTGTTTTGCATGAGCTGAAAGAGCTCACTTCATGAGAGGATTAAAATGGACACGTGGCACTAAAATATTTCTGTTGGCATGCTGGCTAAGCTATTGTATGTTATACAGTCTGTTGTGAGAAGTGGTCAATGCGGCCCTGCAGCCGGCATCTACTTATGTGTGCCCCTCTGTTGACAACTGCATCACAAAACAATCGTGAAACCAATTATTCAATGACAGTTTTCCTGGAAAATCTGCAGTAGGCGATTTAGCATAGTGGCAAATGCAAAAAGATTCCACTTCACAACAAGAGAGCCTCTTTGAGCCTTGTTGTTTGTCCAGTTCATTGCACCATGAGTAGGCTTGACCCTTCTCTCCCACGGATAGTCTCTGTGTAATCTATAAAGCTATTGAGCACTGACTTTGAAACTTTTTTTTCCTACTGTTCTCACTGCACTCAACTGTAACAGCCTCGAGAGAAACACAAGAGGCTAAGATTTCACCAACAAGCTCAGGAAACTCCTGAGTAACAGCACCCTAATTCAAACCAGCAGGGCTATAGCACTTAGACAGAAAAACATGATACAACTTACATTCTTGTCCAAGAAAGGCAAGCAATACTAATCGCTGTTATCTGTCCACCTTGTAGCAATGAAATGTCAAAACCTTTGCCATCCACGTACATTTGTTGTTTTAATAGCGTAACTGTAACTTATTTGTGGGTAAACAAGACTCACCTGCAGCTCACACCAGGCAACTTCCACCCAGGTTTCCGTGTCCAGACCTTTGTAAACAGTTTTAAATGCTCCTCTGCCAAGCTCGATGTCAAATTTTAGAAAGCGTCCACCAGGCGAAGTGGCGACGGCCTTCATCTCGGCCTCTTCTTCCTGTTCTCTATCTCTCTCCTTCCCTTTCAGAGTGGGCACAGAAATGCCAGCCTTATCAGGATCCTGTGTGCCCTGAGTGCCGTCCTCACCCAAGGCAGCTGAGGCACTGGTGGGTAACTGCTGGGCTCCGCTGGTGAACACAGAGTCGGAGGCACAAAACTCGAGGTGAGGGGCACTATGCGGGGCATCTGGGATATCATCCACCTCATCATCTTCTTCACAGATCTCTACACTCTTCCGGAAAAAGCGTTTGTTCTCCCGTTTCCGGCAAGGTTCGTGGGTCGCTGGGGAGGAGGGCATGACGAAGGTCAGAGGTCTGACCGGTGCCTCCGTTTCTTTACAGTCCTCCACTCCGCCACCTCCTCCTCCTGCGCCCCATGCTCTTCTTTCCTGGCTCTGGGAGGAGGGTAAGTCAGATGGAGTGCTGTGCACCCTCTCTCTCTCACGGGCGGCCCTGTTCCCTTGGTCACTCTCCTCCTCCCTCTCTCCATCAGGTTTCTCTCCAGAGGACTCCTCCGTGGCAGTGGGCTCTCCTGGGTCTGTCGCCATGGCGATTGACCTTTCCCACTCCTCGTCCTCCTCCGCCGCCGCCCCCTCCTGCACTCTGGCTCTCTGTCTGTCCCCGTCTCTCTCTCTCAGTGATCACCCTCTCACCCTCTTATGAAGTTCCTCAGGCGTTCTTCCAGTGTTGCCAGCTGTCAGCGACAGGAATCACTCGCTCTTTTCTGTGGCACGTATCCTCCACGATCCTTCGAGTTCACAGGAGTATCAGAGAATGTGTGTATTGGTAAAAGTATCCGTGTAGGTCACTTCAGCTTTTGCTGTGTACTTTTCTTATCTCCATTTCCTACCAAGAGTTTCTTGTGGCTGGCTCAGCGGTGACTGATTCACAGGCTAATGACCTTTGGTGAGTGAGGGGAGATTTTCAGGTGTATCCTATAGAAGAAAAACACAGGGGAGCATTATTGAGGTTCATTCTAGCCATCTTGATTTCACAAACGTCACAAAAACTCACACAAAGGGTCAAATTTAATAATAGGGTCAAAGTATAATATAACATTTTTTATGTCTTTACTCCAGTCGTAAGTGTTACATGATCCTTCAGAAATTTGAAATACTTTGGTGCTTAAGTTTATTATTATTATTATTATTGTTGTTATCATTAATATATTAATGCTGCATTATTAAGTAATTTGGCAGAAACTGATACTTTAGGATTGAAATAAGTAAAAAAAAAAAAAAACGCCATTTATTTGAAAAGTAAACAATAGTAACATCAATCTATTTACTGTAGGGCTGCACGATTCTGGCCAAAATGAGAACCACGATGTTTGTTGCTTACAATCAAGATCACGATTTTCTGTCGGCGCCAATAGCCTAGTGGTTAAGTGCGCCGACATATAGCACCATGGTGCTCACGGCGACCCGAGTTCGATTCCCAGCTCGAGGTCCTATGCCGACCCTTCCCCTCTCTCTGCTCCCAATACTTTCCTGTCTGTCCTCCACTATTCTATCCCAATAAAAAGGTGAAAAACCCCTAAAAAATACTTATAAAAAAAAAAAGATCACGATTTTCTCACAATTGTGTAGATGTAAAATAAAGGTTAATATGAGTAGGCTCTTATTATTATTTCTCAAACATGATAAAACAACAATAATATTAGACCTATGTGTAGTTAAAACTAAACTACTGTTGGTTAAAATGCTTAATTTTGTATAGACTTGGAATGTCATTGACTATGTTTACATGGACACAGTAATTGAGTTATTTGCTTTAATCTAAATTAAGAGAATAATAAGACTAAGGTGTTTACATAAGTTGCTTTTTATATGTTCCTTTCATGATCCCGTTTTACATGTTATAACACATAATTCGATTAACGTCATTGCGTCACCGCGCTATGAGCATTTCCTCCGGAGTTTCATGTAATTTCAGGTGTTTCATTTTTAATTTGTCGACTTTAACTGCAGTTTGGCACTTTCACTTTCATTCACGAAGATTTCATGCATGCCCACCGTGACAAACGAGATATTGGATGTAACTATGAACTGCTGGAAGAGTTGTTTTAATGGAAGTTTATACCGCATGCTGAATGGAAGAAAAAAAACCTCCGCATTTCACGATGCACGTGTCTGTGGTCTGCACTGACTCGGTAGGTGCAAAGAGTGTCAATCAGCAGTCCGTGTGTGTGGACTACCCTGTCGCAAAAAGCGGCTTAAAGTCCTACATGACGGTAATAGTTCAATTAAGGTGTTTACATGTTTGTACTGCACTTTAATAATGCGACTAAAATCGGCATACTCCACATGTCTTAATTCGATTTCTCTTTAGTTCAATTATGACCTTAATCTGATTAAATTAATCAAAAAACGCTGTACACCTGGTTACTCTTAATCAGAGTATTGTCTTAATCGCATTAAAATCTAATTATTGGTGTCCATGTAAACGTAGTCACTGACAACATTATTAGACCATTTTTTACACTGGTAAAATGAGACAGTTGTCATTATCAGATTCCCTTTTGCATTATATTAAACATTATATAAGCTTGAGTAATTATACAGACACAGTAAACATTTATTTTCATGCACAACACTTTGTGTTCACTATGAAAGAAAAAACATCAAATGCCTGCCGTAATCATAACTGTAAAATGCGATATGATCATTTAAATGATGCGTGCGATTTTGGTTTCACTTTCACTGCAGAGTGCACATATATCAAAGCTTAAGTCACTCTGAAAAAATAAATAAATAAATAAACACACATGCAAATCATACTTCCCTCGCGGCTTTGTGCAACAAACTGAACGTTATTCCCAGCATATGCAGGTTCTGTTTACTATAGTAGACATCATTCGCACACATGTCCTCTCAGTAGCAGTGCGTCAGCTCACGTGTGATTTCGCGGCCGCAAATATATCATTACATAAAGACAGAAATTACATTTTTGGGTGAATTATACCTTATAAATGCAGTATGTGACACCTTTAACACCATTTGGAGGTGTTCTTGTTGCTGAGCAACATGTATAAAACAATGTAAAGACTTGTACCACTCCCTTTATGCTTCTCACGATCTTGAAAATATAATTGGCTGAATCGTCGAGATGCTGGTTTAAGATTGTGTGCGTGTGTGGTTTATTCAAAATCGAGCTCGCAATCTTTTTCCGCTTAATCGTGCAGCCCTAATTTACTGTCACTTTTGATCTACTTATGAATTCCTAGCAGAATAAAATCATTAACTACCGCATTAAAATGACTTTTGATTATAACTCCTTTGGGAAAGTATAATCTGTTCCTGTTCATAAACTGTCACCAAAAACTCTTCAAATGTACATATTGCCAAAGGCGCTTAGAACAACTTGTGTGAATGCATAAATCCATTAAAGTGATTAGTAGACCATCTATATTCTAAACAAGAGCCCTCAAATCAAGAGGGAAGTAAATGACTAATCCAGTAATTAATTAAGCATTGCAGAAGCATGACGGGTACCTGGTGCATAACAAATCGAAAAAGTGCCATTAAATATTAGCTATTAAAAATCTAAAGGAACTCAGCGGTTTGTGATTGATCAATAATGAATGATGGCATGAAGGCCCTTTAGGGTTAAATTATTTAGAGGCACAGCAGATACAGAATGAGTGACCATCACAGATCATCGCTAAGGGACCACGTGCAGTAAAAACAGATTATTATTAATTGTAGCCAACAGTATTGCCCCAAATGGGGAGCATTACTGCGTCTCATGTGTACAGTGAGTGGACTTGCATTGTTCATCTAGTAGTATTCTCTGGGTGTATTCAGATACCGCAACACCTGACACGGCTTCTCACAAAATTCAATGGTTCTTTTGACCCATAAAACCTACTTCTGCCTCCAATCACAATCTCAATCTCTCTCCTTTTCTCTCTGGTGACATCATTATCTTCAGCACTCCTCTTGTCATGCCCATCTGTCTTCTGGCAGGACGCATTCATCAGGCCAGTTTGCTACAAACAGGACGCTATTAATAACATGACTTATTCAGAAGCGGAAAAAGACGCTGCTTTCTCAGAAAATAAAAAGAAAACCAATGTTAACCTTTTTAATAGTTAGTAAAGCATTTAGTTCTAAATCTAAATTTATTTATGCATCTGAATTGCATACAGACTTTCTGATAAACCCCTAAACTTAATGTCATTTATATTTATTTTTTATACTTTACTAAAGCCATTTTTTCTTCCCGAAATAAAATGTTAAAAACATAAATAAAAGTAATAAAGTTATTATTTTATATAAATATAATAAACACATACGTAGCTGTATTAAAAAGTAACAAAATGACAAAAACCCACAACAAAATAACTCAGTCAGACCATTTTAATGGCCTTCTTATCTCATACATTTTAATTTCCTGAATATTGCTTAGTTCACCTTTTTAACCATGTCCATATTTTTTACTTAATAAATTATGTGTATAGCTATTTTTACAATGACCATGTCATGCTGATTCTACACAATTTAATGAATATATTTAAAAATAAAATAATAATTTGTCAAATAGAATTCAAATGGATACAAACAGTTAACAGTGCTCGAAATTTCGACTGTTTTGTTCTCATTTGCACCCGAAAATTTATTTATGCAACCTTAAATTATATTTGGGAGCATTTGTGCGAGGTCATACAATTGTTGCAGTGCGACCCGTTTTCACTGCAAAATGTTCACTGCATGCGCAGATTCCACATCTGCGCAGAATCCCTCTATGCGCCTAAAAATGCCAAACGCAGTGCTCAGAAATGGTTTATTAGTTGACATGTCAACTTGATGCAGTAAACAAAGCCTGCAATGCTTGCCCTGCCTTCAAGCTCTGATTGGACCACTGCTCTTCTCTTGAACTGAACGCGAATGGAATGGTCAGCTGTCAATCACTCAGTCAATGCCTTCCTTCAGATGACAGGGAGCTACAGCCGCGAAAATGTAAAGGTCCTGATATGAGAGAAAGTAACACTGACAGATTTTTAAAAACCACCTAAGGTTACAAATAATGGCACATCTTATTAGTAATCATGTGGTGAATGTTAATCCACCATTTACACTTTGCGAAGCGTGGATAAAACTTCCAGTGGGATAAGGTCCGCTATGAAAATGACTAAAGCCATTTACTGTAAAGTCTGAGGGATGGAGTTTTCAGGCAACGATGTTTGCCACACATTTTAAGCGTGAGAGGTATTACTATTTAGATGACGTATGCAAATAATAAGTTATATGCCAATATCATCTGTACAATATCAGACACCACCTGTGAGAACACATCATAATTATTATTGTTAACTAAGTTTATCTCATTCACATCCAGCAGTGTGTTTAGGGCCAGTGACTAGTGTTGATTTCAAATGCAATAAATCTGTTAATATAAACTTTGTAGTTAATGTGGGTGCAACTAAATTTTGACTGGTGCACCAGTGTTACCGAGCAAAAAGGTTCATTTCGAGCCCTGCTTAATAATAAACCTTTCGGCAGAGTAGAAATCTGACTCAGAAAATTGATATGCAATTTAAATACATCAATTAAAATAATAATAAATATGCAAAGTTTAAGGAGAATTATGAATAATTTTATGTAAATTACAAAATTCTGTGCAAAAGGACATTTGGCATTTGCGCTTATAGATTTCCTAAGGAACATCTTGAAATGCAGGTTTAGCTGGCGGCCCTGGTTCTCAGAAAAGCACCTGCAGATAAAAGAAAAATGCAAACTGAAAGAATAGATTCCATCCGCCTCTTTCTCTCACACTATTGCAAACACAAAATTTACAAAGCGAGTTGCTACAGTATGCTTGGTTACTGAGGTCCAAATAAGCAAGCTAGTTCACCCTAGACTAGTTGTACTAGTTGACATCAGCTTCTTAAACGGCTCAATCCCTCCCATCTTAGATAATGACATGGCATGTCAGGAGACAAATGAAATGGGTTTACCTTTTATTTTTGTCATGTTATGAATAATTTCATTGACAAAAAGAGGGAGTCGCAACAGCCAAGAAATACATCACAATAAAATATAGCTGAGTGTATATATAAAGACACGAAGCAACAACATCAACAACCCAGGAAGTGCTACTTTAAACACCAGCTTATTTGCCTGTGTCCTCAGGGCAAGGAGTTCCAGTGAAAGCTAAATACCGGACAGAGTGATTACAGAAAGTCACACACGTACAAGCATATCCCTCACACACTCACTCTCAAACTCAATTATGACAGACAATCACATATTCATTCATTGTATAGAAATCGCATATATAATTTTTAAAGACAAATCTGTTGTTATCTCTGAAGTTGTTCATTGACAGTACTGTGTATGCTTTTGCTGAACCCATTTGATGGTTTCAGGTTGTTTTTTCCTCCTCCTCATTTAACTCGTACAAAGCCTCGTCTTTGTATCCCATTTTCAAATAGTACGTTTTTTTGCTTTACATAAAAGTTTGTAAAATTGTGATCTATTTGGTTTGGATCTTGTGCTTTTTTTAACCCATAACAATAAAATACATGGAAAAACTTTTAAAAACTGAATGGCTGAAAAAGTGGGCACTTCTATTATTCCAGTCTGCAGTGTCACGTGATCTTTCAGAAAATTCAGTAGTATGTGTATTTGCTGCTCAATAAACATTTCTATAAAAGCTTTTGTTGGATAAGAATGATCCATTTTTGCAGAATTCTTTGATGGATAGAAAGTTCAAAATAAGTTTGCCTAATAAACATCGTAACAACATTGTAACTCTCTAAATGTCATTTTATCAATTAAATGGTGGCCTTGCTTAATAAAGTAGTGGGCAGTGCATAACAGCAATTCCATGCAAATGTCAACCTTGTCACAAAAAAATAATAAATTAAAAAATTAATTTTATGGCGACACGGTGGCGCAGTAGATAGTGCTGTCGCCTCACAGCAAGAAGGTCGCTGGTTCGAGCCACGGCTGGGTTAGTTGGCATTTCTGTATGGAGTTTGCATGTTCTCCCTGCGTTCGTGTGGGTTTCCTCCACGTGCTCCGCTTTCCCCCACAGTCTAAAGACATGCGGTACAGGTGAATTGGGTAGGCTAAATTGTCCGGAGTGTGAATGAGAGTGTATGGATGTTTCCCAGAGATGGGTTGCGGCTGGAAGGGCATCCGCTGCAAAAAACATGTGCTGGATAAGTTGGCGGTTCATTCTGCTGTGGCAACCCCAGATTAATAAAGGGACTAAGCCGAAAAGAAAATGAATGAATAAAAAAATCAATTTTGTTTAAGCAAGTATTTTACAGTACTTTAAAAAATACTCAAAAATGTCAATATTTTCAAACTACTATATTTGATTTGCCAAAGTCACACAAGTGAAAATTTCACATCTGTCACAACTAGAGATGCTTCAATCAATCGGCCAGAGATCGGTATCGGCCTATAATCACATTTAATGACTCAATCGGCACTCGCTGATCTGGCCGATCTCATGAACGGATCACAAGCGTTTGTGTTAGTTTAAGATGAGCAAAACATTTGAATGACCTTTCATGTATTTAGGCCTTCTTTCCATTTAAGAACTGAAAGAACTTCTGTGTTTTTGACAATATTGCAAGTTCACTAAAACCTGGCTAGAAATATTGCTTAAATAGAACACAAAAATACATATATTTTTTTCATAAATATTTAATAATATAACTTCTTGTAATTTACTTATTGTAAATAGACCTGTATATGACCTGTTTCCTTTTAGTAATGGATTTATAGGTGTGCATTTTAACTTTTTATGCATCAAATATGCACAGCTAACTTTTTTTGATTGAGACATGTTGAATTCTTCTTTTATCATTTGCAGTGTTTCCAAATTGCACTGTTTGTCATTTTTCTTACCCATTTTTTTATTTGTTTTATCTATTTTCTGTGAAGCTGCTTCTGGCCATGATATGTTAACACCTAAATGGCTATAAGAGACACGTTTAAGGGATTATATGCATCATCCTTAATTTATTCTCTTAGGTAAGGAGAGATCTCCATTTAAGTATCATAGTTAGAGGGAAAACATGTTTTATGCATTATGAAGCATCAGAATTGGTTCTCTATATCGGCCGATTACCATGACAAGGAATCGGTACTCTGTATCGGCTGCAAAAATCCTGATAGGAGCATCCCTAGTCCCATTCATAACAAAGCTTTTTCCTCATGAATGCAAAAATGTCAAAAAATAAAATTAATTTTTGTTCTATAATGAGCCAACTCTTATCCTTTTGATTAGCAACATTTCTTCTGGCTTGTGTATTACTTCTATAATACATAAAAAAAAAAGAAGAAAGAAGAGCGAAGAAACAGATCCAGGATGTTCCTTTTATTTAATTCACCTTTTTTTAACATTCAACAACCCTGTTAACAAACAGAGCACTTCTGTGAGGTAGCTTGAACAATCAAGTAACAAATAACATCAATTCTTCACTTTTGGACTTTCGTGCAACAGTTAAAATAAAAAAATCTAATATAAAACAAACAGCACCTCAACCCGGCAGGCAATCCCAAGGTTACATATCTCACAGTTTGCTATGAAAATGTTGTCATCATCATCCTGATCGGGAAGTAACATCCGAATCAGATAGAGTCTAAAACCGCGTGATTGGGCCCGATTTCCGATCACGTGATCGGATCTGGACATCCCTAATTTTAAGCAAAAACAACTGTGATTCTCATTTTAGCCAAAATCACGCAACCCTAGTTTTCAGTGTCCAGAATTTCATGAACATCATTTTGAAGCTGTACTTATTCTGCACCTGACTTCCACAGAACCCAAAGCCACAACCTATATTTGAGCATATACAGGCAGAATCTTCTCAACATAGCCTTAACTTGCCTGTGTAATTCAGCATGCACAGTGCTTTGGGAAAACCTGAACCTGACAAGCCCAGTCACCGCTGAGGATGTTTAGTTTGGTATACGAGCTCTGTTATTCTACATTCTCAACTGTCAGTGGAGCATGTGGGACTAATCATGACATACGGTGTTCAACCTCACCCAGATGTGTTGCTAATTTGAATATCCGTGCCTGTGATTTAATCCTCTTTGAAATGTGCAAACGCTTCCTGGGAGCATAAAAAGTCTGACGGGCCTTTAAATTGCAGCTCACACTGGACAAGGAGCTTCACAAATGTCAGATATCACTTCACATCAGAGCTCTTCTTCAACAACGGTACAGTTAATCAGCGCGCCGTTTTGTTAAAGCAATCTGACTTTCTCTTCCTCGGACAAACTCCGCTCCCACAGAGCTCTGAAACTCCAAACACAACAGGCGCTACACAAAAATCGAGCCCTCTCTGCCTCTCCCAGTTTTTTCATTGCTCTCTTCACCAGCATACACACATTAATCCCCTGGAACTGAGCAGGCTCTGCTGATTTACTGAGGCAGACAAAGAGGGAGCCAGGGAACGTAGTGTGTGTGTGTGTGTGTGTGTGTGTGTGTGTGTGTGTGTGTGTGTGTGTGTGTGTGTGTTTCAGGAGGGGGCAGAAAGAAAGGTTTTGGGGGGTTGAGCTATGATGAAGCTGATGAAAAAAAGTGTGGATAAAATGGAGGAGGGGGGACAGGAAAGGATTGTGGGTAAGGGAGAGAGAGGACATCAAGGTTTTAGACAGCCAGTCGGGGGGGAGACAGATAAGGAAGGAGGGGGTTTGTGTTGAAATGGGTGGGAAAAATGTGTGTGAATGAGAACAAGAGAGGGAGATCATGGAGGAGGGGGTCGTGCACACACACACACACACACACACACACACACACACACGCACACACACACAGACAAAGAGTTAGAGAGATTTTCCCGAGATAAAATATGTGCTGGTGTGAGTGACAGCCGGTGACAATGGACAAAATTCCACCACAACAAAACCAACTGAAGTTTGGCCATGTGGGAGTGGAAGAGGTGTGGAGGAGAGTATGAGTATGATCAGATCTGCCGGAGCAATAAATAAAAGGAAGGAAGGAAGGATGGAGTGAGTGTCACACAATGTTTCAATTGTAAATAGCTTTGACAAAACAAATAGCGAGTGCTTTTTGTTGACAATGCACAGAGATTTCAGTTTTCTGTCTTCTAAAAGGAACAGTGTAGTGTAGTAGAATATATCACGCATGACCTGCCCAATGTGTAAAGAGGGTCACACAAATGATTATGAATTGAAACATCGCAAATATTTTGTGAACATACATCTGGCTGATAAGGTGGAGGAAGAGGGATGGCATTTAGTAGTTTAAAGGTACATTATTATATTTTTTTTTTCCCCCAAAAATTTATATTTTTAAAAGTCCCGTGAAATAAAAATGAAGTTTTTTTTTTAGATGCTAGTTTTAGTCTGTTAGCTTCAAGGATGGCTATACGCTAGTGTGCTCCAAAAGAGTGACAAAATTTGCATTTAGAAAAAAATAAAACTGATGTAAACATGTAAAGCTTGCAGTTTGTCACTTCCGCCTAATTTGATCAACGATTATTTACGTCACCTCATACTTCAGTTTCTCATCAAATCTTGATCAATCAAATGCTCTCTAGTATCTAACATGCCCCGCCCCCTTCATGGTGCTTCATATTTGCTTTTCATGTGATGCACTTGATCTCAACCACTGATAAAAACGAAACGCTATTGACTGTTTTTTAAAGGGGTTGATCTACTCACCCTCTTCATTTTGCAGTTGAGATTAAATATAAGCTGCGTCCCAAATGGCACACTATACACTACGCACTTATGCACTATGTACTTATGCACTTACACACTCAACAGCATAGTGTATGTAGTGTCATCCCAAATGGAACACTAATGTTTTTTTACTAAGCGGAAATTCAAACCGATTCCCTGATGACGTTTGACGGTTGGCAAATTAGTGAAATAAATGAACAAACTACCAATTAATACCTGCCATGAGTATAACAGCATTCACCATCGGGAGGTGGTATAATCACTCTCGTAGGAGAATTTTGCTTTCACAATCCAAAATAAATAAAGTTATCCAACACGTGCGCCCGATAGCTCCGCCCCTTCCGCTACGTGAGCAAAACTGTTGAGTTGAGTTGAGTGCGTTGAGTGCGTGAAGTGTCATTACACTCTTCATTTTACCGGTTGAATAAGTGCCTCATCCTGGTAATTAAAGTGCACTCATTATTTTTAGAGTTTTCAGTGTAAACGCACTACTTACACTTTTTATACTACAAAATGGCGTAGAATAGTGCATAAGTATGCGATTTAGGATGCACCAAGTCAAACATAGAATAAATATTGCACATTTCAAAGCACTTCAAGGGACCTTTCATATAATATCACTATAAAATACATTAAAAAACAAGTAAGTGTGGTTGCAAAATACTAAAGTTAAAAATACAGTAGAAACCGTAAAACAAATTAGGAGTGTCAAAATTAATTGTTTCTTTGGTGCACCGCGATTAGGGATGCAACGATTAACCGGTTTCACTATAACCGCGCTTTAATTAGTCACGGTTAATTAATCGTAAAGGCTTCTCAACACCGCGTTTCTGCATGGAACAAAACTGCTGCAACTAACAGTTATGCAAACTGCGCGCTAGTTTGTCGCTGAGACTAATAATCACGCACACTAGATTAACTGAGGGCTATTAACTAAGGCAGAGCTCGTGCAAGTTTGTTATTTCCAATGGAGGGAGGCGCAACGGACAACGCAGCGCGCTTACGCTTTTCAAAGTCCACCTCGTTGGGATGACGGGGCTTTTGTGACCCGCGGGAAACGGCAAACGGCTGAAGTCTTCGGAAGAAGCAGTACATGAATGTACACAGGTTTGCAAACCCACTTAAATAATGGCGCCGATAAGAGCAATTACGTGGTGAATGTTAATCCACCAGCCGAGATGAACCGAGTGATTTCGGAGAGAGGGCTGAAAGACTCGGAGTGGATCAGCTGTTTAATGGCTTGAATCATTCACTGCGCGTTCAGCGCAAATGGCCGCTAATGTAAAATCTAACACTGTACACATCATCGCCAAACTGCAGCTCATGAACGGTATTGCACCGGTGATCATCGCGAGAATCCTGCTCTGCCCCGCTTATATGGGTCGGCTGACTCGCCTGCTTTTTTCATCAAACAGAGAAATAAAAATCAGCGCATAACGAGACTGAGCATTTACAATGACCAAACCAAAACTTTTAAACAGGTGCAGAAGTGAGACTTTTCTTCCTTTCTTTTGTCCATTCTTTCTGTTTATTAAATTGGTATATAAAACAACAGTTTTTGTTTATGCAAACCATAGATTTATTTTTCATAAATTTTATAGCAGAAAACTGACATTCAAGCACATTCAAGGCAGCATGATAATGAGAAATGGAAGTCATTGTTAGTATTATTGTTATCTTCGTCATCATTAATATTTTATAATTATTAGACATTCATTTTGGAATTATTGCACAAATATCAATAAGTCATCACAGCATTAGTTACATAGTTGTATCTGGTTTTTGTTAGTCCTAATTGATGTTGTTTTCAAATACCATAAATCCCTTAATATACAAGTTTGTTTGCTTTATTTATAGAGCACATTTAAAAACAACAGATGTTGACCAACATTGCAGTGGTGCTCATTAATTTTTGGTGGTGCTCCTACATTTTTTCTGGTGCTACTACATTTTTGAAGTTGGTAGCAATGGCAATTTCAAGCCCTGGATTTTATTTATTGTTCTGTCATTTATTTACAGTGTAAAATTATTTATGTTTAAATGTCAAAAACATTCACTTATTTTTAAGCACAAAGAGAGAAATGTACTATTGTTTGTTTTTTAATATTATTATGTGCTGTATTAATTAGTTACTGAGCAGCAATAAATAACACTGTAAAATATAAGGAGTTTTCATCTTATTTTCTAAACTAGTGGGGTTTGAAATTAATGAATGCATAATAATCGTGATAACCGTAAAACCGTGATTATTTCTCAGACTATAATCGTACAACCAAAATCTATAATCGTTGCATCCCTAACCGCGATGCAGATGCAGACAATTCATTATTGGTTCAGTAATAAATCATAACCGGTTACAGTGTTTCCTCTAGGATTTTTTCCAGCTGTGGCGGCAGGACTTTACACAGATCTGCCAACTCTTTCAAAGACAAATATTACACGCAGTATTACGAGTCGAGATAGCATTCATGTAATACAAGCATGCGAATCTCTCTGCTTGCGCGCCAATTTCCTCTATTCGTGCACAAAACTTCTTGCACGCACTCAAATTTACACGTTCAAGTGCAGATCTTCTTGTGCGCTCTCCAGTAAGCGCTGCTGAAGCGCGATTTAGTGTGTTTTTGTGCGTTTTCCGACATTAACACGTCCTGAGGTAAAGTGAAACGGCTATAAACTCCAGCAAGATAAAGTCATTGTATGCAGAGCCATTGACCTTTATCAATAAAGTATACTTATGGAAACGGTGTTCATCTTAACTGAAAGATACGCGGCGTTTGCTAGACTCACGCACCTGTCAGTCAGTCTGTCAGAGAGTCAGTCAGCATGTCACCTTAAAGGGTTGAACAAATAGCGCACAGCACTACTACGGTTACAGAAAAGTTTGCGCTGTTTACCTCTAATATGTTTTGGTGCGTTTATAATCCGCTATAAAAAAACACGACTAAATGTTTTAAATGACAAGTTGTAATGTAGCCGTGGCGGGATGAATTTTGGCGTAGCGGCCCACCACGGATGAATGAATGTAGCGGAAACCTTGGGTTATTATGTACTGACGTCATTTATCTCATTTGCGATATGAAGCGGTAGAATACTATGGCGAGGGAGGCAAGCGTGAGTAATTAAAACCCAGAAACTCTGCAGAATTCACTGCGTTTGTTTGCTGGGCAGTCTTTTGCTGACACTGATGTTACTGCAGAAGCCCCTATTTCCCTATTCCTCTCTCTCTCTTTCTCTCTCTCACTGTGGCACCTTTGACCTGCTGGCGTAACGTTTCCTCTCCTCTCGGCTGTAATAGCGATACTTGAGGATCCAGACAGGAGTATGTCTGCAGAGTGAGTTTTCTCCACCGCGTCCATCATGGATCAGCTGTGATCGCCGCTGCAGTTTATCAGAGTCACTTATAGGAGAACAGCGCCAGCGCGTTAGAGCCAATCACAGCCCTTTCTGTTGAGCGCATGACCAATCATATTTGTTTAACAACTTGCTCAACATCGCTCAAAAAGCAAGCGGGATAATAGTTACACTTGTTTATTTGCTATAAATGCTCATGTTGTTCTGTGCATGTACTAAGTTTTTGTTTGATGCAGAGTGTTTTCCTTGAGCAGGTCTAATTAAAGACAGTTCATATATCTGACTGCTTGTATTAAAGGACAATGCTGCATCACAAATTATAAAGAAATTATAAATTTTTACTGCAAAAATTCTTGTGCTTTGAAGTAAAATATAAAATTGTTTATGGAAAACATCGTCAATTCACTGAGATATCGAATTGAACCGAATCGATGGCATGATAATCTTAACGGAACCAAACAATGAGACCAGTGTAGGTTCACACCTCTAAAACAAATGTACATATTTTATAGTGAACATTTGCACGTATATTACTGTTAAACGTATGGCCATATTTTACAGTGAATGGTTATGTAGATTAAATATGGATTGTGGATAGTCAAAAATTTTCTACGTTGAACTCTGTTAACTTACATTAGATGAAGAAAACTTTTGGAATGCTCCGAAGTCAGTCAGTCAAAAACATCTTGAATGGCCCGGGGTGAATAAAATTAAGCAATAGGAATAAATTATCGGTGAAAGCAGGGAATCCACCAATACTTCGTTTTCATCCAGAGCTTGTTCTTAGCCTGTTATCAGCTGGGCGAATGAGCACGTTGTAAACTGGCCACGTATTTCCACAGACTTGGGGAATAAATGATGTAGCACCACGTGTTGTTTACCTCATGATAACAAGTCTAAAAACTAACGTGACTTCCGTAGGCACTATCAGTAATTTCCACCCCTGCTTGGTTTCAGAAAGGAAAATCTCTAGGACCAGATTTGAACTGATCCTTCCTTCCCAGAACGTCTCTTTTTTGCTGAGGAAATGGAGTTTGAGACTGGACACAGGAATACAAGGGGTAAACTTCCAGGGAGGCTTGAAAAAGTCTTCTTTTTTTTTCGTTAAATCTATTTTTTACATTTTATTATTTCAGAGTGAATTTGTTTTTATCACAAATGTCCTAGTGGTCTACATCAACTAAGGAGAACGATCAGAAGCCACACTTCACCTGCAGAAAACTTATGTTCACAGATTTTTCACAGATTTCACTACTGAAATCCAAACACTAATTAACAAATCCATCCATGCACATCTTCACAAGTCCCACAAGTTATTTACTGATAATATAAATTTGTGCAAGGTTTCCGCTACATTCATTCATCCGTGGCGGGCCGCCACGCCAAAATTCATCCCGCCACGGCTACATTACAACTTCTCATTAAACATTTAGTCGTGTTTTGTATAGCGGATTATATCGCACTAAAACATATTAGAGGTAAACAGCGCAAACTTTTCTGCAACCGTAGTAGTGCTGTGCGCTATTTGTTCAACCCTTTAAGGTGACATGCTGGCTCTCTGACAGACTGACTGACAGGTGCGTGAGTCCAGCAAACACCGCGTAGCTTTCAGTTTAAGATGAACACAGTTTCCATAAGTATATTTTATTGATAAATGTCAATGGCTCTGCATACAATGACTTTATCTTGCTGGAGTTTCACTTTACTTCAGGACGCGTTAATGTCGGAAAACGCACAAAAACACACTAAATCGCGCTTCAGCAGCGCTTACTGGAGAGCGCACGAGAAGATCTGCACTTGAACGTGTAAATTTGAGTGCGTGCAAGAAGTTCTGTGCACGAAGAGGAAATCGGCGCGCAAGCAAAGAGATTCGCATGCTCGTATTACATGAATGCTATCTCGCCTTGCAATAATGCGTGTAATATTGGTCTTTGAAATAGTTGGCAGATCTGTGTAAAAAAAAAAAAAGTCCTGCCGCCACTGCTGGAAAAAATCCTAGAGGAAACACTGTTGTGTAAATATACATTTATTAATTTTTTATATTAATTTCAGTAATATTACTGAATAACATTCAACTGTTTAGATGATTTATGTACAATACGATTTTGTACAGTAATATTTTCTATGGCTTTTAGTGGATGTATTATATGAGAGACCTGCTGTATTTAACCAACAAGTGGCTCTTGGATTTGCATTGTAATCCTTAAATTGAGTTTTCTTTAAGTTTACAAAAAAAAACCTGTCACCATTTACATTTGTCTTAAACATGTTTGAACTTACTTTTTCTATTGAATACAAAAGTAATCAGCATAATAATAATAATAATAATAATAATAATCATCGGTTCTTTAATGATCAGTATAATAAAGACAATAAACAATATTATATCACGATAAAATTTATGCCAACAACAATGATAAGCTCTGGACTTATTTTACTCTATGGCCCAATCCCAATTCTACCCCTTAACCCTTGTGAACGTGAAGGGGTAGGGGTGTCCCAATTCTCTTTATCTTGAAGGCGTAGGGCTAAGGGGAAGGGTTAGATAGCCCTCGAAAGAGAGATTTTTCAGGGCCACACTCGAAACCAAGAGGTACGAAAATTTCCCAGAATACACCACCAGCCACAAGCTGCACCCGAAAGTCAGGAGATGCACAAATTAGTATTTTTTTGTCATTATTACAAATTTAATATATTCATAACCGCATTCGTGTTTTACTGTCATGTTTTTTAAATAAACCGCTAAATAAAAAAATGCTAAATCTTTAATCCCTATGACATCGTATGATATCATAATCTAAAACATGATATCGTTGCCTTCAGTGATTTCCTGAAGAAAAATATCAATAAATAACGTAACTGGTATAACTACAGCAGTCGCGATCGTCTGATCTCATATGAAGCAAGAGCTTACGATGACATATGATGACGTGTGCAGGCATTGTAGTGCTGTCCCATTTCTTAGGGGTACATTTTGAAGCCCTTCCCCCTCACACTCTGCTTGAAGGGCAAAGGAGAAGGGGTAGGGGTACAAAAATAGAATTGGGATTGGGCCTATATTGATCTAAGAGCCAATCACACAGCAGAAATGTGCAACAACGGGAATATAAAAGTGTGTTAATATTAGAGATGTACTGAATTTTCGGCCACTAAAAATGTATCAGCCAATAATGGTATGCCATTTAATGGACCTTTTTATTTTTGTGGCTTTAGTCATTGTTGGGGTACTCTCTAAAATCTGGAACCATTAACAACTTATATCAAAATATACATCGTTATCGTTCAATATGAAAAATAACTATCGAGATTGCATTTTTGCCATATCGCCCAGCCCTAATTGGAGGGCAAGTACAGTACATTTTCATTTTTGGGTAAACTATTCCTTCTCAGCTTCTATACTCTCAAAATCATTTTGCATTAACCCAGAGATTTTTATCTTAATTGCAAAAAAAAAAAGAAAGAAGAAGAAGAAGAAAAAAAGTCTGGCCATCAGATATTGTCTTGGACAAAATGGGACCTTGAAGAAACAGAAGCTAAAGTCTTCTCTTTAAAAAAAAATGCAATTTATGTTCTCACTTCCATTCTGTTTTCAACCTGTATTTCTTTACTGTACACAACAGAATGCAAAAATCTATACTCTGAAAGTAAATGATCTAAATAGTCAGAAAGATTAACATCAACAAAAAGCCATTTTAAACTGGACCCTCAGACATGTGGTGTCTGTCTTGAATTACTGAGGTATCTACATAATTTACAGCTTAGTTAGGTGGCAGTTCATCCTGAGATGAAAAGGTCAGCCTGCAGTGCAAAAAAAAGTCCCACTATGGCCATTCGTTGTCTATGCTTTCTTTCTGATTGACACTAAAGGCAACAATCATCAAATGTATCATTTGAGATTGTGGATCTGTGCTTCAGGCTCTGACGCAAATAGGCTGGTTAATTTGCTGTCACAATTGATTTCTTTTTAACCAATCACATACTCAATCTTCAGCAGGATTCAATAGAACCGATATTACTAGGCAGATTGTTATGATTCACAAAAACAATAATAATGGCTGTAAATGCTATTTTTTGCTAGAGCTAACACAAGATCCATTTTAAAGTCAAAAAAGCTAAGAGCAGGTGGATCCAGACAACAGACCAAACAGTGTCAAGAAAACAGTAAATGTTACTAATTGCAATCTGGCGCTTGTAAAACTCCAAGGTGTGGAGTGTAGACTATTACAGTGAAGTAACAGCTGAGGAGATGAAGACATCATTTTTTTTACTCCTCATCCTATAACACCAAGAACAACACACAACAAACACTTTTGTCCAATCTAGGTCAAGCATGTGAAAGTGAGTGTCACTATGGTCACTGAGGGTAGGGTACACAATGATCCAGAAAAGAGGGTCTAGATACTGCCTCATGCTTCATTTGGTTCATGATATAATCCAGGTGAGATAGTTGAAATGAAGCTCAATGAATGTGGATTACACATAATAAGTGGCTTATAATGTGCTTTTGAGGTTCATGTCTACAATAAGCTTCTGTTGTTTTATCCTGTCATACAATATAGGTCAGATTACCATTGAAGCGGAGAGATTTTTAAACGTCGTTTATACACTAATAATCAGCAGAGATTTCTTAGACACAAAGCCATTTAGACGTTCAAAAAGCGACAGTAAGATAAGACGATGTGGTGTGGAAATGTGGCATTTAATCAGATAACATAGCGGAATGCAGTAAAAACTGAATAAGCGGTTCAACAAGTAAATTTTTCCCAATTTTGGATAAAAAAGTAGTGCTGTACACGTGAAGAAATCTGAACTAGTGTTTGTCATTTAAAAAAAACTGCAAAATGCTATGGAGTATTGATATGAAGTACTATATGAAGTCTGCATTTTCTGTTGTGAATGGAAAGGGTGGTCATGTTACAGTTACCACACACATACTGAAGCATGTGTGATGTTTGTTGTTTTCAGCTGTTTCACTAAAAAATGAAGACGTGAACCTCATCCCCAGAGCTACTCTGAGTTGCTTCACCAGCATTTACCATGTAAAAAACACTATAATTTTACACAAAATCTCAAGTGTCTTCATAAAACAAACTGCGAAAAAAGTTGGTATTGTAACAGAAATGTAAAATGCAGCAGAAACATTCTCATGCAGTTTCTCGAAAAGTAATAACTAAATAAATGCTGTTGGCTTGAGAAAAATATGAAAGTTTGAAAATAATAAATAATAATAATTAATATTAATAATTAGGGCTGCATGATTCTGGCTAAAATGAGAATCACAATTTTTTTGCTTGAAATCAAGATCAAGGTTTTCTCACAATTCTGTAGATGTAAAATAAATGTAATATGAGTAGGCTATTATTATTGTTATTTCTCAAACCAATGGTAAAACACTAAAGTAATGTAAAGTTAAGCGTTCATTAAAGTAGACATCATTGACGGGCACACGCATGTCCTCTCGGTAATGAACAAACAGTGCGTCAACTCTTGTGTGATTTCACGGCCGCAAATACGTCATTACATTACGACAGAATTTTGGTGTGATTTGGTTGACCTTATAAATACAGTATGTGACACTTTTAACACCATTTGAAGGTGTCCATGTTGCTGAGCAACATATAAAACAATGACCGCCTTTACGCTTCTCTCCTGACCTTGAAAATATAATTGGCTAAATCGTAGAAAAGCAGAATTAAGATCGTGGGTAGGGACGAATCAAGATTGCGACCTTTTATAAATTAATCGTACAGCCCTAGAAATAATAATAATAATTCTAACTTAATTTTTAAATAATAGTCGTTTCCGTGATTAATTTGATCAGGATGTATGTGTTAAAAGTAAAACCAATTGTGGACGCCAATGGTGAAGTGGTTAGTGCGTGACGCATGCACTCCGGTGCTTATGGCGACCTGAGTTCGATTGCCACCTTGAGGTCCTATGCTGATCCTTCCCGTCTCTGCTTCCAATGCTTTCCTGTCAATACTCTCTACTGTCCTAGCCATTAAAGGTGAAAATCCCCCCCAAAAAAAAAAAGTAAAACCAATTGCTCATAAATTATAATTTACACTCCAAATAAACTAAAAATACACAAAAAGTGTATCAAAAGTACACATTCAATTTATTGTAAGTGTAAATGTACTTACTAATAAGAATTTGTTAAAAAAATTCTTAAAAAACAAACAAGTTTACAAGACTAAAACTATAAGAAATGTTTCTTATTAAGCAGCTAAAATTCTCAGTGTCAGTAAAGCAACTCTTATTTGTAACGTCGTTTATAACGTTTTTTTTTATATTAAATATTTATTTCTTGCAACATTGAATATAAGTTTTGTTCTGTGGATCACATTTGTAATCATGGTATAATTATGTGCAAAGGAAAACCTTAAAACAGAGTAAACTGCTAGACTCTGATGACTGTCTCGTATTTTTAATTATGAAAAGGGTGGCCAGTCACATATTTTGAATTAAGAAAAAGCAGGCCAAATCAGTTCAGGTCATACAGTAATAGTTTTATATTTTGAGGGAAAATAAATCTAGATCTGCAAAACAAACTCTACTCAGAAAACAACAACAACAAAAAAAAAAAAAACACTTGTCAAAATGTTAACAATTAAGTGGTCTCCAGTCTTTGAAGAACATCTATTGCCTTTTATTTCACCCCTTGACATTTTATTGCCAATAAATCAAAACATTTAAAGATTCTGGCATCATCTTTAAAAGAACTAGGTACATTAATACAGATTTCATCCTTTGCGTCACCAACGTATGTCAGACAGATCTTACTTAACGTTACTACAACATCGTGCTACTATTCAAACAAAGCCTCAACCATAAGGCAACTATTACTACAGCACTGACCAACAGTGGCCACTGCCTTGAGTTAAACACACAGAACCGAAGACATGGGAGCCATAAATACACACAAAAACGTGTTCTTTTAGGTCGCAACTTGCAAACAGAAGAGCCAAATTCGATAAATTGACTGCAAGCCAAAGGAAACCTGTCAAGAGCAGCATATGACATAATAATTCAAAGAGATAAATCAAGAGAACAAACGCCTGTCTGAACTGCACACTCAGTCTTCATTTACTCTGACTCGGTTAGCAAGACGGATGAAGAAAATAAAGACATTATAAAGACCACAAACCGCTTTAGCTTTAAAAGTGAAAAGCGTACTGAGAATAGGTGGAAACACCTTCATTTTACCGTCCAACTGCTAATATCGCTCGTCTCGATCAGTCCGTTTGTATTTCAGCACCACCGCGTTGTTAGCATTTAAGCTATGTTTGCCAAGGATTTCAGTGTCTATAAAAGACAATACAGCTACCTAAAGATGTATATTTTAATGTATAACGTTAATTTATATCAGCAAAGACGAATCATCGGGATATCACAAGCTAATTATAATTTAGCACAACAGTCAGTCAATGGTACTCACCGGTGTGCTGCATCCTCTGTTCGTTATTTGAACTGAAGCAAGCCTGTCGAAAGGGTCTCCTAATTTAATGCCAAGACTCAACAGTTCGTCAGCATCTCGTCGGGTATAATCGTAAATTGTAGTATGGCGATGCCGGTGTTTACTCCTTTTCTCGGACGAGCGTGTGTTTCTCTTGTTTGAGCGGCGTCGTTAAATCCTGCAAATCCTCCTGGACACATCATCTGGGAAAAACATATTGCTCTCCCTTTCCGCCAGATTATCAGCACACCTTTCCGCCGGTGAATGTAACGGCGACGTATTCACAAGAAAATAGCGTGATACATATCTATATTTTACATAATTTACAGAGCAGCGTCCGTCGCTGCGGCGTTCGCGGTAGTTCAATCGAGCACAATCGTTTCTCCTTTTTCGGTTAGAGACGGAGACGCACGCGCGCGCACTCGCTCGCTCGCACCGCGTGCTCCAACTATGCGCGCCGCCGCCCCTGTCTGACCACGCGGGGTCGCGCATTGTCCCAGTAAGCAGTATAAGATTCTGCTATAATTCAATTATATTTTAATAGGGTTGATACTTATTCTAATAAAGGGCATGCTTGACGTTATTTCTGTTTTGGCTATTCTATTCATAGTCCGGTCCTTCCATAACATCACTTGACAATTCACGTGGCCTTAATTATGAAAATACACTGCATACTTTTTCTCAAATATATTTTAATCTAATGTTATTCTTAAAATTGTTTAATTATCGTAAGGTAGGCATTTTATTTTTGAGAATCATTATTTTGTTTGACTTTATATTACGCTTCCCCCAGCACTTCCTTCAAAAATGTACTGTGTTATTTTCATTAAATACCAGTGATTGTAATATTATAACAAATGACATATAAATAACTTTTAATAAGATTAATTAATTGTAAAGTAAAACATTGAAGTTATAATTAATAATGCAGACTGCCATTTTATTAAACTCTTCCTGCTGCTGCCCTCTGGTGTATAAGATCAGTAACGCCGCTGTCCATGGTGCTTGTTTGTTTGTTCGTTCGTGGACAACACGTGATCGCGAACTGATGTACATGGTTTCCTGCGTAAAAATAAATTCGTGCAGGAAAACTATATACACGTCACTTCCCTTGGAACAAACTCCACCAAAATAACCTACAAAAACAACAGTGCGTTGGTTGCTAAAATTAGGGCAGTCTATTCTAAAAGCCAACCAGTACTCTGGTCAAACACGAGGGAATAAACATGTGCGTGAGTTTATTATGAGATAAGATGTAATCCTTTAATATTTGCTGGCCTAAATAAAACGGCATGATGTTTGTGATGATTCAAAGATTATTTATACAGTGCAATGCATTGGTGCATCATTTTTTAAAAACTACACGGGGAAAAAGATTGGTGCAACTTGATTCACAAATAGATTATCCCCCAAATGGACTCTGTACATTCGTTAATGTGCATATAATGATCTGTCTTTGAATGTAAATGTGATCCTTCAGGCACAGCTTTTATACATTATCAACTTTACACATTAAATTGTATATATAGAATCATTTAAATATCATTAAAAAATATTAAATGTGCCAATATTCTTTTTCTTCATAAAACTATCCTTTTGTCAATCACAATTCGATTTCCACAGGACCACACAACTTCTTCCAGTTATTTGTTCAGGTTTTTCCATTTCAGACGTCTGAGCCACTTTCTGAATGGACGCCAATTTAGTATGTAGTTCTCCTTGTGTTTGAAGTCTTCATAGAGTTCAAAGCCCGCTTGAGGCCTTAAGTTTCCAAAGGAGCGCGCAGAGGAATGCAGCCATCCATCTCCAGAGACTCCGGCCAGCCTTCATATTTATTATTGCTTTTACTGTTCTTCATTCGCTGAAAAAGAGAGAACAAAGTCAGATGGTAAAATCCCAGCTTAATGATTTCATAATTGCAAAAGATAGCTCCATAAAAATGAGCATCATTTTTACTGGTGCTCACTCAAACTTGATGTCCAACACATTTTATTTGCAGTAAAAGGTTCTCAAATTGGCCAGATGTTATTATTGTATATGGGCCAGAATGAAGTGTGACTTTAAAGCAAAAATGCACATGGGTTTTGTACAGTTTTGAAAAATTGTAAAGCAAGCAAAACAATTTATCCCTAAATGTATGAAAACAAAAACAAAGCCTGTTTGATGCTATGTTATGCTATGGCAGACATCAATATTTGCCAAGGTCGGAACAGTCACTGATGTTTTAAGGGCCTTTGAGAAGGATCAATTACTTGCTCAAAACATAAAAATAAATTAAAACTTAAGACCAAACTGGCATACATAAAAGTAATTAGCATTGCAGCTCGAAGGGCATCCGCTGCATAAAACTGGAATAGTTGGAGGTTCATTCTGCTGTAGTGACCCCTGATCAATAAGGGACTAAGCCAAAGTAAAATGAATGAAAAATTAATTAACCTAAACAACTAATAAATAATACTGTCACATTCTCCATGTCAATATGTTTTCTTATGTTTTAATGAAATACAAGATTTTTAGTAGTTTATAGAGATTATTTATATTTACATAATAAACAGATTTGTTAACGACAATTAAAATATAATATAATTAATAAAATTTATTGATGCAAAACAACACTTACTGTATGGTTTGAAGGATATTGGCAAGACTGAAAATGACTAGTATTTTGGGGCTGCAGTGTGATCCTTAAACAGGTTATTTTAATAATGTCATAAAACGATTCTCACTCTAAATATGAAAATATTTTTGTTGTATCTAAATTACGGTTACAAAAAATAACATTTAAGCAGATGCCTTCTGTAAATCATAGAAAAAGCAATTCAAAATGGTTTATTTTTTGCTCATAAAACAAAACAAAAAAAAGCTCAAATGTAAGATAGTCAATCTATATTAGACTTTTCAGTGATCAGCCCATACATGATGATAAAACAGCTTTAAAGGGATAGTTTGAGCCAAAAACGACAATTTACACACTACTACTCTTCCACAAATGCTTCCAAACATTTATGAGTTTCATTTATATGTTAAACATATTTTTAAAATAACGTTAAGAACTGGTAACCATTGACTTACATAATAGGAAAAACAAATACTATGGAAGTCAATAGTTACAGGTTTCCAAAATAACTTTTGTGTTCAACAGAAACAAAGAAACTCAAACAGGTTTTTAGTTTTGAGAGAACTGTCCCTTTAATAAAATACATAAACATTATTAATAGGCACTTCTTTCCATAAGTCCTACCTGTTCAAATGGGCTCTTATTCTCGATTCCTTTGGCTCCAACAAACACCCAGCTGTCCCTGAAGCTCATCTCCTTCGCTGCTGTACTTCCCAGTTCCTCAAATAACCGCCTAGCCTCATCATTTAACCTGGGAATGAATTCAGTACTCTGATTTAGGCCTTGTAGAAATGATGTCTAAACACTGCATGAAAAGAACCCATAATGTGCTCTCAATTCAGAAAGACCAGACCACCAAACGTCAATAATCAAGAGGTTAAAAGAGGGTGTGAAAATAGACTTACTTAGTGGCCGGGTCATCAAAAGAGGCGACAAATACTAATGTTCCCTCGTGGAGAGGCCGAATAAACTTCAGCAACTCTGAAACCTCTGGCAAACAGGAAGAAAACAATCCTGTTCATGAATCATCTCTAATACAGAAAACTGCAATCCTTCAAATGTCAACTTACCTCCTGCCCACATATCAAAAGCTCTTATTTCCAAAACATCTCCGGTGACCCCTGAGGAAACGGAAAAAGACTTCAGACTGATCATCAGTGAAACCATTTTAAAGTACATTCAGAAATATATCAGTAGAGAAGAACTGTTTACCATTTACTAAAGCAATATTGAGCCCTCTGCCGACGTTGTTTTTAGCACTGCTGAGGATACTGTAGAACCAAACAAGTAGAAAACAATAAGCATCTCAAAACCACATTTCTAAATAGCACTATTTTAAATATGAATAGAAATAGGCTTAATTCTAAGGTAGAAGTTAAGGGGAGAAATCAGAAAATGAAATATGAACAAAACACAGGCATGGAAAGAGAAACCATCGCCTACTTGCATCACGTTCCCCAATAAGATTATGAGTCTGGAAGTGATGGCAATGAGAAAAACAAAGATGACATGATGAATAGCAATGGAGACAGAATGAGAAATAGCGAGGAAGGCTGCATGCAGAAGTTATTGTGCAAAGATAGACATGCAAGCTCATTAAAGAGACACAGCGGCAATCAAAAAGGTCAGACAACTTGCATTTTGTCCTCCAGACAGATTTTGGGGCCGATGACATTGGCAGCCCCAGAGGTCAGACGGAAGGCGAGATGTTTGGGGGGACACGGTGCTGACAGGCCACATTTGTACTTGTGTGGTCGTGGTTCTACAGGAGAGAAGGTAATCGAAGTGATCAGATTACATGGTTTTCTGGGAAATGTCAAAGTGCATGTTTTTAATGCAGTCATTTTACCTGGAGTGGGTTCTTCTTCTGCACCTATAAACAATAAAACAGTTGTGAATGATCAATAAGCCACTGAGAATGACATTGTACAATATATTGTAGTGGACAACCTTTTTTATATGGACATGGCTGCTATCTGACATTTGGCTTTATCTTTAAACAGTAATTTAAAACCAATATAGTAGTTTGTTGACAGTTCATTACAAATGTATGAGAACATTTATGCGATACGTTTGTGTGTCTAGTAGTTATAGGTTGTAAACAGTGGATGGATGGATGGACAAACGGACATACAGGCAGATGGACAGTGACTGATGAGTGGACAGACATATAAATAGTGGAAAGAGACAGATAAGTGGACAGATGGACGGACGGCTGGACAAACGGTCGGATGGATGGATGAATGGACAAATGGTCGAATGGATGGATGGACAAACGGTCGGATGGATAGATGGATGGACTGACAGAGACTGATGAGTGGGCAGACAGATAATAGTGGAAAGAGACAGATAAGTGGATGGATGAATGAATGGACAACTGGTCATATGGATGGATGGACAAACTGTCAGATGGATAGATGGATGGATGGGACAAACAATCGAGGAATGGACGGATGGAGACTGATGAGTGGACAGACGGACAGACAAACGGTCGGAATGGATGGATGAGTAGACAAATGGTCGGATGGATTGGTGGACCAAACGGTCGGATAGATAGATAGATAGATAGATAGATAGATAGATAGATGGACGGACAGAGACTGATGAGTGGACAGACAGATAAATAGTGGAAAGAGACAGATAAGTGGATGGATGGATGGATGGATGGATGGATGGATGGATGCATGGATGAACAAATGGTCATATGGATGGATGGATGGATGGATGGATGGATGGATGGATGGACAAATAGTCATATGGATGGATGGACGGACGGACGGACTGAGACTGATGAGTGGACAGACGGATAAATAGTGGAAAGAGACAGATAAATGGATGGATGAATGAATGGATGCATGGATGGACAAATGGTCATATGGATGGATGGATGGACAAACGGTCGAACAGATGGACAAACGGTCGGATGGATGGATGGACAAACGGTCGGATGGATAGATGGACGGACAGAGACTGATGAGTGGACAAATAGATAAATAGTGGAAAGAGACAGATAAGTGGATGGACGATGGATTGATGGACAAATGGTCATATGGATGGATTGATGGATCAACATAGACTGATAGTGAAAAGAGACAGATAAGTGGATGAATGAATGGATGAACAAACGGTCATATGGATGGATGGATGGATGGATGGAAGGATGAACAAACGGTCATATGGGTGGATGGACAAACAGTCGGATGGATGGATCCTTTGGCAAAATGGGTCAAAAGAAGGACTTGACAGGCTCCGAAAAGTCAAAAATAGTGAGATATCTTGCAGAGGGATGCAGCACTCTTAAAATTGCCAAGCTTCTGAAGCGTGATCATCGAACAATCAAGCGTTTCATTCAAAATAGTCAACAGGGTCGCAAGAAGCATGTGGAAAAACCAAACTAAAAACCAAGGCGCAAAATAACTGCCCATGAACTGAGAAAAGTCAAGCGTGCAGCTGCCAAGATGCCACTTGCCACCAGTTTTGCTATATTTCAGAGCTGCAACATCACTGGAGTGCCCAAAAGCACAAGGTGTGCAATACTCAGAGACATGGCCAAGGTAAGAAAGGCTGAAAAACGACCACCACTGAACAAGACACACACAAGCTGAAACGTCAAGACTGGGCCAAGAAATATCTCAAGACTGATTTTTCTAAGGTTTTATGGACTGATGAAATGAGAGTGAGTCTTGATGGGCCCGTGGTTGACTGGTAAAGGGCAGAGTCCGACTCAGACGCCAGCAAGATGGAGGTGGAGTACTGGTTTGGGCTGGTATCATCAAAGATGAGCTTGTGGGGCCTTTTCGGGTTGAGGATGGAATCAAGCTCAAATCCCAGTCCTACTGCCAGTTTCTGGAAGACACCTTCAAGCAGTGGTACAGGAAGAAGTCTGCATCCTTCAAGAAAAACATGATTTTCATGCTGGACAATGCTCCATCACACGCGTCCAAGTACTCCACAGCGTGGCTGGCAAGAAAGGGTCCAAAAGAAGAAAAACAATTGACACGGCCTCCTTGTTCACCTGACTGAACCCCATAGAGAACCTGTGGTCCATTATCAAATGTGAGATTTACAAGGAGAGAAAACAGTACACCTCTCTGAACAGTGTCTGGGAGGCTGTGGTTGCTGCTGTACGCAATGTTGATGGTGAACAGATCAAAACACTGACAGAATCCATGGATGGCAGGCTTTTGAGTGTCCTTGCAAAGAAAGGTGGCTATATTGGTCACTGATTTGTTTTTGTTTTGTTTTTGAATGTCAGAAATGTATATTTGTGAATGTTGAGATGTTATATTGGTTTCACTGGTGAAAATAAATAATTGAAATAGGTATATATTAGTTTTTTGTTAAGTTGCCTAATAATTATGCACAGTCATAGTCACCTGCACACACAGATATCCTCCTAAAATAGCTCAAACTAAAAACAAACTGAAAACTACTTCCAAAAATATTCAGCTTTGATATTAATGAGTTTTTTGGGTTCACTGAGAACATGGTTGTTGTTCAATAATAAAATTAATCCTCAAAAATACAACTTGCCTAATAATTCTGCACTCCCTGTAAATAGTGGAAAGAGACAGATAAGTGGTTGGATGAATAGACAAACGGTAATATGGATGGATGGATGGATGGAGGCAAAACAGCAAGTGCAAAACAATAGAATGCAACCAGTTTAATTTAGTAATTATAGTAAAAACATATAATTATACACATTCATCTTGATGTCATTCTGGTTAATAACAATATATATTAAAATAATACTGTTAGGCATATTTAGAGCACAAACCATTTGGTGACAAGTCAAAATTTATTATTTAAGGGTCACAGTTCAGCACTACAATAATAAATAATAAGGGTGGGTGAATGTATCGCTATGGCACAGTACCGCACTGTTTTCCATTGCAATACTGCATTAATACACAGGATGCCAGTACTGATGTTTTTACCAATATTGTTTTGTTGGAAACCAAAGAGTCATGTATGTGTAATACTGGTGCAAATTGATTTGCTCCAACACAACCTGAGCGCACATGAGAGGCAATGAGCAGCTCTCATTATGTGTAGTAAAGAGATTGTGGGATGTAAAGCAGAGATCATTCAGGTTGCTCAGTGAGTTTATAAAGTCATATTGTGGGTTTTAATGCTATAAAGTACATTTGCACATCTTTGTTGGAGTATAATCAAGATTTCGTTAAGATTTAATTAATTAATGAATTAAGATACGTGTTATGATTATCCATTATGCATAATAACACTTTGCGAGAGTTTCAGTACTTCACTTTGCAAATTTTCGATGCACTCCATGTTTGTTGATTGTGATAAAATTAATTTGTGATTAAAACTATTGCGTGGTTGATAGTTTAATACGATTTGTTCACTATATAGTCTGTGACGCACATGATATTTAGTGATGTTTCCATACACATGACAGCACATGGTATTTATTATTTGTTTACTCTATATTAAAAGTTATTAGCCTCTTTTGTATTACTATATATGGATATTACTTTCTAAAAAGATGATACATTTGTTTCTTTCAAAACAACACACACAGTTTTAAAGCTGTATAAATTCCATTCTAATAGAAAGACTGTATTCCCTTGCCTACTGCAACTGTTCATAAAATCTCCTAAATCTCAAATCTCCCAAATCTCAGCTACTGTTCTGGTTTCTGTGTTCTGACTAACAACCGGGAGCAACCGCTACATAACAACTGACCCAACAATAGAAGCCAATACATTCCTTTAAAAAGGGATAGTTCACCCAAAACTGACAATTCTGTCATCGTTTACTCACCTTTCACTTGTTACAAACCTGTTTGAGTTTCTTTCTTCTGTTGAACACAAAAGAAGATATTTTGAAGAAAGCTGTAAACCTGTAAGCCCTGGTTTCAACAGTATTTGTTTACCCTACTAATCCTACTTTATCTCCAAATATTCTTTTTTTTTAGTGTTCAACAGAATAAAGCAATTTATAAAAGGTTTGAAACCACTTAATGAGTATATGCTGCATACATTTTCATTTTTGGTGAACTATCCTTTTAAGTCTCCCCAACAATTTAGTTGAAAAATAAAACCAATTTCTAGACAGTTGACTGGTGCTGGTCGTGAGTTTTCTTTTGGTGAGCGAGGTCACCTTCATTGCAGAAAGTGCATACAACATTTATGACAGTTTTTCATTAAAGAGTTGTTCAGTTAGTCTGCTTCATAATCCCATTATACACTGCAGCAATAAAACTGAAATGAGATAAACTGAGAAATGTTTCTGTTCAGTTACAAATGCAAAATACATTTTTTACAAAAAAAAAAAAAACATGCTGCTAAAATTGTCCTATAGCGACAATTTGAAGCTGAAAATAATTGATAAATTGCAATAGGTCAAAGAATATATATGTAATACTGCAATAATATTGTATCATGATGCATATATTGCGATAATATCATATCGTGGGACTGGGGAATGATTCCCACCCCTATTAATTATAATTAATTGTAATTTTAAATGTGTATAATTTGCCATAATCCTTTAAACCCCTGAGTGGTTTATCATTTATCAGTACAGTGATTTTAATAATTTTAAGTATACCATCTTACATGATGTTATTTTTTGACATCTTATTCTGTCTCAATAGAAAATATGTTTTAGTTTATCTGGCCAAAAATATACCTAAGATCACAACAACTGAAACATTAGTTATTTCAAATTATATTAGTTTTCTTCTGAGAAAAAGAAAAAAAAAAACCTGAAGTTACTATATTTTTATTTAGAATTTAGAAGAAAATAAAACAATTATAACAATTTACTCAAACCGGTAGCTAATAAATCCAGAGAAACTGGGAATTGGTTTTGAAAGTGGTCTTGTGTGCGTGTATACACACACACACACGGGTTAGACCCCTTTTTCCCTTCAGAACTGCCTTAGTCCTTCATGGCATGGATTCATCAAGGTACTGTAAATATTTCTCACAGATTTTGGTCCATATTAACATGATAGTATCACACAGTTGCTGCAGATTTGTCAGCTGCACATCCATGATGCAAATTCCCCGTTCCACCACATTCCAAAAGTGTTCTATTGGATTGAGGTTCTGGTGACTGTGGAGGCCATTTGAGTACAGTGAACTCATTGTCATGTTCAAGAAACCAGTCTGAGGTGATTTGCGCTTTATGACCTGGTGCATTATCCTGCTGCAAGTAGCCATCAGAAGATGGTAAACTGTGGTCACAGAGGGATGGACATGGTCAGCAACAATAGTCAGGTAGGCTGTGGCGTTGACACGATGCTCAATTGGCACTAATGGGCCCAAAGTGTGCCAAGAAAATATCCCCCACACCATTACACCACTACCACCACCAGCCTGAACCGTTAATACAAGGCAGGATGAATCCTTGCTTTCATGTTGTTGACACCAAATTCTGACCCTACTGTCCAAATGTCGCAGCAGAAATCGACACTCATCAGACCAGGCAACGTTTTTGGGCTGTAGTCCATCCGCCTCAAGGTATGACGTGTTGTGCATTCAGAGATGCTCTTCTGCATACATCAGTTGTAACGAGTGGTTATTTGAGTTACTGTTGCCTTTCTATCAGCTCGAACCAGTCTGGCCATTCTGCTCTGACCTCTGGCATCAATAAGCCATTTGCACCCACAGAGCTGCCGCTCACTGGATATTTTCTCTTTTTCGAATCATTCTCTGTAAACACTAGAGATGGTTGTGCGTGAAAGTCCCAGTATATCAGCAGTTTCTGAAATACTCAGACCAGCACGCCTGGCACCAACAAGTGGCCGGTGAGTGTATATGCACACATACAGCCATTGGTTACTGTATATATTATTGCAGAATACAGTGGTTAACCAATATACATAACATCCTTACCAGTAAAGAGTGATCGTATCAAGGAGTTTCCATCCCCTCCTAGCATGGAATTCGCCAGAAGCCAAGTGAATCCCAACAGAAGAACCAAAGCAATGGCCCGCAATGTCACTGAAAATAAAACAGGAAGGAAATAGCACTTGAAAGGCCACCATCATAAGGAAATAAACTGTCACACAAGAAGCAAAAAAAAAAAAAAACCACACACACACACACACACCTGCAAACCTCATGGTAGAGAGACGTCAAAATCCAGTAAAAATGGCCACTCTAATATTCAATTTGAAATATTCTGTTGGGAGAAAACAATAAGGTCATGTTTGCGAAGCAACAAAGTTAATGACAAAGATAAACATGAGATGGCAACCATTTCCTAGAAAGCACATTCCAAAGAACATACTACTAGTGTTGTATTACACAGAGCCTTTCAACAGTTCAGAGACTTTTCAAAAAAAGACAATAACAAAAATAAAAGCACAAACTGTGAAGTAGAACACTACAGCAGATGGAGCATGAATAATAGGGGCATTACATAAAGAAGGCAAGACAGCGACAAAGGATCCAGTACAAAAACAGCATACAAAACTTTTCTGTAATGGATAGTTCACCAAAAAATTTTCATTATTTACTCACTAGGGTTGCATGGTATTAGAAAAATCGGATATTGAAATATTTATTGCAGGAAAAACAAAATATTGCAATAAGAATACAATTTGATCAGATGGCTTAAGTAGCTCTATTTGAAAATAATTATCTTTTATTTAAGGCCGTGTCAGCTTCACTGGCTATCTTCAAGGCAAAAACCATTAAATATATTACAAATATGATAAATACTAAAAATACCATTCAAACAAACACACGTTATTTACATCAGACTTGTTTACAGTATTACATAATGTTCGTACAAATTTTAGCAAAACGTTCACAATCACGTCATAAAAAGACTTCTGCTGAAACACAAAATAAGATATTTTGAAGAATGTTGTAGAATAAATAACTAAAACAGGTTTGAAACAACCTGAGGGTAGGTAGATTTGTTGTTTGGGTGAACTATGCCTTTTAGAATGCTAAAACTTAAACCTAAGTGCGAAAGAAACACTGCAACCCTCTGACTGGTGCATTAAAGTAGTCAAGAAGACATGATGAACATGCATGGATGACTGTTTCAGCACATTTCTGATCCTAATGAAAGGACAGAGCTAGGAAATCTAATACACAAAAAAATGCTGTTTTGGTTGAAAGAGATAATGTGAGCATCAAAAGAAATGGAGAAATGAAAAAATAACAACTAGAATGTTCAGTTATGAACAGGTTACTATCAATCTCTCTGCTCAAAAGTCAAAGCATTTTATCAGCAAGTGAGAGAGTTTCAGTAATAACCTCAGTTTTGCATAGTGTTTCAGTTGAGCCATCTTTGTCTATAATTCAAACAAGCTGGTATTTTAGTGGAAATACAGGTTTACAGACAGTGTAGCGGGGTAGATTACTCACAAATTATAGTCTGTTAATGAACGCAAATTACATGATAACAACTGTAGTCATTAACATAATCTAGGTTACTCATTTAAAGCTATTTATTATGACTACTTTTGGTCTACTTTCAGATTGCTTTTGACCTAATTTAGAACATATATGTTCATAATATAAATCATAAATGTGACTTTTTCTTTTTTTTTAAATAAAAGAAATTCCAGTTTTTACTACCAAATGCATTAAACAGCACACTACAATACAATTACCAAAACCAGGATAAATGAAAGAACTTCACAGGCTTTAAAAGAGATTATAAATATTTAAATCATGAATTTAACACTTAAACATCCAAATTTATAATATTTGTTTACCTGCACATCAATAATTGTATTTGACCATTAACCGATACCAGAGAACTGTGAATATGTAAATGTATTGGTATACATTAATAGCCATAATTATAAAACGAATAGTAGTACTAGTAATAGTAGCATTACTAATACCAGAATGGAAAAAATAACATTTAATCAAAATAACCCAATGTATTGGGTTAAATTTTTATAACCCAATGCATTGGGTTAAAATAACCCATAGTTGGGAAGGTGCTATAATAGATAGAGGTAAAGTTGGTTTTATATTCGGCTATTCAGACATTCTCCTTAACAATAGAATTTCATTAAAGTATTCTTTGTAAATTCTAAATAGGAAAATTACATAAGCAGCCAATGACTATCAAAGTACAACATTGTTCACAGTCAGTTAGTGTTAATGTTATTTTGAAGTCATACTTGCATGCTAATTCTGGCCGAATATTCAAAGTAACATGGTAAACAATATAGAGACTTCTAAATGAACGAATGTGCGAATATAAAACCAACTTTACGTCTATATATAATAGTCTATAGTTGGGTTATATGTTGGGGCATTTTAACCCAACTAATTTAACTGAGTACTACATTACTGGAATTTTGTTATGTAATTCAGACTACATATAATAATCGGTTACTACCTACCAATGAAATATAGACAGATTGATAGATAGGCATGTCTTTAATGTAAAAAAAAAATGTTAAAACCACTCATGCAAATCTAGCAAAGGTGTGGCATTTACGATTTATGATAACACCAAGAACTAATCCCTGAGGGTCATTCAGGAAATAAAATGTATAAGGAAATTCTGCTTCTGCTAATTATTAATATATTGTAATGGATCTACCTCGACGTTGGATGGCCAACAATCATTTTAAACTCAGTTTTCCTATTTGCATCACATGACATTAATCTCAAATCAGTAGAGAAACAAACCTCACAGGAATTGCCACCTAGACACCACTGAATATATCCAAACAACAGAAGCAAAACAACTCTTTTTAAAATTAAAACCCAATTGCTTTATCAAAACACACATTAAGCAAGTATTCAAAAATAAAAATACCTTCCAAACTGAAATGTGAAGTGACTGCAGCAGGTTTGCTTCTTTCTCTTTGTGTGAAACGGACTAATTTACCCGCGTTAAACGCAGCGCCTTCATTTTAACCATAATCTCGACTGTCGCTTTAGACGGAAATAAATATTTCGATCACACAATAAAGTAGCTACAAAATATCCGTGTTAGCTGTCCGTCCTCTGGGAAGCTGTTAATATGTTGCAAACACACCAATCCCGAAGACATGCTTCCGGTTTAGATATTGGACACGTGGTTCTTGCGTGCACCCGATGTGGATATGCAAACATATCTGAGGCTCCATTGTTTATTTATATTACATGTAAATTACACATACGCCATGCAAAAATGATGTTGTGTATATATAGACGGATTTCGCAAGTAACGTTAAAGTAGTAGTGTTGTATTAGACATTCGTTTATAATGTAGGTTTATGACTTTGTAGAGACGTATTTAAGTGTAACGTTACGATACACAAAATCACTATGGTTTTATCTGTGATTAATGTGCTATTACTGATTTATTAATTTATTTAAATAATAAATTAGTTAAATGTTTTTAAAAATCAGCCCGGAACCCTTCTTCGTCGTTCGTTGTTCAATCCGGAATATAGCACGCATGCAAACGGTCATGATGGCCACTCTTACTAAAGCTTTAAAACCAATCTTGGGAAGGCAGTTGGGTAATACAGCAAAGGTACGGTGTTTGTATTTACATACAATAACTACAGAAATCTTGTTCAATATATAATTGGGAAATTCGTGCTACAAAATAGCGTGACATTTTACTAAGACAAGGTCAGAGTTCTCTTGCTGAACAGCAGTTTGTGTACAAGTCTGCATCATGCACATCTTTCTCCTCAATCGTGTTCAACGTTTCACGTGTATTTTAGTCCGACATTTAATTGTTACGTTTGAACTAACATGATTGGCAGTGATTCAGTTACCCGTCAACCCAGACAACATTTTTGCCATTGTAGTCAACAGATGTTGTTGTTTAGGTAGGCAGCTTGCTGGCATTTGAAACAAAAGCATTGTCAGGGTGTTTTAACAGGTCCTGAACGGTTTAGTTGAGGTAAAGTTGGTTTTATTTTCACACATTCGTTCAGTTTCAACTTGTGACATGCTTCCTATATTGTTTAGCATGGTACTTTGAATATTCGGTCTGAAATCACATGCAAGTATGACTTGAAAACAACATTACCACTATTTGACTGTGAACAATGTTGCACTTTGGTAGTTGGCTGCGAATATGATTTTCCTATGTAGAATTTGCAAAGAATACTTTTCTGAAATTATATTATTAAGGAGAAAGTCTGAATGTGTAAATATAAAACCAACTTTACCTCAATATCGGTTTGTTTTTGCAGGTCTTTGGCGCAGGAGTCATCAGTCAAAGAGGGAAGCCTACATACTCTGTGGGTTATTTTTTTACCTGTCTGTCTTTATTGTACTAAACTAAAAACAAAAATGTCTTATGATATAAACAACTGCAGACTCTAATTTATTTCAGAAACTAATCTATTTATTTGTTATTATTTGCTTCCTCCGATCCTGTTTTGTCTGAAGGGTCGAATCATAGTAAGTATAAAGCAACAGAAAAAATAAACAATAAAACATCATTCCCATCAGTTGTGTATGCAGGCACTGATTATGTTTGTTTGCAGCCTCCTCCTGCTAAATATGGAGGCCGACATACAGTAACACTGATTCCTGGAGATGGGATTGGACCAGAGTTGCTCAACCATGTGCGGGAGCTCTTCAGGTTGGTCAAATCAATACTTTCCACAAATTCTTTAACAACTACAGCATCTGATAAACAAATATATCTCCATGCTAAGAATTGCCTGTAAAATCATAGGTTCAGCTGTGTTCCTGTGGACTTTGAAGTTGTTCATGTAAATTCTTCATCAACCAGTGAAGACGACATCAGCAATGCGATCATGGCCATCCGGCGTAATGGAGTTGCTCTTAAGGGTCTGTATATCCAGCTGATAGCTGACATGGTTAAGTTAGTTCCTTTATTATTAAAGATGGAATTGAATAAAAATCTGGATATACCAGTTTAGTACATGGAAATGACATGCATTACCATCAGCCTCAAACACCATCGTTTCCTCTTTCTCATGTAAATCCCACCAGTGTAAAATGCTGATTAAAAGCAGGATCCAAACACTCACTCTGATGATCCACATGGGATCAATAATATGCATGCACCAGGGAGCATTTGATTGGCCACAATTTTTCCGAATGAGATTACAACAATGATTAATTTTCCTCTTATTTTTAAGTTTGTATTATACTTACTATTTATGTTGAAACTGGCATTATTGAGCTCTCAGATAATGAAACCAATCATGGATAATCTCATCACAGCTGATTGTCAGAAAGCAAACTTCAGGAAAGACAGATTATAAATTGATTAAGGGCCCTCTGAAGAGACATAAGGTCTGTTTAAACTTTGTTATTTGTTAGTTTAACGTGTGTATTGTGATATTTGCAACAAACACATGTAGACTGCTAAATATAAGTGTTTATGCATCTTGTTCTATTACTCATCTCCTACTGTGAATTTGAATTATTTTTTAACTTCAAAAATGTATCTGTTTGTGTGGAAATTGATATAAATTCTTGACTCTGATTTCATATATAAGATTTATATTTAACAAGGGAACTAATCAATTTGTTTACATTTTTTTTGACAACTGAAGTATGCTTCTTTTTATATGTGTGCATTTCACCAAAAACATTGTAAGTGTCAGGCAGAGCTGATTAATATGCATGAGCATTCCAAATAGGGTCAAAACTGAGCTTTTCAAACCATTTCTATGCTTAAAATGAGCATAATAAAAAATTAATATAGAGCATATAAAACTGTTTCTGGAGAATTGTTCCATCTTTCCAAGCCACATACTTTGTAGATATCAAAAAACAATTTAACATATTGAGTCAATGCACACTATGGCACTTGTAATGAGATTTTTGAGAAGCTATATAGTTAATTTCATCTTTTTTTTTCCCTAGGTAACATCGAGACCAACCACACAATGCCTCCTAATCACAAATCAAGAAACAATCTTCTACGGTGAGGCAGGAAGATGAATTTTTAGGCAAACAATCTATTTATAATACTCCCCATCAGTTGTTTATGCTTCTGTATGCAAAAGTTGTTGAGCTTCTCAGCTTGAGTTTAATAACTGATGTCGTAGTGCCTTAGAATTGGCCTCCTGCCTGTGAATGTGTGTCTAGACTGATTCACTTTAGTTCATTCTCAGCACAGCTGTCATTCTCTCTTTCTCTCTCAGCACGAGTCTGGATCTGTATGCCAATGTGATGCACTGCCAATCACTTCCTGGAGTCCAGACGCGCCACAAAAACATCGACATCATCATCATCAGGGAGAACACAGAGGGCGAGTACAGCAGTCTTGAGCATGAGGTCAGGAGTTTAGCACACCTTCTCACACAGTTCCACATTTTTCTAGCATTTTATTTCTCCTCGCAATGTGTCAAGATCTATATATGTGTGAGTTTATTAATGTAGACATTAAAAAATATTATTCTATTGTACATATTCATGGCAACCAATAATTATTCTTTGTTAAAAAGTTTAAGGTTGGTCAAATTCTATAAGTGGTACTCACTGCAAAGCCACATAAGCAGAGCTGAGATCCAGCTCTTCCTTGCTGCACTTCTTCTACAAGTGATGTCACTGGGGGTTGGGGTTATGGGCGGGGTAGGTGTACGCATTAAAACAGCTAGGAGGAGGAGCTGAAGCTCAAGCTCCCCCTCATTGGAGGTGAGCTCCACCCAAGTGGATCTGCAACGGGTGGCTCAGTGGTTAGCACTGGTGAAGGTCAGTTGGCATTTCTGTGTGGATGTTTTCCCCGTGTTCGTGTTGATTTCCTCCGAGTGCTCCAGTTTCCCTCACAGTCCAAAGACATGCGCTATAGGTGAATTGAATAAAGTAAATTGGCCGTAGTGAATGTAAAAGTGTATGGTTGTTTCCCAGTACTGGGTTGGAGTTGAAAGGGGATCCGCTATGTAAAACGCATGCTGGAAAAGTTGGTGGTTCATTCCGCTGTGGCGACCCCTGATGAATAAAGGTACTAAGCCAAAGGAAAATTAATGAATGAAATTCTTCTAATTCCTAAATTAACTTAATTATTTTAGTGTCCTTGCTACATGTATTTACTATAGTAATAACAGTAAATTATGCATAATAACATAGTATTTGGTTTACCGTTATTATAAGTACATTATTAGTACTTAGACTTAGTGCTTAAAATATACACCCTAAATTAGTGTAATCACTTAAAAAATATTGTAAATATATATTTAAATATTACAATTTTATCCTTCTATTTTAATATATTATGTAATGGAGGCCAGTGCTACTGTAATTTATTCCTGTCAAAATCATTTAAATGCATAGATTTGTTTGATGCATTGTATTTTTTCAACAATTTTTATAGATAGATTAGATTTAGATTAAACTTTATTGTCATTACACATGTACAAGTACAAGGCAACGAAATGCAGTTTCGGTCTAACCAGGACTGCAATAGCAGCAAGTGCAGGATATAGGTATAAGTTATAAAGTGCAATTCTAGAAAAACTATGGGTAATATTTACAAATGGATGTACTATGAACAGTATATACAGATTTTATTAGCCATGAACAGAGATTAACAATAGATGAATATATGTACAGATTGCTATTAATAATCAGAAGTGTGCAGATAGACATGAACATAATTACAAATGTATATGTGCAGTGGGTATGTACAATTCAAAATGAATTAGTGCGATGAATAGGTGCAATTTTTAAATGTGCAAATATTAAATAGTGCAGTGATTATGGGGAAGATAGATAGATAGATAGATAGATAGATAGATAGATAGATAGATAGATAGATAGATAGATAGATAGATAGATAGATAGATAGATAGATAGATAGATAGATAGATAGATCTTTTAATAATAACAATTTATTTTATTTTGTTATTTTTTTAAATTAAAAACCTTCTAACAGTAACTTGGTCACACTCTAAATGTAAATAATATAACAATACTTAATTAGCTGTTCATATATACAATTGATGAATGACACCTTGAATTCACTCCCAAACTACTGTAAGGCTTGAAGCTTACGCTGCTATTCTGAACCAATAATTGGAAACAGAAAGCAGTTGAAGGATGGCATGTTTAAATCAATTATTTATCTGACTCCATTGTAAATAATCTGACTCCATTAAAGTTTAAACATTGATAAAGAGAATGTCAATGCCTTGAAGCAGGCAAAGTTGTTTATTAAGTTACATGTTTAAATATACAGACAGTAGAATGAAACAAACTAACATACTGTATAAAGAAACTTAGCTGTAACATATGAACTGCTGTGTAACAAAGACAGTGAAACTGCCTTTGTTAGCATTTGAGACTAAGCACCGGTATGCGAGAGAAGCAGAGTAAAAGTCATTCTCCCAGATCAACACTTACCTTTTCTTCTTATACCCTGAGCAAAGCATTGTGAAACATGAGGGAAAACCAACCCCCAAAACCAGCTGAACATGAGAGCAAAGTTGAGGAGATAAAGTGGGGGAGAAGTACATTAACATACTCTCCTCAGGCCATGACTCGACAATAGTAAATAGATAGTATATTGATATACATCAATGTCTCTGATGATTTCATCACTACAACGCTTAAGTCATAAACTGTCAAATGATACCAAACATAAAGTTAAATGAAGGAAGATCACGAGCAGATAAATTGTGTATGGGGAAAGGCACATGGTTACTGTAAGCAAATGGCAGAGATGTGTATTGGACCTGTTGTAACCTCTGCCATGCCAGGAGGACCCATCCTGTGCTTGGAATGTTTCTGTAGTCCTTCAATAGCACAGAAGAAATAGTGCGTAATATTTTCTCAGCTTACACTTCCTGTCTTTTAATCACATATAAAATCGTTTTATTCTCTATTTTGATCTGTAAATAATGCTAATCTCCTGTGTGTTTCAGAGTGCGTCAGGAGTTGTAGAGTGTCTGAAAATCATCACACGGAACAACTCCCTCCGCATCGCTGACTATGCCTTCAAACTGGCCCGAGAGAAAGGCCGCCGCAGGGTCACAGCTGTCCACAAGGCTAACATCATGTTAGTTGTGTTACTACTTGACATCTTTACTATTAATTGTGTCACAGTCAAGAATGTCACTGGTCTCTTAATGCGTTCTCTTCTTACCAGGAAACTGGGGGATGGGCTGTTCTTGCAGTGCTGTAAAGAAGTGGCTTCTGGATATCCAGACATTGAGTTTGAAAATATGATTGTAGACAACACCACAATGCAGGTGAAGTATAATAATAATAATAATAATGTACTGTATATAAATAAATCAAAAAGTGCAGCATTGTATTTATTGTGATTTATATTTATTTTTTCAGCTTGTTTCTAAGCCTTACCAGTTTGATGTCATGGTTATGCCCAATCTTTATGGCAATGTGGTCAGCAATGTGTGTGCTGGGCTGGTTGGCGGACCTGGTCTAGTTCCTGGTGCAAATTATGGCCGAGACTACGCTGTGTTTGAAACGGTTTGTAAAAAAAAAAAAAAAAAAAACGACAGGCAATTAAAGCACATTCATTTGGTTGGCAGGTTTAAAGGGACAATTCACTGGAAAATGAAAGGTTTGTTGTCCTTTAATCACCTGTTCCAAACCTGTTTGAGTTTCTTTCTTCTGTTGAACACAGAAGAACATATTTTAGAAACCGGTAGCCATTTAACAGAGGAAATAAACTTGTAAAGGTTTGGAATCATTTAAGGGAGAGTAAATTTTCATTTTTTCTGAACTATCCTTTTACAAAAAAATAGCTGCCAGCAAAGTCGCAGTCTGCCTAATATAGCTACTTCTTCACAATGTGTCGACTTCTCGAGAATATAAACCCCTGAATGGCATACTGATAGTAGTCAACAGGCAATTAACTGGGTTAAGAGAAAATGTTTTGACATATTAAAAATATTTAATCACCTTTAAGTAGTTAAAGAGATGCTCAGTTGTAAAAAATTTTTTTATTAATGTACTGTAGTTTGAGATTTATAGATATTTTCTGTATATTATGGATTTATATTATGGATATTATGGATGGATTTATATTAAGCTGGTTTGACACAATCTACATTGTAATAGTGCTATATAAATAAACCTGAATTGAATTGATTTCCAAATATCATTTTGCAAGGTACTAGTATTCAGCTTTATTTTAATACTTTATTAGTATTATTGTTCATTTTATTTAGTAAAAATCTACGTCATGTCTTCATATCTAGAAAATTAGTAGGACTTAAAATGGTGTCTTCAACTGTATATATTTATATTTTCATTATGCATTATGGGTCCTTGATCTCTGCTCATGCTTGATGACTTTTATTGACATTTTAGGTGTTTAAAACAATATAAAGACCCTTTTTACATTTCTAGGTTTCTCAGCAGCGGAAGTCATCATAGTTGGGTAAACTTAGACGAACATAGTTGGGTAAACTTAGGGTAAACTTATTGGAGATTCAGATTTTTTTTTTTACAATCTTATTTGTTCAAATAATAAAAGAAAAACTCAACGATGATGTTATCAAGACTTTCAGGAAAAGGAAAAAAATTGTGTGAGACTGCAGCCAGAGGAGAGAATAACGTCAAATTTACTGTCCTGTCTCGCCGTAATTCGTTTTTTTGTATTTTGATGCAGAGATGATATAATATATTTATAAATGCATATAAATGTTCATACATTTAAAAAAAAATCTAAATATTAAAAACTTTCAAGGATTTAAGATGCTGATGACCGTTAAATGCATCATAACTGGCTTGTGAAAAGGATCCATTGTCTGGGAAAGTCATGTAAATAATAATAATGATAATAATACAAAAAATTGGATAATGGGTTGGCAGTACTTTTCAGACATTTTACAGATTTATTTCCGTTTATGATTTCATATGTGACAGAATTAACCTGTGAAACATGTATGAATTGTGAGATGGGCAACTATTGTTTATTGGATATTTGGTAGCACTTTTCATATATGGTTGTTTTATTGTTAATATAAGTATTAATGTTATTGTATTTACTCAGATGAACAAACAATAAATAATAAATTGATTAGGGCACTACTTCCTTTTTGTTCACGTTAGTTAATTGAAAATACAGTTGTTCATAGTTGGTTCATGTTAACTCACAATGCATTAACTAATGTTAACAAGCATGAATTTGGATGTTAATAGTGCATTAGTAAATATTGAACTGATTAATAAATGCTTTACAAGTTTTGTTCATTATTAGTTCATGTTAGTAAATTGATACATTAACTAATGACGCCTTATTGTAAAGTGTGACCGGATTTGCATCAGAATTATTAACAATAGGGTTATTTTAAAGAAAATTATGTGTTTATGCTGTATATTTAAATGACTGACTGGCATTAAATTGGCTCTAACAGGCCACCAGGAATACAGGAAAGAGCATTGCCAACAGGAACATCGCCAACCCCACTGCCATGCTGCTTGCCAGCTGCCTCATGTTAGATCATCTCAAGTAAGTGATGAATGTTTTTTTCATTATATAAATGTCAGATCTTATGATGTTATTCACTTATTTTTTCCTTTCTAGTTTTTTGTCAGCTTTTATCTGAAGAGCACTATTTTACAGACAGAATTTCAGTTTTTTTTTAAATCAGCTAAATAAGTCCTGACAGCATTTTCTAGCAGTTTTGTGTCATATTTTCTTCTTCAGGCTTCATGACTATGCCAACATGATCCGAAGTGCAATTCTCACTACCATGAATGAGACCAGGGTCAGTCACATACTTTCTCTCTTGTTCACACAAGCTGTTTTACACATTTTAGGGTTGGTCTAGTGCTTCTTGTATGGCAGGTTTTAGATCACAGTTAACTTGATTGACATGGATACTCTAAGGTCTAATTACCTGCCCGTCTAGCTACTTCTTTTTTCATTAATATTTATTTAAATTCGTTAATAATTAAATATTAACATGTAAACATACATCATGGTAAAGTTACACTACTGTTTACAAGTTTGGTTATTATTATCCTACATTTTTTTTAATCCAAAAATACAGTGAAATATTTTTACAGTTCAACATACTTGGTTTTCTGTTTTATTATAATTTAAAATGTAATTTATTACTGTAAATGAAAATCTGAATCTTCAGCTCCTTTACTCTAGCCTTTAGTATCACAATGCTTCAATCCAAATCATTCAAATATGATGATTTGCTCCTCAAGAAACTTTTCTTTTTATTGTTGAGAAGTACTGTGCTGGTAAATATTTTAGTGAAAACCAATATACACTCACCGGCCACTTTATTAGGTACACCTGTCCAACTGCTCGTTAACACAAATTTCTAATCAGCCAATCACATGGCAGCAACTCAATGCATTTAGGCATGTAGACACGATCTGCTGCAGTTCAAACCGAGCATCAGAATGGGGATATAAGGTGATTTAAGTGACTTGGCATGGTTGTTGGTGCCAGATGGGCTGGTCTGAGTATTTCAGAAACTGCTGATCCACTGGGATTTTCACGCACAACCATCTCTAGGGTTTACAGAGAATGGTCCAAAAAAGGAAAAAATATCCAGTGAATGGCAGTTCTGTGGGAGCAAATGCCTTGTTGGTGCCAGAGGTCAGAGGAGAATGGCCAGACTGGGTCAAGCTGATAGAAAGACAACAGTAACTCAAATAACTACTCGTTACAATCGAGGTATGCAGAGGAGCATCTCTGAAGGCATAACACTTCAAACCTTGAGGCGTATGGGCTACAACAGCAGAAGACCACACCGGGTGCCAATCCTGTCTGCTGAGAACAAGAAATTCAGGCTAAAATTCGCATTCGTGGTGGAATGAGAGATTTGCATCATGAGCTATGTTTCCATCCAAAAATGCGAATGAACTTTATGCGCAAAACTAGAATATCGCATAAAAGACGTGCGAATAAAGCAACGTTTCCATCCAACGAGTCAAAGCGAACAAAATCGTCACTTCCTGATTAACTGGCGCCAAATATCAACAGTAAAAACTGAATTTGCTGCAGTAGGAGAAGCTGCGTGAATCTTCATGTAATAAATTGACTTGCCCCTCAGAAGGCAATCCTGACACGCAGTGAACGCGCGGTGGCGTTTGAAGGTGTCAGAACCGGAGCAAAGACACTCTTAATTCTGGAGGTCATTATTAATATAATAACACTAATACTTCAACGGTAAGGCGTTTTAGAATGACCAAAACAACATTTCAGATGCTTTACAATGTGCTCCGTCTGCTGGTTTGTCCATTCACACACATTTTCATCATCACATGATCTCTTATTACAAAATCACATGACTTTTTTTTTTTTAATGCGCATACTGGAATTTGTGCGGTAAAAGTGTTTCCATCGTAGTTTATCCACATCTTTTCTTATCGAATAAAAAGTTTATCCTACTCAGTTATGCGCATAAATGTTTTATGCACATTATTTAAAATGTATGCGCATCACGGTGTTTCCATTAATCGTTTTTTTATGCACATATCCAAATTGAGCATAAAAATAGGTGGATGGAAACGTAGCTCTGGATGTGCAGCAACTGCTTGATGTTATCATGTCAATATGGACCAAAATCTCTGAGGAATATTTTCAGTATCTTGTTGAATCTATGCCATGAAGGATTAAGGCAGTTCCGAATGCAAAGGGGGTCCAACCCGGTACTAGTAAGGTGTACCTAATAAAGTGACCGGTGAGTGTATATTTAAGCAAAATATTACATCAGATAAGTCTTCTGTCACTTATTCAGCAAAGAAAAAAAAAACCTTATTAAACCCAAACCTTAGCTCTGCAAAATAGATTTGCTTGATATTTTACTCCAAAGTATTACATTTTATTACAGTCTATTTAATTAGATTTGTTTACAATTGTACTACAAAAAAAGATTTTCTGCCTGATTTTTTTTACTTATTTGTTTTTTATTGTACAAATAATGAAACACAAACATAATATTTTGCTTTCTGAACATTGCTAAATTCACATTTATGTAGCACTTTTCACAAGATTTTTATGAATTACTGTTTAAATGATTAAATACTGATTAAATATCAACATTAGTTGACTTCGTTCCACATATCTGTATTTTTTTAACATGTCAACATTTCTTTCTTTTGCTAATGTGATGTGTCCTATTGCAGTTGCACACAGTTGACATTGGAGGGCAGGGCACTACATCAGAAGTGGTTCAGTCCATCATGAGGATTATTCAGAGCGGTGGTCCGCTCACCAAGGAGATCTAAACCCAATCTCTCCACTTCTGTTTGGTACTGTGCACTTCTTGCACATTATGTTTTTTTTTTTCATTCACACACTAGAGTAACACATTTTACTGTGAAGGAAACTGTAGTTTCCTCTTTGGTAGAGCTGTTAATATCATTTTCTCAGCTTTCTTAGAAACATGCTTGCAGATTATTACATCTACATAGCTGTTTTGTTAATGCTATAATATATAAATAATTTTACTTTCAGATGCATCAACATAAGGACAGCTGCACTTCAATTTATGACTTGATAATGTTGCTTTCATGTGAAATGAGAGATTTATTCTGAATCTAGCAGTCTTGACATGGAGATGATCTCACATGAACTTTATTCTATGATTATAGATTCATTTGAAATGCAACATCAGCATTGTGTGTTTGTGGTGTTTCTTGGGGAACTGCTGTGTTATTCGAGTTATCATATTGTGTCTTAATCATTCTATTATTTTAAAGCTTTGCTAATGCTGTATTTATGATGAGGGTCTTCCATCGGGATTCTGTTTCTGCTTGCACAACTTCCTTCCACATTTGTCTATTCTTCTAAAGTTCTATTATTTTGGGTTCATCATTTTTCGGTAATGAACTTCACGAACAAAGCAAATGTTTATTTTACTAATTATATTTGTGTCCACAACAGCATACAGAATAGTGTTTAAAAGGACTTCATGTCATACTTTTTTGTGTACTGCATGTGTACATTAGTTTGGATCTCTTCTTTTTATTTGCAAGTTCTCATCTGACACACGCTCATGTTTTTGAGTTAAATAAGCACATTTCCTATCAAACATAAAAGGTAATGTAGTTGTACAGTTGTGTTGAATAACATAAGTATACTGTAAAGCAGCGTTTCTCAACCTTTTGACTCCAAAGCCATAACAGTCCAATATTTTGAATATCATTTTTACTCTGGCAAGCTGATCGCTGAAATATAAGAGAGTTTGGCAAAACTAAATCTATATTGAATGTATATTCTCTTTAAATATAGTTTTGAAAGTGTATTCATTTAGAACTATAGTTTAAAAAAAAACTATATAGTTTAAAAAACTATGTTTAATTAAGTTTCTGTCTTCTGTTGAACACAAAAGTTATTCTGAAAAATAACTATTTACCAGACAGTTTATGGTAAACATGCACTTCCCCATAATTATTATTACTAAGCAACAAAAGCTGTAAAGGTTCATCAGATAGACTCTTTCACAAATCCTGAATGAATGTCTAAATTGTAATCCAGACACATGAATAAAATGGTTACCCTCTTTAAAATACCTTGTTTGTTGTCGACATTGATAATCCCTCAACATACATTTTTGTACATTTTTGTTTTTCACATGCCAAACTTCGATCAATCCAGTACTGTTGGCTTGATTTAACAGTTTGTTCTATATAGTATGAATAAAATGTAGGTGACTATCCACAATGTTGTTACTGTCATGACACCTATTTTTCCCCATTTGGATTTTGAGAAAAGTATGAAGCAAACCAACCGGTTATGAGGTGAATCACAACATTACAAATTTAGATTTAAAAAAAATATACATAATCAGACCAAGGCTGACAATTTGACCGCCTTAATGGGGCGAAAACTACAATCTGTTGAAGCATGTTGAATGACAAAAGCTATAAACTTAAAGCTGGTGGTTGGGTCTATAGAAGAACTGTACATTTCAAGATTATGCCATAAGTAATGGATATGCAGTGCTCAGCATATATAAGTAGACCCCTCACAAATCTCTCTTTTAAATTCATATTTTTAATAGGAAGCTCTACAATATTATATTTGTACATATACATTAGATTAGACAGTACTGAAGCCAAATCTAACAAAATAACTTGCGTTAACGCTCTAAAAACTAGTACACCCAAATTTATGTTATAGAAAAATATTAAATGCAAATTTTAAAAAGAGGAAAAATTAAGAGAAGAATTTTTTTTTTTTAGTTGAAATTTTGTAGGTTGTACTTTGTTTGCAATATTTTGCACGAATTTAATTGTATTATCTTTCAATTTCTCAATATGTTTGGTGACTAAAATATTATTTTATTAAATAGATCTGTTTAATAATTCTGTTCTGTTTAAATGCACCAAAATAAATTGCCTTTATTTACTGAGAAATGGATCAAAATATTCAATATTCATTATCATGTTCATACTCAATTATGATGAGCACTGTATGTGTGTGTGTGTATGTATATATATATATATATATATATATATATATATATATATATATATATATATATATATATATACTGTAGAGAGAGAGAGAGAGAGAGGGAGCGATTTATAGGTTCATCAATGTCTCTGAAATGAATGGATTTTGGAACCTGACCTGACCTAATGCACACTTCAGAATAACTGGCTTATAGTTTACCCCAAAAATGAAAATGTATTCTTTTCCACTTCCACTCCTCTTACACTTATTCTAAACCTGTTTGAGTTCTTTAAATTTTAGCATTTTCTTTACTATGAAAGTCAATTGCTGAAGTCGATCAATGGCTACAGGTTTCCCACATTCTTCAAAATATCTCAATTGAATTCAAGCATACTATTCTGCTCACACTCTGTTATTATTCTGCATATTCAGACAGGGTTGTAGAACTTTACCACAGAGTTCTAAAACTGAATTAAGTGTGTATTGTCGAGGCTTTCAGGAGCTGGAGAGTTTGGCAGTACACTTAATACGGTCCCTTTAGTTTAAAGCAAACACAATCCAAGTGAACACGCTGACAAGAAAACATCAACTCTCCGATTGAAGGATTACCCCTTTTTCGGGACTGTAGCCCAACGCTTCGTGTGATTTTGAACCAAGAAACAATATTTAAATATTATATGAAAAATACTGTTTTCCTGCACAAACCGTTACAGGCCAACATGCTGACTAAAGGATTGATGTATCAAGCGTGAGTTTGGGCACTAGAGGGCAACAAATCTTAGATAAACGTATCTTTGGGGAAACAACATACCGCATAACCAATAAAGTCTGTTCAAATTGATTCTCCGCCACAAAACCGCATGTGTTCTTTTCCAAATGATCTGACAAGATGACAGAGTTACTGAAATCAAATTTGTAGATTGTTTGCAGCTGGGTCTTTCTGTGTGGAAAAAATAGCCCGCTGTTCTGAGTGGGAAACCCAAGGGACGAAGTCAAATCTTATAAAATAATATTGAGAATCCTAAATGGAAATATAATTTCCAATGACATGAGTCAGAAAACGCAGCCATTTCCCACTGCCGTTCAACAGTCTTTGCAATCGCTAACAAAATACGGCAGCTGGGGAAAATATGCAGAATGTTATTTGTAGTAGATTAAGCAAGTCTCTGAACTAATAGACATGTCAAGAACTGTGTAATGTTGTGGTTAAATATCCTGTAGTGCTGCATATCAAGTATCCAATGGGAGTGAAAAGGAGTGAGTTGTTAAAAGCTGTTAATATCAAAAAACAAAGACGGTTTTGGAAATCATCCACTGAACTGAGTGATGTTGAATATGTCCTGTATTCGTTAATTTGTTGGGTGGTCTGTCATTTGCAGAGTGATGTAGATAGTCAACTTGTATCACGGCTGAGTCACCTCCTGGGTGTGTATTTTAATTTTTCTAATTATTCAATTACCTGTCAGATGTCTGTCCATTTGTTCTAATATCTCATCCCACGCCTTTATTTCTAATTACAAATCATACATTTATTGTTTGTACTGAAGATGAGGTTTGAGTCAATGCAATATGCAGATTAGCCTATCATGTTTACTCAACAAAGTTCTAGGCCTAAATTTCCTTCATATTTTTGAAAATGCTTATTCACAGATGATGTTCACACAGATCCAATAAAACTATTTATAAAAGCAGAGTAGTTTTGCCAACAAAAAACCATGTAAAATGCATCCACTTGAACTTATTTTTTTTTATTAATTTTTGTAGCTTGCCGTTTTAAACCTCACTTTGAACTTTTGCATTTTAGAAATGCTGCTGTCATGAAAGTAAATGATCGAATGCATTTTTTTTCTTAGCTTAGATGAAAAAGTTTCATTTTGTAAAATGAATAGTCACATAAGGGCTGACTGTACATCTGTTAAATGTGTTTTAGTGTGTAAATTGAATGACTTCAGCAACAGTAATGTTATTACTTCACCACTAAATGTAAATTTAGCAATGTGATATGGAACAGCAATGCAGGCCAGACCTCTAGAACTGTACATTTTTCCTGAAAAACAACTGCATACCCTTTGTGTAGAGGTGTCCAAACATTCTGTACAAATTTGATACATTTACGTCCTCCTGAAAAGTTCATAATTACAAGGTGGTGAGTTGCAGTTATGATAAAGTGTTTTCAAGTTACTTTGGTTGTAGCACATGACAATGAACATTATACATGAAATCTAATGCATTACATACCATAACTAATGCAACTAGTTACTTTTTTGGGGAGTAACTCAATATTGTAATGCATTACTTTCAAATTAATTTTCCCCAATATATATATATATATATATATATATATATATATATATATATATATATATATATATTGAAAAAATAGGTTAAAAGGGCTAATAATTTTGACCTTAAAATGGTTTTTAAAAATTAATAACTGCTTTTATTCTATGCGAAATAAAACAAATAAGACTTTTTCCATAAGAAAAAATATAATCAGACATACTGTGAAAATTTCCTTGCTCTGTTAAACATCATTTAGGAAATATTTAAAAAAGAAACAAAAATTTAAACGGGGGCTAACAATTTAAACTTCAACTGTATATATATATATGTGTGTGTGTGTGTGTGTGTGTGTGTGTGTGTGTGTGTGTAAACTTAATTGTGTTGTGTTTCTCAACCACGTTCCTGGAGGACCACTAGCTCTGCATATTTCCATGTCTCATTAACCAAACACACCTGATTCAGATCTTCAGATCATTAGCAGATACTAAAAGATCTGTAATGGGTGTGACAGACAAGGGAGACATCCTAAATATGGAGTGTTGGTGGTGCTCCAGGACAAGGTTGAGAAAGACTAAACTTAATCACCACATGCACTGATTTATCAGGGCTTGCCACAGCGGAATGAACCGCCAATTACTCTGACATTTTACATAGTGGATGCCCTTCCAGCCACAACCCAACACTGGGAAACCCCCATACACTCTCATTCACACGCGCTCGTACACTATAGCCAATTTAGTTTATTCAATTCAACGACACCGCATGTTTTTGGACTGTGAGGGAAACCAGAGCCCCCTGAGAAAACCCACGCGCACACGGGGAGAACATGGAAACTCCAAACAGGAAATGCACTCAAACCACCGTGCCCACTATATGCACAAAATGGTTCAGAGGTTTCATCTGTTGAGGCTTTTATCTGCTTCATCAGATACTCATAATTATGATTTGTGGTGGTATATATGGTCTGTCTAACCAAACATGAACCATTTAATTTCAACCCTAGTTAAACACACTGTACTCAGCTAATCAAGATCTTAAAGAGATAGTTCACCATTTTCACCCCCCACCTCCCGACCCCATCCCCTCATCCAACCCATTGAAAATTGAGAACTACTGCAGTAACCCAACCTATTCCTGAGGCAAGTTCCTCCCACTTATAGGTCTCCAGGCTGCAGTAAAATATATTTGATACACACAGGCAAAGGTGTTGGAGCTTTTGTAATCTCAGGAACAGGACTGAGCATTTGTCAGCCAAAGACACTAAATGCAAGGTTGTTTCAACCCAATTTTGGGATAAACATGAGCAACCCTATCACTGGGTTATTCATTCATTCATTCATTCATTCATTTTCTTGTCGGCTTTGTCCCTTGCGGGGTCGCCACAGCGGAATGAACCGCCAACTTATCCAGCACGATTTTTACGCAGCGGATGCCCTTCCAGCCGCAAGCCATCTCTGGGAACTTCCACACACACATTCACACTCATACACTATGGACAATTTAGCTTACCCAATTCACCTGTACTGCATGTCTTTGGACTGTGGGGGGAAACCGGAGCACCCGGAGGAAACCCACGCAAACCCAGGGAGAACATGCAAACTCCACACAGAAACGCCAACTGACCCAGCCCAGCCGAGGTTCGAACCTACGACCCAGCGACGTTCTTGCTGTGAGGCAACAGCACTACCTACTGCGCCACTGGGTTGCCCATCACTGGGTTAATTAAAAAAAATTGTTTTAATAAAAAAAAGCATTTAATAATCTTCAAGTTTAATCAGTTTGAGCAAAATACACTTTTTTGATCCACCCTTTCACACAATAAGTTAATTCACATAGATATCTGCATTGTCTTGCAGGATGCCTTGCTTGCAGGATCCGTGTTTCATGGATTGATGCCACAGTATTTCAATGAACATGAGGTCAGACTTTTGACTCGCCGTTTTTATGTTACGTTTTTTTTTTTTTTAATCTTGGTCATATTAGATCCTCACCGCTCAGGAATTCAGGATCATACAAGGCCAGATATTTTGTTTTACAATGTCCTGATACAACTAGCAATTGATTGACCCCTTTATAATTGTAAGCTGTTCAGTTATTGGGGCAGTAAAGCATATCAGATATTACTGTTTACTTGTTTACCAATATGCTGATTCACAAGAACACAGGATATCAATGGATTTTGATGGGGAAAAAAAAATCTCTGCAGATCATTGTCTTTCCCTTTTGCACACGGTTCAATTTAATGATTCAATATTAGAATAAAGATGAAAACGCATCACATATCAGCTGACATCCATATGATTTCAAGTTCGTGAAGTTCTTCGGGACAAAATAGTATGACTCAGGAAACTGGCAGGCAATGAATGTCAAGGGATGTGCATGGAAATATCTGTGAGGTCTGAGCTTTAGTACTTTAAATAAATCCTGTTCAGGCCATCTCTGATTTCCAAATGTAGCCCCAATGTAATTAGGAAATACAAGCTGCTTATAAGACACTTATTCCGTTATGACCTGCTGATTTACAATACCTTTATTTTCTCTGACCTTTTAAGCATTTTCTTAACTCTGTCAATTATCCATGCTTTTCCATTTGGTTTACTAGCACAACATGAAAACCATCACTTATTTATATGGCACCATCACTGCATTCTTACTTTCCAGCTCATTTCCAGCTGCGTTTCTTCATTCATTTCAGGAGTTCAGGAGTGTTTGTTCGCCATCATTTGAGCTTCTCACATATTATCATGATTGATGTATGATCTAATAACTATTTTTGCTGCCTTTATGGTATTTAGCCAAATTAAACTGAGCCAGTATGTAGCGAATCAATCCAACCTCAGTAATTGGTGTAAAAAAAAAAAAGTATTCTCATTACTTGCAATTCTCTGTTTACTTTTATAACTCTTTCCTTTGAGCACTTGAATAGCATCAGCTGTTCCATGTTAAGTTTATATAAAGCAGGTTTTAAAGAAAAAAGTTTTAAAAGTACAAACACAAATCCATGGCGTTCTGTCAAAGAACAGTTGCATTCTTATGCTATACTTCTAGCAATACAGCCTCCCCCATCACGACTGCCAAAGACCTGTCTAGACTGTGACTAAGGGCATTTATAGAAATTTTTATGAATGGATTTAAGGCAGGGAACGAGCGAATGTAGAACATGCACAAAGCCCTCTCTCCTTTCTCTCTGATGTTCGTCGTCCCTTTTCCCCCTTAGTGGACCGTTTCTAAAAAGCTTTTGATGAAACAGATTTTTGGGAAAATCCACCAGAAAACACAAGTCTGATTAGTTTTTCTAGCATTCTTCTTATCAAAAGTATTTGAAAGTATATGACTACGACGGGGTTTGAAGTTACTTTATAACCACGTTACAATCAGTCTAAAATATCTGGGGTTTCCAAATGATATGCAAAGACAATGTAATTATTAAAACAGGATAAACTTTGAGTTGTGGAACCATGTATGTTTTTTAATACTAGAAGAAAATTATATTATTTAAATTACATTATTTTATACACAATTAATTAGCTTTTTGTCTCACAGATATTGTTAAGGGCTTAATTTAATTATTCCAACAAGGTCAACTTTGAGATGAAGAACCATGTATTTTATGTTAGTTTATTGATGTGAAACTTATTTAAATATATTTATTAATACTAGAAAAAAATATATAATTTAAATTGCATTATTGAATAAATAATTAAGCAATTAATTAGCTTTTGACTCACAGATATATTGCTAAGGGCTCAATTTAATTATTAAATCAAGGTAAACTTTGATATGTAGAACTATGTATTTTATGTCAATTTAATGATGTAAAGCTTATTTAAATATATTTATTAATACTAGAAAAAAATTATGTAATTTCAATTGCATTATTGAATAAATAATTAAGTAATTAATTAGCTTTTTGACTCACAGATATATTGTTAAGGGGTCAATTTAATTATTACAATTTTACTCAGTCACTTTGGTGCATTTCTCACAACACTATTTACATTTTCACAACAGTTAATGCATTTCTCAAAACAATTAGTACAAACTGCAAAACCTTGTTGATAACCTGCAAAAGCGTGTCACTTGCTCAAAATGGATAGCTCATTCCTCAAAAGCAAGTGTCAATAAAAGTGTCATCAAGATGAAAAGTCCTGACACCATTGTTTATAAACAAGACAGTCAAATGTCTTTGTCACATTTTCATTATGACACTTTACTCTGTACATTTTTTCCAATGCAAAAAAGTCAGGTTTGGTGACACTTCCTGAAAATGCTCAAGACAGCACTATATACTATTTGCAAAGCCATTTGAAAACTACAGTAAAGTTAGACATCACTGCATTTAGTGAGGTATCTGAGTACAAGACACTGAATATGCATGTTTCACATTTTTACTGCATTTGCTCTTTGCAATTCTAATTTATTCACAGCATTGTGCAAAAGAATAAATACACCCTTATTTACAACAAACATAAACTTCCTTTGGGTAGAGCTGTGTACAACTGTAAACAATATTGCAGTACATATTGGAATTGAACCTAAAGCATACACAGATCTGTAAATCATTCATTAAATTGTTCAATTTAGAAGACATTTTCAGAAAAAAAAAAGATTTAAAACATTTTTATAAGATTTGCTTGACAGATTTTGACAACTAGTTCAACATTTTTGTATGTAATGACTCAAGTAATAAAATGAGGACTATTAGTTTTATATGGAATGACTATTCAGCATCCACAAGTTTAGTTAATTTTGACTGACATAACATAAGCGAGTGTTGTATGAAAGCAATTGATTTGTTGGAAGGAATGAGAAACTGCTACTATGATGTGCACAAATGACTAATTGTTTTGAGAAATGCATTAACTGTTGTGCAAATGTAAATAGTGTTGTGAGAAATGCACCAAACCCACTGAGAAAAACTGTAAGACAAAGTAAACTTTGAGATGTAGAACCATGCAGTTTATGTCAATTTAATGACGTGAAGCTTATTTAAATATGTTTTTTCATATTAGAAGAAAATTATATTATTTAAATTACATTATTGTATAAATAATGAATTAGCTTTTTGTCTCACAGTTATATTGCTAAGGGCTCAATTAATTATTAATTCAAGGTAAATTTTGAGATGTGGAACCATGTATTTTATGTCAATTTTATGATGTGAAACTTATTTAAATATGTTTTTTAATACTAGAAAAAAAATTATATTATTTAAATTGCATTATTTTATAAATAATTATTTAATTAATTAGCTTTTGGTCTCACAGATATATTGTTAAGGGCTCAATTTCTTTAAAAGCATCATAACCCTAAGCAGACCGTAGAACCAGTGTGATTAAATTAGCTCATGATTCTTTTGAGAAATGCAGGCCAGGTCATCTGTAGGACATTTGTGGGAGTTTATCTGGTTGATAAATCTGTTCCACATAGACTCAAAAAGCTTCTCTGGCAAAGATTGAGCACCAATTTCCCATGTGTACTTTGTACTGATTATTATAGTTCACTTAAACTCAAATAAAAATCCAAATTTATATAAATCTATTATTTTTTAAGTAAAGTCTCTTAGTTATTTTCATGTGGATCAGAAAGGAAAATGATTAATTAAGTCATGTTGCATTCATATTTCACTCAAACCGCACCAGTTGTTTGGAAGCGAACCGAAACCGATCTTTTTAGGGATGACAGATGACTCCTGCAGTCCTTGTCCTGTGGTCTTGTTCCACATGAAAACAAACTCTGGAGGGGTTTGCTTATGGTAGGGGAACAATCCAACCCAACAAACCATCAAACTAGGCTTTATCACAGTGTATGATGCATTGTTTGTTTTGCCAATTCCTCTCAAAATGAATTATGGGTTAACCAGGAGCAAAGAGGATGGGAAATGCCTGACTGAAACTTGGTTGGAAGAGCATAGAAGAATAACCGTCCAAAACACATAAAAATACAGACAAAGCCTTGATTCTTGCTCAAAATGCTAAAATAAAAAAATAAAAAAACAAGAAGCAATAAAAAATGTTAACATCGTTGAAGTTTTAATCCTCATTTCAGAATAAAAAAAACAGTCATGTACTTCTAAAGAGAACAATTTTCCCTTTGCCATTTAGCAGATAAAGGATTCAGAAGTTAACTTATAAACTAAATATGCTGACTACAGGGTCAAAATCATTTAATAATGTGTTAAACTTTTTACAATTATTCAAATTTGACAATACATACTGACACTATGTCATACTGTATATACACTCAGAAATAAAGTACAAATGACTGGCAATATCTTAGATATAAGTGTACTAATATCAATATCTGTGGACCTAAAAGGTTCTATATGGGTAAGTTAAAAGTGTTATATTATATTATATTATATTATATTATATTATATTATATTATATTATATTATATTATATTATATTATATTATATTATATTATATTATTTATTCATTCATTCATTTTCTTTTCGGCTTAGTCCCTTTATTAATCCGGGGTCGCCACAGCAGAATGAACCGCCAACTTATCCAGCATATGTTTTACGCAGCGGATGGCCTTCCAGCTGCAACCCATCTCTGGGAAACATCCATACACACTCATTCACACACATACACTACGGACAATTTAGCCTACCCAATTCACCTGTCCCGCATGTCTTTTATGAAACCGGAGCACCCGGAGGAAACCCATGCGAACGCAGGAAGAACATGCAAACTCCACACAGAAACGCCAACTGACCCAGCCGAGGCTCGAACCAGCGACCTTCTTGCTGTGAGGCAACAGCACTACCTACTGCGCCACTGCGTCGCCCTATATTATATTAAATAACATTATAAAGAAATAACAAAATTATAGTTTTTATGATGCATTTGAAGAAAAATATAGTAAAACAGTAAAATTGGGACAAATATATTATAATTTCAAATAACTGTTTATCATGTTTTAGAATGTAATATATATTCACGTTGCAACAAAGCAAATATTTAACATTCATTTAACATGTCCATTTTAAAATGCAGCTTCTGCTACATAAAATGACAGTTATCATACTTAAATGGCACCTATTTTACCCCTTTTTCAAGATTTAAGATAAGTCTTTTGTGTCTGCAGAATGTGTCTGTAAAGTTTCAGCTCAAAACACGAATCAGATTATTTATTATACCTTTCAGAAGTTTGTAATTTTCAGCTCTGTGCATCTTGTAGCTGTATTTGTTGCCTGTGCCTTTAATGCTGGTTCTCCCCGCCCACCGTTCCCACATGCCTGTCAGAGTGTGCCTCAATCTCTGCCTCGGCTGCGTCAGATAAGCACAGTGACAGACATGAAGGAAGCAGATCTGATGTAACGTTTGTGAGAAATACTGAAGTAAGAATTTTCCCAATGATTATTTGATGTATTTGTTGTGAAGTTAATGAGTCGATGAGAATGATGAGTCACACACAATGTCCACGCACACACGCGCACACACACACACACACACACACACACACACACACACACACACACACACACACACACACACATACACACAGTGTATGCATTTAACTTTGCACTGTTTTTGCACGCACATGTGACAGGATACACGTAAATATCCACTTCTGTATGGATATCCGTAATGTAATGTACAAATAAACCTGATCTAAAGGGATTTGGATGCTATTTTAACGTCAGGAAATAAAAAAAATACACTTATTTTGTTTCTATCACTCCATTTTGACTGTGGACACATTATACCTACACACAGTTCTGTCCAAACAACTTCCAGAAGATGATTTTCATCATAGGGGAACTTTAAGGAATAAATAGAAAGTTAAAATAACTGTATTTATCTGAAATTCGTCTGTGTAAAAAGTGTATAAACTGTAGTGTTTCCACAAAAATATTAAGGAGCAAAAACTGCTACTGATAATAGGAAATATTTCGTACTGTAAACACCATAGCATTACAAATATATTTCTCTCTATTCTGTTGGTGCACCACTGGACTATACTTGTGTAGAGCACACAACCAACAACCCGACACAGATTCTAGCACCTCGTCGACATCCTCTGCCACTCAACTACAGTTGCTATGGTTTTAATCAGTTGTTTATGCCAGGCACTTTTGCTTTCCATAAAGCTATCTTTACTTCGACTCTGGTGTGACTGGGTTCTTTATACACCAAAAGCCATTAAGGCTTGCTTTCTCAAATGAATAATGGCGCTGGACCAGTGTGTGAGCACTGCTTTTCCATGTTCCTGATGGTCCTGAAAGTGGTGCTGTTTTAAGTCAGCTCATTTTCTCCTGTCAGCATAAAACTTTTGTTTGTACACACACATCCTCAACGGGTCTTTTCCAACTAACATGGAGTGACCATTTGTATTAAAGCTCCAGCCAAATTTTGGTTTTTGTCCAAGGTTTATTGGAAATGTCTTCATGTCCTCAAAGATAGAATGGCATATTCCAATAGAAACAAACAGTAGCTGATTAGTAAGGACACGCACACAAATTATTTTGGCTTTAATCCACACTAATAGCCTGTTCTTATTGCGCAATACAGTTTGGTACAGTACAGCACAAGGTTATAATAGTTTTGAATTTTTCATTAGTTTTAGTTTTTTATTTAGTTTTGACTTTTTGTTTTCAAATTCAGTTAGTTTTAATAATTCAATTTGTTTTTAAATGTTATTTAGCTGTTTTTTGTTCATTTTCGTTAACAATAATAACCTTGGTACAGTATAGGGAAGCGCGGGGCACAAAGTAACGCGGGGTTAAATGTAACAGAGTTTTAAGGTATTTGCTCAGGGTTAACCATGGCATGCTTCCGAGGTTTTCACCACAGTGTCGGCAGATGTCTTCCTGACAATTATTGAAAAATTTTGGTGAAATTTAAATGAGAGACACAGGAGAAACCATTTTTGCAGCATAAAAGTATTTTTTTATTACAGTCTATATTTTTTATTTTTAAAAAAATCTGTGAAAGTATGTACTTAAAATCTTCTATTGTTGTGATCACCGTCTTCTAGGCTAAAAGATGAAACCATTTTGAAAGATGTATAAAACACAGAGACGGCTATCCAGTTTTGAGTAAAACATGACACAGCGGGGTTAGTTGAAACAGGGTGTTACAATTAAGCCACACACTGTTGGACACCAATTAAACTAACAAAATAATTTTTAGAACTTTGAGTGTAACGTTGAGAACTTTTTAAATAAAAATGTTTTTAATAGAAAATATTGTTTTAATAGAAAAAAAACATATTTTATTGCTAATAATGCAAATAAATGCGTTGTATAATAATGGATAAATGGATAATAATGCAAATAGATTCAAATGTGTTTATCCAATAAACAAAAAAAATAAATAAACATACTGTGCTACATAGAATAAAAAAAGAAATGAGCCAATTACTGAGGAAATATAGCTACTATTTAAAGTAAACTGAATTTAAATTAATTGTGTGAAATCTGCCTTTATAAGCATGTGTTACAACTAACCCTCTGTCTGTTACAACTTGCCCCACTGGTGGGGTAAAGAGTAACATTTTTACTCCTGGGACTTTTGGCAATACTCAACAGAAACCATAGGTCCGGCAATCATAATTCCAGTGCTCATTTGTTGAAGAGGCTTGTGTGTTATTGGTAAATAAAACATGGTTTGCCTAACCCTATTACTTTGTTCATTATTTGACCAAAACCAAAAAGTGTTACTTCGTGCCCCGCTCTCCCCTAGTACACATTTATTTCCATTTCCACTGTCAGAAGTACCAAAATAGGAAACTAATCCACTTTTTAGACCCTTTTGTAAGGATTCGGTACCAAAACGCTATTGGTTAACAGTAGAATCATCACTTGCGCATGCAAAAAATCCAGGGGAACGACAACACAGGAAGCAGCATTTTTAAATAAACAGCCGAAACCATAATGAAACAATGATGGCATGTAGCAATGAACCATGCTCAAACAGAGCTTGTCTCTTCTTCAAACAGCCACATGCCAATAAGCAAGAACAGGATCTGCTGTATCATCACCAATGTTGTTTACAGGGTCATTCACATCTTGCATCTCAATGTGTGGAAATCTTGAAGGTTACTGCTTCCTTTCTCTCTATTGTGCTCTTATTGTTTCCAGCAGATAAAAATGCAAGAGATGTGATGTGAACAGCCCATACACCTTTATTCTTTGACAGAGAATGATGTAAATCACAAATTTACATCACAAGTAAAGGTATTGATGGCAGGGTGATCAGGGTGACCCAATCTAATTACTGTACAAACCTTTACCATAACACTCCAAGGCACAAAGAATTTTAAAGACGGTTCACATTAAAATTTTAATATAGGAGGTATTTATTTTGTGTTCTTCAAACTTTATCTGTCATGTAGTGTGTAATGTATACACTGTAAAAACAAGTTGACTGAACTCAAAACTGTAAGGCAACTTGCTGCAGAGCTTTTTTAGTTTACTCAACTTAAATAGAGTCAAAGTCAAAACATCTCTGCATCAATTTGCCTTACAATTTTAAGTTAAGTTAACTTTATTTACAGTGTTTTTGCAATTGAAAAAAGATTTTCACAATTTTAACTTCCTGAAATAAGACATCAATAGTTCCAGTCTTATTTTCTAAACAAACAAATCTGGGTTTGTAACAAATTAAGATAATGCTATAGTCAACAGCCTTCATTTGCTGCACACTTAAACCCATAAAAAGTGCAGTTGTACAGTAGATGAGGCCTGGAAATGTTTGTTTGTGTTTTTAACAGACAGTTTTCTGTGCTTTGAAAGCTTCTAAACGATGAGGACTTGGCCTTGATACCTCTAAACTGACAACATTGTTACTGATTCAAGGGATAATCCTAAAAAACTCCAATCAGAGTAGAGTAGACAGTAAGAAAGGAGAAGTTTAGAGAGACCCGATCATTGAATGAACCATTTAAGACACTTCTGATGCTCCAATGTATATTATTAGTAAAATTTGAATGTTTTATGACCTTGGATTGAAGTAATACTAGTGTGTAAAACCTCTAAACAAAATTAGGAACATCTATAAAAGCATAATAGGTGCACTTTAATGAGAAAGCACCAAAGCAGTGACAACAACAGGATCTGCAGAGCATTAAACTAATCAATTAAATTCTCATTTCCTACTTTGTCTAGGGTCATCTCAGGAAAGCCAAAATGATTATTAGGTTCCATATAAATAACTGCCTTACATGGCAAAAATAGATCTTTGTTTAACTATGAAAGAATTTATGGGTTGCTTTGCAGAGAAAAAGTCCTACGATAATATAAGACAGGGTAGAATAATTTAGGATAATCAGATCACCATCCAGTTTCAATTTAAAGAGAATATGATAGGGAAAGCTCCTTAATCCTTCTAGTATAATGAATCCCTGACACAAAAGCACCAAGGCTTTGTGAAGTCTTTCCTCCGTTACTCTCCATTATTGACGTGCATTTAATACACTCTAGATCATTAAACACTAATGACCTGTCGTCCATCTCCTCAATGGTTTATAATGCAGCACAATACCAATATATGCAACAATGACATTTGATATTGCCTTTACATATTGAAAAGATACAATGAACTATGTACAGTATAGGGCCACATTGTTTGTAGTCCTGCAATTTGCTAAAACTAATTATGTAAAATGATCCTCCATGTTACTGTGTTCTCTTATCTTGTGTTATAGGACTTGGACAAATAAGAAACCAACAGAAGCATGGTGGGCTTACTGAATGAAATTAGAAGAAATTGTCTGTTTGAGATCAGTTTTTTCCCCCTTGGGGCCAGTGTTAGCGTAACTGCTAATCTACTGGGACAAAACCATTTCTAAGATTTACAGAAAGAGAAAATATACCCCAGAGGTCAGAGGAGAATGACCAGACTGAGCTGATAGAAAGGCAACAGTATAGCTCAAATAACTCATCAATACAACTGAGGTCTGCAGATTCAGAAGAGCATCTCTGAACACACAATACATGAAACCTTGAAGCAGATGAGCTACAGCAGCAGACGAGCACACTGCTGCCACTCCTGACAGCTAAAAACACAAAACTGAGGGTTCACTTCACAAGGGTTCACCAATTGACGATAGGGGTTTACTATACAAATGTTAAACTTGCTAAAATATTCTGCTATTTCAGTAAAGCATGTACAAGCACTCATCAGCTGATGATCTCATTTATATATTTGAATCTTTTGAAAGACACCTTTGTGTAGATCTTGATACAAATCTACTTTGGGCCATTTTGGGTTGGTTGATGCTAACCTTATTGAAACAGTCCAAAATCGTTTGCTTATTTACTAGCAGGATGTCTCATTCTATTGAAGTTGAAACATCCCAGCAAGCTTTTTTTTGTTGTGTTTAAAGAAGTCTAATATGTCCCAGTAGGCATGGGCCAATATAAGATTCTGACGGTATGATAACCTTGGATATAAATATCACCGTTTCATGGTATTATGATTACTGCTCTAAAATAAGTTCTTTTTAAATGTCTGGTTAAAAAACAAAAACTTTTCCCCCTTTGAACACAAAATATTTTATTTTGAGAAACATTTATAATATTTTGGAACAGTAAACATGTCAGGCTAAATAATTCAAATGAATCATTGACTTCTGTTGTCTTGATTAGGTTCCAAAACACAGATTTCTTTACAATTTAAAACGGCATCTTTATATCTTTTTCTGCTGGAGATACTGTTGTCTAAAAAAAACATAAATAAAAAATCTTACACATACCTTAGGAACAGTATAGCAGAAAATTTCTAAGAGTTTCTAAGAGTTATCCTCCCATGCATATGTGCCAGAAAAGTCAAAAAAAAAATGTATTAGAATTAGCTTGCATTAAATTAAAAAAACAAATTGTCTGTCACTGTCATTGGCTCTTTAAGAACCTTTGGTGCCAGTTTTAGATTATTTAAGGCCCTGGACACTTAACTTAAACTTAACCTGAAGATATTCCCATCCCCGCCACTTTTTTCTTCGAAAGTGATTTGTTTGATGAAATTTAAAGATTGTGTTTTCTTTTCCAATGGGAGTTAATTGATTAAGGAAGATGTTTTCTAGGTTATTATAATGTGGAATGATAATTTCATGAAATCAAAGTTGTTATTTGTTGATTTGATGGCATGTAAATAAAATTGGACAATAAAAGATTGGAAAAGGGTTGCCAGTTTCCTGACATTTTATCCTACCCATCAGATTAAGCTACCATTATTGAATGGTTAGTATTTGAATGGTTCTGAGGTTGGGGTTAGGGATTAGGTAGGTTTGGGCAATATTACAGCTTCATACCACACTACTCCACATTAAAATTTACACTGCTTGCAAAATCTGATGGGTAGCATATTGCGTCATCAAAATGTGCTACCTACTTTTTTAATGGGAGGTAGGACAATCTGACAAGGTAGGACAAATTGACACCAGTACTGATGGGCTATCTGTGACATTTAGAAGGTAGGGTCCGAAGTTGATGTAAACAACATGAAAAAAGTGTGGATCCACTCAGCCTTCTATCAACAGTTTGTAGTAGTGGGATCTTTTCTGAGTATTGTTGTGGACCATATGCATCCCATTATGACCACTATGTATGATGGCTATTTCCAGCAAGATACCACATCATGTCACAAAGCTCAAATAATCTCAAACTGTTTTTTTTTTTTTAACATGACAATGCGTTCACTAGACTCAAATGGTCTTGGAGTCTTCAGATCTTAATCCAGTAAAGCACCTTTGAGATGTGGTGGAATGTAAGATTTGCATCAGGGATGTGCAGCCGACAAACCCACAGAGACTGTGAAATAATCTCATGATGATAATATGCAGCAAAATCTCTGAGGAGTGATTCCTTGTTAAATCTATGCAACAAAAAATTAAGGAATAGAAACTAGCATTGTGTATCGAATAAAATAGGTGTGTTAAATAGTGTGTATTTTTGATGCTTACTGTATATTGCATATAATTCATTAATTTGATTTATGTATTTTGATGCCTTGCTTCTGTAGAAAGAATGTTTGACCACCTTTTATTTGTCACCACCAGCTGTTGTTCAGCTATTATTATTAATAGTCACCTTCTTTTCGGACCATTAGTCATCACATCCTCTGTAAACACTGCAGGTGTAATTAGGGCTACAGGCACGGAGGTGCTGCTTTAATCTAAACAAGCTGAGTGCTTGCTAAAAACCAACTCAATCACAGATCATTTCATGTTTCAAGTCATTTCAAGTTAATTTACTTTCCCAAATTGCTGTCACTTTAGGAAAATATGTGGTTTGCACACTAGTCAATTCCATGTTTTTGGTCATTGTTTGATTTCCGTTTATAACTGTTATTATTTTATTCTAAAAAATGTGGAGGTACAAAAAAACTGAGCAATCTATAAAGTAGAAGAAAATTGTAGGGATAGTTTACCCCCCAAAAATATACTGTTTAAAAATGCTGTTAATTTATGCCATCTATGACTGTTCTTCAGTTGAAAGAAGTTTTCATTCTGAAGTCGTGGCTCTTTTTAATTCACAAAAGTGATATAGACTACCAGCTTACTTTATAATAAGGACAATAAAGGGATAGTTCACCCAAAATGAAAATTTACTTACTATTTACTCACCCTCAACTTAACTTTACTTGTAAAATGAAAAATTTAATGGTATTAGTGTTCTCAAGCATGTTCCTGGAGGACCACCAACACTGCATGTTTTGGATGTCTCCTTTGTCTGTTTCACCCATTACAGGTCTTTCAGTATCTGCTAATGATCCGATGATCTGAATCAGGTGTGTTTGGTTTATGCCAAGTTCAGACTGCAGCATTTTCAAAGTAGTCGTATTACAGATGTTTTCAAACTGCATGACTATCTGGGGTAGCGTTTCGTCGCTGCTGTGTTTACACTGCAAGACAGATCAGCGACAGGGGTTTCACACTGCATGACTTTACAATAGGAAGACTCGCCGACAACTTTATCTCGGTCCGTAAACTACATCTCACAACCAAACACACGTGAGAAGTGAACGCGAGGTCATGTAGTATATCTTTTGTTATTTTTAAATTTTATTTATAATTATTTTTTCAGGGTTTTCACCTTTATTGGACAGGACAGTAGAAAGAATTGACAGGAAAGCATGAGGAGCTGAGAGAGAGGGGAAGGATCGGCATAGGAATGCAAGGTGGAATCGAACTCGGGTCGCCGTGAGTACCGGAGTGCATGTGTCGACACACTAACCACTACACCACTGGCGCCGACTGTCTTTTATTATTAACTACATAATGAGAAAGAAGCCTTTAGTTGGGTAGAAAATATTGGCTTTGAATGGAATTAGCAATTTCTCCTCAACCTTTTTTCTTTTTTGACCGGATTGTGGTATTGCTCAGATGATGCATCAAATAAACATGGGTGCTCCTGCCAAATTTCCACTAGTTTTTTCTCCATTTCTTGGGTCTAAATAGAATGAAAAGAAGCCCCCAACCTCCCGCTGGCCTGCAGATCCCAATACTAGTGGATGCTGCTCTCTCATTGGCTGTAGATGATCGCTGATGTTATTTTTAATCAGAACTCATTTCACACAGCATGATTTGAATCACCGACAGGTCCAGATATTTAGCATGCCAACTATCTCATGGGTGTCAGTGACTTATCAGCGATTCTCTCAGATCGTGTCTTTGATAGTTCACACTGTGTGATTGTTCCTCATGAGAACGAGCACCGATTTGCCTGTGATTTCAGGCATTTTTCTGTGATTTCTCAAAATCTGTCAGCGAGTCAAAATCAGGGCTGAAATCATACAGTCTGAACTTGGCATAAGGAGACATAGAAAATGTGCAGAGCTGGTAGTCCTCCAAGAATGTGGTTGAGAAACACTGGTATAGTTCACCCAAAACTGAAAATTCTGTCATAATTTACTCACCTTTACTTCACGTTTCTTATTTTTAGTTGAACACAAAAGAAGATATTTTAAAGAATTTCAAAACCAATAGCCATTAAAACCCACAGTAGAAAAAAAAAAGTCTATGGACGTCAATGGTTATCTGTTTCCACGATTTTTAAAAAATAACTTCTTTTGTGTTAAAAAAAAAAAAAAACCCAAGCAGGTTTGTGACAAGTGAAGGGTGAATAAACAATGACAGAATTTCCAGTTTTGGGTGAACTATCCCTTTAAAATCCTCATATTATGAGAGTGTGAAGTAATACCAGCATTTCCATAAAAATCATCAGTTTGCAATTCATCATTGAGATAAAATTGTGCATTAAAGTTAAACACAATTTTCTTCTAAAGGATAAAGTGAACAAATATTTTGTCAGATAATACTTCCAATTACCCAAGCGTGACTCAAAGTGTCTTTGCAATGTAAATAGATGACAACAATAGGACTAATTAGTCAGTGTCTGCAACCTCACCCTGATACACAAGAAGATTTCTGAAGCTTAGCACACACATACACTTAAAACATGCAATCAGCTCCATCGCACTGACCTTTCAACCCAAAACCTGCTGTGCGTATTTGAGCTGAAAAGCAAATTGTTTTATATAACGCAAAGCATCAAGCATTAGTTTTTCTTCGAAAACCTGTTTCCATTATATTCAGCTAATGCTAACTGCTTTCTAATGTTTACACTTTTACTCTCTGAAGGCTGCGAGAGTGATTCCAGGAGCTGTTCGCTGCGTTACTTTCCATTATTGGACTGAAATACACAAGATTGTTTGGTCAGTCGCTACGTTTCGTCAAATATTTTTGAATAATGGCCACTAAACTATATTGTCCCTGGCAACGCTGTGCACATTTTAGGTCACACGGCACTCCATGCCTTATTCAAATACTTTTAGCTCAAACATTTCACGTCCATATATTTATTTGATTTTTAAAAAGCGACGTTAACGTACATTCAAGTGCCATTACTGTTAAATAAACCCAAACATGGTCTTGTATAAAGTTTATTTAGTAATAATGGCCAATTGACTGTACATTATCCTGCTTATTACAATGCTATTCATACAATTTTAAAAATCCCTTGCGTATTTTGACCTTTACAGGATTGAGCAAACTTAAAGCGATAGTTCTGAGAAAACTGAAAACTCTGTCATCACTTGCTCGTGCTTCACTTGTCACAAACCTGTTTGAGTTTCTTTCTTCTGTTGAACACAAAAGAAGACATTTTGAAGAAAGCTGAAAACTGGTAACCACTGACCTCCGTAGTGTTTGTTTTTTCTTATATGGAAGTCAATGGTTACAGGTTTTCAGCTTTCTTCAAAATGTCTTCTTTTGTGTTGAACAGAAGAAAGAAACTTTTGTGTTAAACAGAAGAAAGAAAGATTTGGAACCACTTGAGGGTATACAGTAAATAGTAAGTACATTTTCATCTTTGGGTAAAGTATTGCTTTAAAGAACTGACATCCTTTCATAGTTACTAATAAATTGTAAATAATTATTTGAATATTTTTTATAAATATATGAATATGAATATTGTTTTTGGCTGCGTATTTTCAGTTTTTTAATTTAATTTTATTTATGTTTAAGGACAATAGCATATAACATTTATAGTAAAAGCAAGTTTAGATGCCAGGGGGAGATAAGTTTAAACAAAAATAAACATACAAACTGTACAAATAGGAAAATTACTTAAATAAATTATAAAAATTACTAATTTTTAAAGTGCATAGGGCTTTCCTTGTTTAAAGAGTCTCTGATATTGGTAATATTTAAGCACATTTCAGTCAACAAAACCATAAAATTAGGTTTCCTATAGTGAATTTAGGCAGCACAGTGGCTCAGTGATTAGCAAGAAGGTCGCTGGTTCAAGTCCCAGCTGGGCTAGTTGGCATTTCTGTGTGGAGTTATTATTATGATTATTATTATTAATTTGTAAAACAATTTTTAGCAACACAGAATTTAGTAATATCAAAGATCACTGAACCAGAAGGATGATCTTTCATAATACCTCTGAAAAGCAGCATAACAGTAAAAATCACTAAATGAAAGTTCATTCATTCATTCATTTTCTTTTCGGCTTAGTCCCTTTATTATTCCGCCAACTTATCCAGCATATGTTTTACACAGCCCTTCCATGACTGGGAAACACCCATACACACTCATTCACACACATACACTACGGAAAATTCAGCCTACCCAGTTCACCTATACCACATGTCTTTGGACTTGTGAGGGAAACCGGAGCACGAAACCCACGCATACACGGGGAGAACATGCAAACTCCACAGAGAAATGCCAACTGACCCAGTTGAGGCTCAAACCAGCAACCCTCTTGTTGTGAGGCAAACATGCTACCTACTGCCCCACTGTGCAGCCATGAAATAAGTTAGTTTAACACATATTTTTAAAAAAGTTACTTTGACTTAATGAAAAGAGTTGAGGTAACTCATAAACTGATTATGTCATGCAGAACTCAAACCGAATGAGTACTATTTTTTGTGTGTTAACTCTAATGCTAGAAGCAATACCAAACCATTTGAGTAGCTAGAGTATATAGTTGTTTGGACTCAATTCAATGTTTAAGTTACTTGATATAAACACAAATAATATATGTGTAAATGACTCAATATATATAGTACTCAAACTGTTTAAGGAAACCGATTTCAGCATACCATTTAAGTTTTGAAACCAAATGGTTTGAGTTAACTTATCGGGTTTTAGAGTGTAGGCACCTCAAGTAATTGAACCAATAACAGATAAAAACTCTTGTTGGGTAATTGAAATTTTGAAGTAAGAAAGGACTACAAGCTCAATGTCTGTTTCCCCCAATCACTAACCCTTGGATCACTCTCATTGGTCAGCCTAACTAACAGTCCCACCCCGAACAAATAATTGGCTAAGCCATTACTTTATTAGGTTGTTCAGGTGGGAAGCAGTTGCACTAAAACAACATACAAGTATACTATTACAATATTCACAAATCTTTAGAGAACAGAAATAATAACAGTGGATTTTGTTCTGAAATGAGCTTGCATGTAGCGCATTAGCGAGCCGATTAAAAGAGCTAAAAATCAACCCTACAATCTTTCTCATGCATTTCACACAACTTTAAAGGGTTTTCTAATTCAGTGAGAGTTTCTGTGACATGATTTAACATGTTTTCTAACGTCTCCTTTGTCTGTAGGATACAGCTTTGTTCTCTACTTAGTTTATGTCCAGCGTAATGTAGTAAAAAGCAAGCACTAATGTTTTCATCTCGCTCTCTAACTCTTTCATCTTCCCTCACACCATCCATTGTCCTTGTGTCACACCTGACAATCAATTTATGTTTACTTTAGTCAAAAATAAACACTATTATGGAGATGAATTGGAAACGTCCTATTTCCTGCATTTGTCCATCAGGAGTGCATTGGGCCACATCCCTCATTATACAACCAGAAACAATTGTACATCCAGACTTTGATCTGCAATATCAATGCTTATTATAGGAGGGCTGACATGAAATGCGTTTGGTGCGTTGACAGTATGTCAGGAGTGTAGCTTCATCTGAACACGCCAAAAGGCATTTATGTCTGTTTTTTCCTAGCACAATTATGTAAATGCTCTTAAAGATTTTCTTAAGAAGTAAAACCACTGAAGGTATTTAAACCACTGAATTTCCAGAAACCACTGAAAAATCTATATCACGTTCTTCTTAAAATGTAAAACCACTGAAAATCTGTATACTGAAAAAGGAAAAATCTGACAAAAATTGAGTGAGTTCATGTTTTAAAAAAAGACAAAAAATTAAGAAAAATATTTGAAGTGAAACTATTTAAAGTATTCTAATTTGTATGAATTTAGAAGTAAATATTGAGAAATTAGAATAAAATATATGGACATAAAAAATAGAATTCTGAAAAAATTTGAAAATCCTCAAACAAAACATATAATTCCCAAATACAACAATATAATATTAATATTATCATAGTACTATATATAAAATATTAATATATATATAAAATATTACTTTTAATTTGATAATTACTCTTTAGCTTCCCAAATTAGATATAATTTGAGCAGTTTTAGATGTATTTTAAATTTAAATATGGTGGCTCTGCGGTAAGCACTGTCACCTCACAGCAAGAAGGTCACTGGTGCGAGTCCTGGCTGGGTCAGTTGGCTCTTCTGTTTGCATGTTCTCTCTGTGTTCATGTGGGTTTCCTCTGGGTGCTCCGGTTTCCCCCACAGTCCAAAGACATGCGGTACAGGTGAATTGAATAAACTAAATTGGCCGTAGTGTATGTGTGTGAATGAGAGAGTGTATTGATGTTTCCCAGTACTGGGTTGCAGCTTGAATGGCATCTGCTGTGTAAAACATATGCTGGATAAGTTGGCGTTTCATTACGCTGTGCCGACTCCTGATGAATAAAGGGACCAAGCCGAAGAAAAAATGAATAAATTAATTTATAAGAAATATTTCTTTGTTTATTTCTGTAATGAAAACAGCAGTTGGTTTATTGTAGCCTGAAATATTCATAATTATTAATCAATAATTAGTTTTGTTAAAATATTTAAAAATAATTTCTTTTAGCATACTGTTAAGAAGGAAAATTCTATATAAAGTAAAATAAATAAATAGATAGTGAAAATTTTATTAAAGGGCACCTATGATGAAAATAAAAAAAAATCTAAATCTTTTGTAAGCTGTTTGGACAGATCTGTGTGTAGGTATAGTGTGTTTACTATCATATTGGAGTGATACAAACCCAACAAGTCTCTTTTTTAACATTTCTTGATGTTAAAATAGGATCCAAATAGCAGTGATTTTGAGGCCCACCGCAACGTGATGTAGGATTGCAGTTTTCTCAGCCACTAAATTGATTGACAGGCGCCATGTTTTTATAATAACATGTATACACATGTCCACAGAACATTGTTTTTTGCAAAGAAACTGGGACTAAAATATCTGTTTCAACTCTCTGTGTTCTTTTAAAGCTTAAAACGTTTAAAGCTTAAAACAGAGCATGTTTGTAATTTTAGCCCCTTTCACACATACAGACCGGCAATTTTCCGGAAAGGTCTGTATGTGTGAACAGGCCCTTTTTGAAAATACCGGTAAATTAGTTCTGGCAGTTTTCCGGAAAGAAAAGTTGTAACATTACCGGTTATTTGCCGGAATGCTGCGCTGTGTGAATGCAGAAGGAAAATTGCCGGAAAGAACACGTTCACGCTTAGAACGCGCTGACGTGAGATGTCTACTTTAGCCAATCAGAACGTTCAGACGCATTCACATCCGCACTGTTTTTACGGAAAAATTACAGAACGTCCGTGGCTTGGTGAACACCTTTTTTATGAATTTACCGGTAAAGTCGTTCCGGAAATTTTCCAGATATTTACCGGTATCACTGTGTGAAAGTGGCTAAAGACAGTAACATTGCTATGCAATTCTTAACAGCTATAATAACCACGGTCGCATGGTGTCAGTAAACGCTAATATGTGTGTATGTGTGTGTGTGTGTACTGCAAACGCATTTGTGTGAGACAAATCATTTCAGAAAGGCTTGAATAAATTAGACCACAAATACATGAAATACACTTACTTAATATCGTTGACCAATGAACTGTATTTCAGCTTCATCTGTGTCTTTATCCATCACTGACTGCTGTTTATCTGATGTAATGCAGGAGAAGCAAACACATGTGGGAACGTGCCGGTAGAAGCAGCTCATTTGCATTTAAAGCCACAGGCTTCAAAAACACAGACTACACTGTATTCAGACACCAAAATAGGCAGATTCTGGAGGCTATAATACATAATCTAATAGGTATTTTGAGCTGAAACTTTACAGACAGATTCTGGAGACACCAAAGACTTATCTAGCTGCCATTTAAATAAGATAACAATACAACACAACATTAGTGTTGAATTGATATTAGTTTTTTTCCAAAATGAGTTTTTGGAAAAGATAATTTTTATTCAATTCTAAATTGAACAAACATTATCAGAAATATTTGACTGATTTGCTGTTTTTCTAATCCATGTTACACTTTTCCTCAAAGGACCTTTATTTATATAATAAAAATTGAAGTTTTTTTGTTTTTGTTGAAGGAGATTTTTAAAAATGAATAATTAATTTGGCCAAAGTGCTTCTGAATACGGTCAAGAAGTGAAATTTACACAAGGCTTCGCTGACATTATCATTCACCCTCATGATCAACAGTAAATCAGACCACAAGTGCTCCATTCACCTTCCTTTTCTGTGCTTCTTTTCAGCGTTTGCAACAGAGCTCCCTTTCAGCCCGTTTTCCACCTTCTCTCACAAATAAATACAATCATCACTGCCATAATTACTAAATGACGTCAACACTCTCTCGGGCCTCCAAATAAGTGTAAACAAAAACACGCCAATGAAACAGGCTTGTTAAAATCATTACCATGAGAAGTGCTAGTAATCCACATAAAATTAATCAAACAGTTACATGGCGATTTCATTTCCTCAGTGTTCTGCCAGTGTTTGCTTCACCTGCTTAGTACCATAACATTACACTCTGTTTAAGATGCATCCTTTGATTCCAGAGCCTTTGTTTGTGCACTTTTGTCTGTGTCTGCGGTACAGAATCTGCAGTTATCTGTCAATTTAGGCTTTCCTAGATATTCATCTGTCATCCCTTTCTGCTCCTCCCAGGCTTTTGTTGCTTTCCTCTGCATGTCTATCAATGGACGCTGGGCAGAAATGAGAACGCTTTAGTTCAAAGGGAGCTTTAAAGCCGCATTTCTGTCCTTGATCTGTCTTCTTTTTGCCTTCTGCCCCCCACTGAGGTAATGAGAGCAATCAGGATGGGCCTCCGCTGAGCGGGACGGCGCTTCAACACAGATGTGCTCCAGCACACGTGCAGGCAAAAAAAACACCTATAATCCATATCCATGCGCAGTTACGTATTCTTAACTATGATGCAGGTTATTAGGCTGTGACTTGTAAGCGAATGAAGATCTTTTGTGCGATTTAATATGGTTTCTTCCAACATTGCAGAAAGCATTTATGGCTCCAGCATCAAGCTTTTGTGTGGCTTAAAGGGATAGTGCACACAAAATTGAAATTCGGTCATCATTTACTTAGTCGGCTCTTCCAAATCTGTATAGCTTATTTGTTCTATTTTTTTTCTGCCACATACAAAAGAAGTCAAATGGGTGCAGTGTTGTTTTACACCATTAAAAAAAAGTGAAAATCACTGTATCAAAATACTGATATTACAGTAAGATAATTAGATAGTATTTTAGAAAATTAATTATTTATGGTGTCCTGCATATTTCCACCCATAAAATCCAAGAGAAAAGCTCCAGTGTTTTTTTTTCGCTGGTAAAATATGGCAAAAATACCTATCCATCACTCAGTGATTAACAGAGTTGTCCTAAATACTGTATACACTACTTGACAAATGTCTTGTTATTGATCCCAGTTGTAAGAGCAACAAATAATAACTTGACTTCCAGTTGATTATTTGGAAAAGTGGCAGAAGGTAGATTATGGGGACCTTATGAGCTCAGGGCTCTCACCCGGGACAGCATGCCAAACAAGCTTTATAATCAATCAGCTAAGTGTGAACTCTTGAATGATACCAAATGATCAACTAGAAGTCAAGTTATTATTTGTTGTTCCTGAAACTTGGATAGGCAGCAAGACTTTTGTCAGGTGGTGTATATTACTAGTGAAAATCATCACAATTTTCAAGTGACTAAATTATGATTCATTTGCGCAGCTACAAAAAAAAATAAATGCATGCATTTTCGGACAGAATAAAAATGGTCCAGTGGCTGTTGAAAACTTCATATTCATCTATCTTTTGGGTCATAGACGATCATTTTGTGACTTATCAAATAAAAGTTTTATATAGAAATAAAGAGTTTTATATAGAAAGCATGAAATGCAAGTAGTGTCTAAAGCTATGGGTGAAACAATGTTTCATCCATCACCATTTACTGATATCTTTACATTAAAATCAAACAACATGCTTATTCTGACCTGTATCTACAGTATAGAACGGATAAATAGGTAAAACACTAGTTGTTTGAAGGACACTGTTATATAAAACTAAAAGAAAAAAAAATATCATTCATTTCTAAATTAGGGCTAAACTGTGATCCTTAAAAAGATTTGTTTATTATTATTAGTTATACTGAATGACATATATGTATGATTCATCAAGTCATTCATATGAGTAATGTTTTGCTCAGAAAAAAATAAAACCAGCCAAACACAAAAATAACACTAAATTCACAGGAAAATAAAGCTGTAAAACACTTGTTTTGGTGTTCTTTAACCATATTTTGACATCCCAAATTTGACTTTCCTCTAATTTAACCTTGGACTGGATAACTTGCTCTGGTCTGCAGGGTTTTATAGTTTTCCTGCTGTCTTTACAAGCTCAAGACAGATTCCTTTTTAAGTGTTTATGTATAATAACTAAATGAACTGAGATTTTGTGATAAAACAATGTGCTGCAATGAGAAGGTGGAATGGGTAAGATAAAAGGTTTTTTATGGTAAAAGATAAATTAATCCATAAACCACTATTTGTAAGAACAGCTCATTTATTTGACCTTTTTACGATGCAACTTATAACATGGATGGACATGCATTTATTTCTGAGGTTAAAACAGTGACTTTCAGCCTCAGTCAATAAGAGTGTTGTTTTTTAATCTGAACTTGTTGATTCAGTGTCGTTTTCATCTGGCCAGAACAAAATCCCAAGAGAAATGTCTTAAATGAACTAGTACTTCATGCCTTTTCACACAGAGGACCTCACATTGATTTTATTGCTTGTCAGTTCAGCGTTTTCTCCTTGCATTCCCCTTGTAAAGCCTCTAGATCTTCCACACAAAAGACTCACAGATACTTCACCTCTCCTGTGCCTTTGTGAAAATCATTGGATTAAGAAGCAGGAGCTTCCAAAGTCATCTGAGACCAGGTGTTAACTCAGAGTCACCATAGTCAGCAAAGTCCTATGCAAATCGTCACCTTGGAATTATGGAAAGTTCTGGCTGCCTTTTTATCAAAATAGAGTTATTCACATATTGTTGTTTTGTGACAACTGTGGGTTACATTTTATTTAAAAAACTGCTAACATTTTCCCATCAAGGTTATGTTATGCATTTGCTGACACAATCAAACAATGAACAGTACATTTATGACAGAATTAATTCATTTTTGGTAATGTTAATTAATAAAAATAAAGTCATTCATTGTTGGTTCATGTTTACAGTGCATTAACTTAAGTTAATAAACACATTTTTAAACAATGTACAGTATTTTGAATTATGATTAATAAATGCTGTATTGTTTATTTCTAGTACATGTTAGTAAATACATGAACTTTGACTAATGAAACATTATTGTAAAGTCATTCATTTATTCATTTTCTTTTTTGGCTTAGTCCCTTTATTAATCTGGGGTCGCCACAGCGGAATGAACTGCCAACTTATCCAGCATATGTTTTACACAGTGGATGCCCTTCCAATTGCAACCCATCACTGGGAAACACCCATACACACTCATTCACACACATACACTACGGACAATTTAGACTACCCAATTCACCTGTACCACATGTCTTTTGACTTGTGGGGGAAACCAGAGCACCCAGAGGAAACCCAAGCCAACACGGGGAGAACATGCAAACTCCACACAGAAATGCCAACTGACCCAGCTCAGGCTCAAATCAGTGATCTTTTTGCTGTGAGGCGATTGTGCTACCCACTGCGCCACCGTGACGCCCCTTATTGTAATGTGTATTGTAAAATTCCATCCTTATATGGAAAAAAAGGCTTAAAAAAGTTTAAAAAGCTTTGTATATGCTTACATTTTAATTGCTTTATTGTTAATAATAAATTGAAAACGTGCATATTGGGGAATGTGCCGGAGAATGGCTGCTAATTAAATAAGCGAGAACCAGTCATATGTTTATAAGTAATTAATTTGTCATGAGTGACTGTTTATGGTCAACTTTTAAGGTACAATTCTTACAATAACAACTCTTTTGCCTCAAACTTCTAATTTGCTGCTTATTAATTGTTATTAGTTAGGTTTAAGATTGGGAATCGGTAGGATCATGCAGAATATGTACTTAATAAGAACAAATAAACAGCCAATATTCATTCATTCATTTTCCTTCAGTTTAGTCTCTATTTCAGAGGTCGCCACAGCGGAATGAACCACCAACTATTCCGATGTATGGTTTACACAGCGGATGCCCTTCCAGCTACAACACAGTACTGGGAAACACCAATGCACACACACTACCGCCAATTTAGTTTATTCAATTCACCTATACAGCATGTCTTTGGATTGTGTGGGAAACTGAAGCACTCTGACCGACACAAACATGGAAAGAACATGCAAACTCCCCACAGAAATGCCAACTGGTCCAGCCAGGACTCAAACCAGTTACCCTCTTGCTGTGAGACGATATATATTAATCATTTTATTACATACACTGTAAACTTTTTAGATAAATCAACTGAACTTTTCTAGTCATCTCAACTTACATCAATCAAACTGACTAAAAATATTAAGTTAAATTGTGTATAATAAAAAAAAAATTGTTTAAATCTGATTCACTTATTAAATTAAGTTAAAGTCACATCAAAGTTTTGTTGTCATGATTTTTCTTGTATAAGCTTTTGCAGTATATATAAATACTTTTAATTATTATTATAATTTTTTTTTGCCACATACAGTAAATAAGTCATTTAAATACATTATACAGGTTCAGTGGTTTCCTCTTTCCAATATAACATGCTCCATACATTTAGATGGGTTTGTATGGTCATTAAAAACAAATATTGTTCTCTGGACATCCCTTTTGGCCACTACTGTATCAAATATCAACATTGGACCACTTTCTTTGAATTTCATTGTATTTATTTGGAGGAGTTTACAAGACACAACTAAAAGCATACAGTTGAAGTCAGAATTATTAGCTCCCCTTTTCATTTTTTTTCCCCAATTTCTGTTTAAAGGAGAGAAGATTTTTTCAACACATGACAGTAAATAATATTTTGACTAGATATATTTCAAGACACTTTTATACAGCTTAAAGTGACATTTAAAAGCTTAACTAGGTTAATTAGCTTAACTAGGCAGGTTAGGGTCATTAGGCAAGTTATTATATAACGATGGTTTATTCTGTAGACTATCCAAATAAAAAAACAAAGCTGAAAGTGGCTAATAATTTTGACCTTAAAATGGCTTTTTAAAAAAATTAAAAACTGCTTTTATTCTAGCCGAAATAAAACAAATAAGACTTTCTCTAGAAGAAAAAAATATTATCAGACATACTGTAAAAATTTCCTTGCTCTATTAAACATAATTTGGGAAATATTTAAAATAGAAATAAAAATCAAAGGGGGGCTAATAATTCAGACTATTTTGGTCATTTATTTATGCATCAATGTCATTTTAGGGGGCTGAAGACAAACAATTGAAAACAGGTTACAAGAAATGCACGGTGTTGTGAAAACAGTAGCATCATGTGAGTTAAGTTTAAGTATGCAAGTACTTAATAATCAAAACAACTGTTGAGGATAAATAACGCTTCTTCACAAAGTGATATCAGCAATCACTGTCCTGGCATGAAAAATATAGTGTTCTAAGTCATTTTGAGTACATTTGAATTAACTGCAACTTTTGACTGTTGGTTTTCTAAATGCAAATTTAAAAAATTTAAGTTCATTTTGCCATGCAAAACGTACCCCAAACATTAAGCTGTTTTCTAAAACATGCTCTTTCTGGCAGAAATGTGTTAAGACATCATGTCTGATCTTGTGAGAGACTGCTTGTTAACTTTTGGGTCTCTCAGCACTTCTATTAGGAGGAAGTCTTTTGATGACATGCATATGTGTCCAATGCCAGACAAATGCTCTGTTAGAGGAAAACAGCTGCTCACTAATTATTACTGGCCACAGAAGAAGGTCTAAATCTATAGAAAGCCATATGAGGTCAGTGAGGTCTCAGATCTGGCCCTCGTCCCTGTGCAACGGGGCCCTGGAAACGTTCCCTTCAATAAAGTGTCTGACAATGGGAAACGACTGCAGCCTGCTCCATTTCTGGTTGATTTGTGCTGTAAATGCATTCTGCCTTTGTGATATTTGTCCAAACCCACAACAATAGGAGAGGACAGAGAGACAGCATGTATTGAAGTTTGTCAAGAAGAGGTCCTGTGCAGTACTTACAGTTCCTGACAGATTTGGGAACATTTGTCTTATTCTTCTTAATTAGCCTGTTACCTAAAGGCAGTTTTAAAACCACATTTTGTCATGTATTGCAATATATTGAAAATGTTGTTTTAATATCAGTGGAAAATCAATGGACTTTTCTAATTAAGTGCAATGAATTAAAGGCATTATTAGATTAATTATTCAGAGTATATACAGGAATCAGAGAGGGAAATTCAATACCTTTTAAGACCTTTTTTTAAGACTCTTTCCAGACATTTTAAGACCTTATAACCACTTTTCACTTGAAAACACTAGTGAGATTTTAACGTACAGTATATTTACTAAATATTAATGTAAGAAATTAATCCAAAACTAAAACAGTATTCATATACTGAATAAAAATCTATTAAATATGGCCACTTCAGCAGGTTGGCACCTATAGAATTGCGGAAATAATGGTGTTGCCTTGATTATATTGAGCAGCATGATGTCAAATTTAGTAGGATTTCATTGACTTCATAAACTACACAGCATCCTGATATTAGCAGATTTAATTCAGGCAAACTTTAGCATACAAGCATACATTGCTAAATCAAAAATGGTATAAAAATGTAATACCTTACAAATTAGCATTTAATACTTTACAATACTTTTTAAGGGCTTAAATTCCTCTACAATAATTTATCAACTTTTAATACTTTTTCAGACCCTGTGGACACCCTGTTATTGGTGAATTTACAAACTATGCTTTCACAAATCACATTTTATGCTTATAATGCAAAACATAAATTTAGAATTATAACAATTTTGTTGATGAATTATACTGCCTATAATTTCAAATAAATTACATGAATTACATAGATGAACTAGGAACATTTAATTATACTTATAGTCATACTTATATGTCAAATAAATAAAACAAACCATTAAAAATTTAACTAATATTTGTTTATGGATTAATTTATCTTTTGCCATCAAAAACACTTTATCGTATTATTCCATTGTTTTATCCCAAAATCTCAATTCATTTAGTTATTTTTTATAAACACTTGATGTGAAAAATCTTGAGCTTGTAAATATAAACAGCAGGGAAAAAACCTGCAGACCAGAGCAAGTTATCCAATCCAAGGTTAAATTAGAGCAAAGTCAAATTTGGGATGTCAAAATATGGTTAAAGAAAAACAAGCAAACACCAGAACAAGTGTTTTACAGATTTATTTTTCCTGTGAATTTAGTGTTGTTTTTTTGTTTGTCCTGTTTTATTTTTCTGAGCAAAACATCTTAAAAATAAAGGTGCCAGGAAGAACCAGTAGAAGAATCAGTGATGCCATCACAACATAGAAGAACTTTTTTGGTTTACCAAAGAATGAATGAATTAAAAGAATGGAACGTCTCAAAGATCCATTTTGTCATTATTAAAAAAAAATGTAAACTATCTAAAACAAAAAAAAAAACCTTCGCAATATAAACATTTTGTAAAAATAAAAAGGTTTCATTGATGATAAAAGTTTCTCATATGATCACCAATGCCAGTAGAGAACCTTAACTGTATATCTAAAAGTGTAAAATGAAAGAACATTCTACCTGCCATCCTTTTTCAAAATCCATCTCCCTGAATCATTCATTCATTCATTCATTCATTCATTTTCTTTTCGGCTTAGTCCCTTTATCAATCTGGGGTCGCCACAGCGGAACGAACCGCCAACTTATCCAGCACATTTTTACGCAGCGGATGCCCTTCCAGCCGCAACCCATCCCTGGGAAACATCCACACACTCATTCACACTCATACACTACGGACAATTTAGCTTACCCAATTCACCTGTACCACATGTCTTTGGACTGTGGGGGATACCGGAGCACCCGGAGGAAACCCACGCGAACACAGGGAGAACATGCAAACTCCACACAAAAACGCCAACTGACCCAGCCAAGGTTCGAACCTGCGACCCAGCGACGTTCTTGCTGTGAGGCGACAACACTACCTACTGAGCCACAGCGTCTCCCTCCCTGAATCACTGGAACACAAATCAGAAAATCATTTCCATATAACTGAAGCCAAATACATTTCACAACATACAGCACACATACAGAAACACATTGTGTGAATGTCAATCAGTCGTCTTACAAATCCAACAAACTACAACAACTGCCAAAGAGTCCAGTCACACCCAGGGGCTGGTCAATGTAAATATGAAAGCAAATATTGGCACAGATCACCCTGAACAGAGTCACAAACTGTGACAATGTGTGTTCGGCTAGTATCTGTGTATGTGTATGTGTATGTGTATGTGTATGGGTGTGTGAAATGCACGTATAGGAGCACTTCACATTACAGTCTCCTCCCCTCGTCCAACAACACTGGAGACCTGAGTAAAGGAGAGACGGGAGGGAGAGAGAGAGAGAGAGAGTGACTGAATGTAAGAGATATGTTTATCCTAAGCCCATGCTCAAATTCAACGGCATCAGTGCAGCGCTCGCTCACGTGAAGTGGGAAATTAAAGCTCAGAAGCGGAGGGTCTCTCTTGGAATGAATTGCATTGCTTTATTGGAGGTCAGTGTGAAGAAATGAAGTTGAGAATTCTGTGAACGTGAACTTGGGTGAAAGCTGCAAAAGCTCGGCTTTAAATGTTCACATAGGGTGTTGAAATACCTCAGCGCTGTTCATCAGCACGGCGGCTCTTATGTCAACTGACCATCACAAAGAAGAAGTGCAGCTTTGAAGAACTGAACAACGATCTTCACTAAACACATGGATTACTGCTGCTGCTGATTCAACAATATAGAGTAAGTTGTCTATTTATTTATTTTTAGTTAGTTAGTTAGTTAAATAAAATGCATCTATGCTGCAAAACAAATTTCTTGAGTTTGTTTTGATAATAAAATATGCATTTTATGCAAAAAAAGTCACTATAACAAAATTCTTGAGTATACCTTATATTCTTCTTGCATCTGTTTATTTTTTAATCACTACATTGCAAACTGTTTTGTCCCATTATAAGCCTGAATGAAACTAAATGAAATGGAAATGAAAACTGGACTGACAGTTTAAATTTACTAGGACTTCTTTGTTAAGCTGCTTTGACAAAACAATTTACATTGTAAAAGTGCTATATAAATAAAGATTAATTGAATTAAAATTAAATGCACTGAGTTTTAGAGTTTTGAAAGAAAAGTAAAATGCCACCATGGACCATAAAACCCATGGTTTACCCATGAATTAAAACCCATTTATGTATCAGATTTTGGCAAATTGAGATTTACACATTTGCTGAAAGCTGAATAAATAATCATTGGCATATTTTTGTTGTATAGGACAACATTTAAGTGAGATAAAACTTAAAAATCTGGAATCTAAAACACTAAGAAAATCACATTTAAAATGGTCTAAATAAGATCTAAACATTGATGTTTTCATATATTTACAATAAGGATATTACAAAATATCTTAATGTAACATGATCTTTAATTTATATTTAGCATGAATACAGTGCTCAGCATAAATGAGTACACCCCATTTTGAAAACGAATATTTTTATCCATTTCTCAGTGAATATAGGTCATATATTTTGGTGCATTTGAACAAAACAGATTTATTAAACTGATATATTTATTAAAATAATATTTTAGTCGCCAAACATCTTCAGAAATAGAAAGATAATTCAATTAAATTAATGCGAAATATTGGATAAATAAATTACAAACTACAAAATTTCAACAGAATTTTATACATTTTTTGTTTCTCTTGAATTTTGCTCTTTTTAAAAATTTATTTAATATTTTTCTTAAACATATACATTTCGGATTTTGGTCTGGTATCAGAAGTTATTTTGTTAGATGAGCTCCAGATTTGACTAATCTAATGTATATGCACAAATATAATATTGTAAAGCTTCCTATAGAAAATATTAATTTAAATGAGAGATTTGTGAGGGGTGTACTTACATATGCTGAGCACTGTATATATATATATATATATATATATATATATATATAAAAAATGTTGGCCTATATTGCCAAAAATAATCCCTTACATTATAAGACATAAGGTTTTGTGGTGCAGGGTTACAAATACAAAACAAGGTAATCTTGTTGCGAGGATATTTTCAGTGTATAAGATATTAAAATCTAAATATACTAAACTATAATTTAACTATAAGACCATTTTTAAAGCTGTTAAAAATAAGTGAGCAATTTTGGGTGATTGCATTAAGAGCATTCACACTCTATAGTTTTCATGTGCTGGGGCAGTTATTAGATTTTTTTTTATAAAAGACTTTGAATTTGGAAACAAATCAAACTAATCTGTTTAGATTTTAGTGCCAGACAGAAGAGCTTTGCTAAATCAGACGAAAGCGTCCCTTCATCTGCTAACTATTTAATCTCTCAGAACATGGAGAATGCTAAATTGCATAAACAACGCACAGCTATTTCTAGTAGAAGATTTTTTTGCAAGTGAGTGTTTTAGGCAATGAAATGAATGCTGTTAGAAAAGCCTAAGGGAAACCCAAGGCTGACCAGCAGAAACACAGCATTTTAACTCTGGATGTGCAGAAAAAATGGCCATATCATGATCTAAAATCCAGCTTTTCTTCACCTTTTTGGTAGCTTACGTGAGATTTGGTATTAAAGAATGAAAGAAGCTTATTTTTTAACTTTTTTATTCATCAATCTAAACTATTTCTTATTATGCTCCCTATTAAATTTCTAAAGATGGCTTTGAGTCTGTCATTGTGTAAGTTAATGCTCTTATCAGCTGTGAGAAGCTGTTGAAATCCAACAGGGATGTTTTGGACTGATGCTGACGCAATAATGTAATGCGTGTTTGATTTATTTAATAAGGTGCTGAGTACAGTGATACATGGCAGGCAATCGCATGAGCCATTGGAGAATGAAACTAAAGAAAAAGACATTTGTAAAGAAATTCAACTTTTAATGACACACTCAACCATTATGCAACCTGGCCTGTTTCGAGATGCTCACCATCTTGAGCAATTATTACAACCTGGCTGCAAATGCCATAAATCTGATATTAACATCAATAACAGACAACTACTTGATTTCTGAAAAATGTTTTTTTTTTTTTATGTTCGTCAGTTTAGCGGAGAAAAAAGAACTGTTAAAATAAGATTAAAATTATGTGAAAAAAATTGTGAAATTATGATTTCTTTGGAAAAGTATTTCCCAAGTCCTGCTTAATGAAGAAGGATTTTTTAAAAACAATTTCATTCAAATTAAGATCATAGTTTGGATAGATAATTTCTAACTAAATTCTTTTGTCTTTGCCATCATGACAGTACATAATATTTCTCTAGTTATTTTTAAGATACCAGTATTCAGTTTAAAGTGGAATTTAATTCAAATTAATTATTCACTAGGGATAATTATTAAGGGAAGTTAGATTAATTAGGCAATTAAGCAGTCGTTGGACAACAGTGGTTTGTTCTGTAGTTAATAATTACTTAAGGAGGCTAAAAATATCGACAAACGAATAAAAAATTCACAGGAGGGCTAATAATTTAACATTCAATTTTACGCATTTTAAAAAAAAAAGTGTTAACATACTGACCAAAAATGAGATTTTGGTGTCTGCATCAAATTTACAAAAGGAAGTTAAAGTCTAAATTAATGCTTAAAAAATCATTTTGAAAATAAAATAAAATAAAATATTACAAATCGATTAAGTTAACTTAATTGTTTTTACAAATTTAAGTGGATTGAACTTAAGTTATCTTCCAAAAAACTCAAGAATTGTGTTGATTCAGCTCATTTTAAATAATTAGTTTGAACAAGCAGCAAAAATAAATTTTGGAGTGTATAAACATAGACTGATAAGTTGTTAAATGAAATGTTATTGTATTTTAAATAACTAAAAAGTACATAAAGTATGCAATACCTAGTGGTTTGAAGTATATAGATACAAAATCAAAGTATTTTAATGTTATTTATTTACTAAACATGCCAAATAATTCTGAACACAAATTTAGTTAAATACATTACATGGTGCATAGTCCACTGTTTACAGTGATAACTATTATTTTAAATTAACAAACAATTTTCCAAAATGAAATGAGTCTTAATTTAAATCTATCTGTATTTTTTTCAAACAGCTTGAGTTCAAACACATCATGACTTACCCCAAAATTGCCATGTGACCTCTAAATTTGCTTTCAAAATCAAAATAAAACATTTTAAAATGTGGTGCATTTTTTCTCTAGTTACATTAAAGAATGATAATTCAATTGCTCATGGATATATTTGATCAGTTACAATCTAAATGTAAAATCATCATCATCATCACTGTATCTTAATTTTGACATAATCTTTTAAACGAATATTCATTCAACTTCCTAAAAATGTAAGAACCGAGAAACATTTTTGCATGTTTTTTATTTTCTTTTTTGCAAAAACAAGCTAAAAAAAACAGCTCATTTAATATTTTGTTGAGATCTGAGACTGACAGCAAATGGTTTGTTTCACTAACTACTATCGAGGGGGAAAAAGACTAACAAATTTAAGATTCATTTGAGTTGCAACTCAGACATTCCATGGCCAATCATCTTGGACCAACAATCTGTCCAATCACATCATCACAACCCAAAGCATGTTTAAAACACTTCTAAATACTCTACATTAATAAGCAGCTTGTAAAAGCACAGTGCCTTTTCTGTATCATCAGCTACATTTAGTGTAGGTCAACATTTCTGCTGCACCATATTAGTGGATTCCACAGAGAGAAAGGATTCAAGCAAAGGTAGAAAATGACAAAGCAAGGGTAAACTGAGCAGCTCATGCATCAGCGGCTTCGAAAGATGACCTCAAACACTGCTGTGACAGGGACAACCGCTTTTATTTATGACTGTTATGACTGGACCCCGACAGCCACACAGCCAAAGAGAGAAGAGAGAGGGAAAAAACACTCATTCCATAAAAACCAAGGGTTTAGCAATGTTTATATTTGCTGCAAGAGAATGAATTACAGACTGCGAGGAGAATGACAGGTGATAGATATTGTCAAACATTATAAATGAGGTGATCTTAATTACTTTTTTTTTTTTAAAAAAAGGGATATTTTTTAGTTTTGTTTCTAGACCAGTTTTGGGGTCTAAATAGTTCTAAAGTTAAAATAAATAGCTTAAAGCAAATTCAATTACACTGATGCTTTATTCACAGTGACCAGAATAAATGAGAACAGCCTGACAGCTTTTTTTTAGAAAAAAAAAATTAATACTTTATACTTTAATACTAAATTGTCCTTCTTTTATATTTTTCCCTTAAGTTCTGTTTAATGGAGAGAAAATTTCTAAGCATAATAGTTTTAATAACAAATTCGTAATAATTGATTTTATCGTTTTTATTGCCATGATGACAGTACAGAATATTTTACTACATATTTTCAAGATACAAGTAATCATAAAGTGTAATTTAAAGGCTTAACTGGGCTAATTAGGTTAACTAGGCAAGTTAGGGTAATTATGCCAGTCATTGTGTAATAATGGGATGTTCTGTAGAATATTGAACAAAACATATTGCTTAAAAAAAATGGTAACACTTTATTTTGATGGTCCATTTGAGTATTAGTAGACTGTCTGCTTAATATCTGTTGATACTGACATTTAACAGTTCTTCAACAGACATTTAACTGACTATAAGAAACTTTGCAAGTACATGTCAACTTACACTAACCCCAACCCAAACCCCAACCTAACAGTCTACTTATAATCTAATAAGAATTAATTGACATGTAGATGCAATGTAACTTATATTCAACAAACGGACCATCAAAATAAAGTGTGACCAAAAAAATAAATAAATAAAAAATTATAATCATAATAATGGCGACGCAGTGTCACAGTAGGTAGTGCTGTCGCCTCACAGCAAGAAGGTCGCTGGTTCGAGCCTCGGCTGGGTCAGTTGGTGTTTCTGTGTGGAGTTTGCATGTTCTCCCTGCGCTCGCGTGGGTTTCCTCTGGGTGCTCCGATTTCCCCCACAGTCCAAAGACATGCGGTACAGGTGAATTGGGAAAGCTAAATTGTCCGTAGTGTATGAGTGTGTATGGATGTTTCCCTGAGATGGGTTGCAGCTGGAAGGGCATCCGCTGCGTAAAACATGTGCTGGATAAGTTGGCGGTTCATTCTGCTGTGGCGACCCCGAATTAATAAAAGGACTAAGCCAAAAAGAAAATGAATAAATGAATGAATAATAATAATCATGTCATTAATAGTATTGGCTAATTGACCTAATAACATTGACCTTAAATAAAAAAAAGAAATAAGAGTTTGTCTACAGTGTAAAACCCAACCGTCAACTTTATCAAATGAAATGATTGTAGTTAACTCAAAATTTACTGAAAGTTAATTCTACTCATTTGAAAAGAGTTTTGAACTCAGTGCTGAAGGTAATGAGTTAATTAAATACCTCATTACTAGGGCCAGACAGAATCTGCGGACATTTTTTGCTATTTCTGCACAGAATTTTGTTAAAAATCTGCAGATTTAATCGGAATGATTTTGGGAGTATCATAACTCTAAAAAGTAATACCTTTTTAACTTTTATTTAATGTTTACAATGCAAATCCAGTTAGGTCTTCTTTATAATATATCTACTAAAAGACAGAAAATATTACTTTACAAGCTGTATTGTAAATAAATTATATGAACATTTTCATATTGGTCAATAATTATACTGAAATTAATTTAAAAACTGAATAAATATAAATTTACACACATTTACACAAGTAAATAAACAGAATCAATGATGAGCTAAAAATCTGCGGAATTCTGCACACGCAGATTCAGTGTGGGCCTACTCATTACTTCAACTTAAATGGAGTAAGTTCACAGTACTCATGTAGATTAGTTTAACTCAAATGGTTTGTAGCAATCTGTTTCCTCAAACAAGTTGAGTTGCCTTAACTTATTGGGTTTTACAGTACTCAGTTGGTTTGAGTTCTCTTCATTTATTGGGTTTTACTGTGCTCAAATTGCTTCGTTTACTCAAATGGATTAAGTTCACAGTACTCATTAGGATTAGTTTTTAAACTTAAATGGTTTGTTGCAATGGCAATGTTGCAATGCTCAAATGGTTTGAGTTACCTTAACTTTTTGGGTTTTAGAAGAAAAAACACTGAAATACTGTCAAAATGTCCTTGCTCCATTAAATATCACTTGAGAAACGTTTGCTTGCTTTTAAATTTGGTAAATATCAAAAGGAAAAATTACAACTATTCTAAAAAAAAGCATTTACATGGCAATAAATATGTCATAAGAAGCAAGGTAATAGAAAACAGTACATTTAGTTTCATTATTTTTGCAGCACTTCATTTGAATATTATTATTATTTTTTATTGTACTACTTATGGGCGACACGGTGGCTCAGTGGTTAGCACTGTCGCCTCACAGCAAGAAGGTCGCTGGTTTGAGTCCCGGCAGGGTCGGTTGGCATTTCAGTGTGGAGTTTGCATGTTCTCCCTTTGTTCATGTGGTTTTCCACTGAGTGCTCCGGTTTCCCCCACAGTCCAAAGACATGCGTTATAGGTGAATTGAATAAACTAAATTGGCCATACTGTTTGAGTGTGGGCAACGCAGTGGCTCAGTAGGTAGTGCTGTTGCCTCACAGCAAGAACGTCGCTGGGTCGCAGGTTCGAACCTCGGCTGGGCTGGGTCAGTTGGCATTTCTGTGTGGAGTTTGCATGTTCTCCCTGGGTTCGCGTGGGTTTCCTCCGGGTGCTCCGGTTTCCCCCACAGTCCAAAGACATGCAGTACAGGTGAATTGGGTAAGCTAAATTGTCCATAGTGTATGAGTGTGAATGTGTGTGTGAAGGTTCCCAGAGATGGGTTGCGGCTGGAAGGGCATCCGCTGTGCAAAATCGTGCTGGATAAGTTGGCGGTTCATTCCGCTGTGGCGACCCCGCAAGGGACAAAGCCGACAAGAAAATGAATGAATGAATGAATGTTTGAGTGTGTGCATGTGAGAGTGTATGGGTGTTTTCCAGTACTGGGTTGCAGGTGGAAGGGCATCCATTGTGTAAAACATAGATAAGTTGGTGGTTTGTTCCGCTGTGGTTAAGCCGAAAATGAATGAATGAATGTATTACTTAAGTATACAGGTTACCACACTTTATGTTAATTAATACAATTGTTTATTAAAACTAAATACAAATAAATATAAATGAAAACATAAAATAAACAAAATAGCAATATATAATGTACATAACCATGAATAAATTAATTAAAATCTTAAATTTTAGATGGAATGTACTCATTTATACTGGCCACTTTTCAGTTTTCATTCTGAAATAGATTTTCTGTATGAGAGTTTTGGGTTTGTGTGGATAGGGGAAGACTGGAAAAGATATATATGGCTCACAGGCAGTGTAAAGAGACTTCTCATTGATTTAAGATGAGGTGACTGCTGAAAACAATGGTCTTTCAGAAAGAGAGAGATCGAATAAGAAACATAAAGGGAATAAGAGAATGAGGAGCAACAAAGGGAAAGGCTGATTCAAAAATGCGGTTAAAAATGAACAGGAAGAAACAGTACAGTACAATAGCACCTTCTCTTTGACATTGGGCTGTGTAATGTATAATTCATTTTCATTCATGTAATAAAATTAATTAACAAAGATACTAGATAGCAACTTTCCAGCTTCCACTATATTCCTGATGAATTATCATCATTGTGTCTTTGTTCCTCGATATAATGTGGTGGACAGAAATGAACTGTGTAGTTTCATCCATTATGTGTTGCTGTTATGATTTTGACTTTTTGATTGCTCGTATCCTATTGTACTGTATATGATAAACATGAATCTATATAATGTTAATTGTCAAACTTTCTTAATATAGAATGTGTATAAAATGTCACATAATTAATCCTCAAAATCCATGGCAAGAAAATGATTGCCACAGTACTATTCCATAATCCTACAATATAAAAAACAATGCATAGGTATTTAAATGAATACAGATGAATGTCTACAATATACTTTTCAGGCCAATTCTCAGTGCATCTCCAAAATACTAAATTGTTGGCATTTTGCAAGTCTTTTTACATAAATCAATCTATCACACTGAATGTAACATTGTTTCACCAATATTTTCACTTTTTTCCCCAACAAAATAAACTGAAACACTGAAGTATAGACACATAATTTGCATTTAATACATTTTTTGTGTACTGTAAATAAAAACACTTTCAATTTACACAACAAAAGATTTAGAACAGCGAGATGTTTTTGAGTGTTTTTTTAAAGCAAGTCTATTCTGCTCACCAAGTCTACATTTATTTGGTCCAGAGTACAGCAAAAACAGCTGAATTCAAATTTAACAATTTAAAAGATTTTTTTTTTTTATCTTAAAATGTAATTTACTTCATTTTACTTCATTTTATTTGGTTTTTGTTGCTCAAAAATTATTACTGCACGGTGGCGTAGTGGGTAGCACGTTCGCCTCACAGCAAGAAGGTCGCTGGTTCAAGCCTCGGCTAAGTCAGTCGGCGTTTCCTCCGGGTGCTCCGGTTTTCCCTACACTCCAAAGACATGCGGCACAGGTGAATTGGGTAGGCTAAATTGTCCATAGTGTATGTGTGTGAGTGAGTGTGTATGGGTGTTTTCCGGTGATGGGTTGCAGCTGGAAGAGCATTTGCTGCATAAAACATATGCTGGATAAGTTAGCGGTTCATTCCGCTGTGGCGACACTAGATTAATAAAGAGACTAAGCCAAAAAGAACATAAATGAATTATTACTACTATTATTATTATTATTATTTTTACTACTACTATTATTGTAACATCCCCGGCTCGTCCTCACTCACCCAATCCAGCTTCACCACTTCACACCAGTCCCATCCAATCCCGAGAACCTTCCCCTGATTATTAATTACCCGCACCTGTTCACTATTAGCCCGGACACTATATAATCTCACCTCCTCCGTTCACTCATCGTCCGGTATTGAAGTCGTATGGTTGTCTTCACCCAAGCTCCCTCGTCTTCTCTTCTTCCATGGATGTTCCTCCTGAGTCTTCGTAATCATCGCACTGATAAAGGGAAGTGTCTTTATTGTCTTACCTCATCTGAAGATCTATATTCACCTGCCTGCACTTTGTGCACACTGCCACCAACGGAGGTGTGAGGAGTGTTAACCCCGTCTTGACTTTTGCCAGGTTTACCAGGCGAAGATGTATGAGGTGTTCCTCGGATGATCTTCCATTGCCCAGCACTGTGTGATACCTTTTATGATTTACGTTGAATAAACTAAATGAAAAGATAACCATCTCTGACTTCTTTGTATACCAGCGTGACAGAATACCGGAACCTAACAACAACAACACAACATGGAAGCTAACGCTACGTTAACCGGAAGTGAGTTGCCTTCCGCATCCATGAGCGCTAGCTCCAACCTGGTGGTGACACCGAGTACTCCACTAGCTCGACCAATGAGTTACTCTGGGGATCCGAGCACCTGCAATGGGTTTCTACTACAATGTTCTTTATATATTGAAGCCAACCTTGTGCAATTCCCTAACGAACTTTCCAAAGTTGCATTTGTTATCTCCCTTCTCTCAGGTCGAGCGTTACAATGGGCAGATGCGTTGTGGAGTACTCGTAGCCCAGTGATAACCACCATCCAATCCTTCGTCACTCACTTTAAGGAGGTATTTTCAGTTCCACTTACCCCTTTATCAGTGCACGACGAACTCATGAATTTATCACAAGGGAGGATGTCTATTCACGAATATACGTTGCAGTTTCGGACACTTGCCGCCAGCAGTGGGTGGAACCCTGTGGCGCTTCTGGCTGCTTACCGTAAAGGGTTGAAACCCTCCCTCCGTAAACAGATGGTCATTTATGATGACAATGCGAACCTTGAATCCTTTATCAAGAAGACTATTAGTGTGTGCCAGCACTTATCTGCTTGTTCTTCTCTCTTTGATGATTCTCCATCACCGCTCAAATCTCCCACGATTATGCAGGACCCAGAAGAACCTATGGTTACGGACTCCTACCGGCTTGATGCCAGGGAACGTCAGCGACGTATTCAACATCAGCTCTGCCTTTACTGTGGAGAATCAACTCACCGGATAGCCACCTGTCCCATCCGCCCACCTCGACTAGTGGTGAGTAAAGTCATCCTCACACCCACAGTATCCACCATACCTCATATTTCTGCAGAGTTGGTAATCCACGATCAAACTTTTCCCGTACATGTTTTGCTGGACTCCGGAGCCGCTGGGAACTTCATATCCTCCACCTTCATCACCCGCTATAACATTCCTTCAGTGAGGAATGAAGTCCAGTACCGCATCACCACCATCCAGAGCTCACCACTAGGAGAAGGAAAAATCAATCGCCGTACCAAGCCTCTCACCCTTCGTCTGAATCAGAATCATCAAGAGAAACTTACCCTCCTTATTCTTCCTCGTGCTAATGTGGATGTCATCTTGGGACGACCGTGGCTTATTCAGCACCAACCCAGTATTAACTGGGAAACTGGCGATATCCTCGAGTGGGGATCCAGCTGCAACAGTAATGGTCATATTACCCCCTCTACTGGTCACTCCACGTCATTACCCCTGCAGAGTACCAGCATACAAGCCACTTCTCCTTCCAGCCATCCCATTCCCTCAGCATATCATGAGTACCTTGACGTCTTCAGCAAAGAACGAGCCACCCAATTACCCCCTCATCGGTCCTGGGATTGCTGTATTGATCTGTTGCCCGATGCCAAGTTGCCACACGGAAGGATTTATCCTTTGTCCCGTCCTGAGCATGAAGCTATGCACAACTACATCAGTGAAGCTCTCCAGAATGGGTTTATCCGACCATCTACGTCTCCTGCCGCCTCCAGCTTCTTCTTTGTCGCCAAGAAAGATGGAGGACTCAGACCATGCATAGATTACCGAGTACTTAATGCTGCTACCGTCAAGTTTGCCTACCCTCTGCCTCTAGTCCCTGCTGCTTTGGAAGAACATAGAGAGGCTAAGGTATTCAGCAAACTAGACCTCCGGAGTGCATACAATCTCATCCGCATCCGCCAGGGGGACGAGTGGAAAACGGCCTTTGTTACACCTTCCGGCCACTACGAGTACCTCGTCATGCCCTACGGACTGGCAAATAGTCCCTCAATCTTCCAAAGTTTCATGAACGAGATCTTCAGAGACTTCCTTCATCGTTTCACTATTGTCTATATTGATGACATCCTTATTTACTCCCGTAATCTTGAAGAGCATCAAGCCCATGTGACCCAAGTACTTCAACGTTTGCGTCAAAACCACCTATTCCTCAAACCCGAAAAGTGTGAATTCCATCAGACCACGATATCCTTCCTCGGGTATGTCATCACCCCACAAGGAGTGAGTATGGAACGGTGCAAGGTAGACGCAGTATCGAATTGGGAATAGCCGAAAACCATAAAAGAACTTCAGCGTTTTCTGGGATTCGCCAACTTCTATCGACGGTTCATTAAGAACTACAGTGTCTTATCAGCTCCTCTCACTTCCTTGCTCCGAGGAGGAAAGAAAGTACTCACCTGGACCCCTGAGACGTACCGAGCCTTCGATCACCTTAAGTCAAAGTTTGCCACAACACCCGTTTTACGTCATCCGAATCCCAACCTCCCATTCGTCGTTGAAGTGGACGCCGCAGACACTGGAGTAGGTGCTATACTCTCACAATGGTCTGGTGAACCCAAAGCCCTCCATCCTTGTGCGTACTACTCGCGGAAATTGTCTACTGCAGAACAAAACTATGGGATCGGTGACCGCGAGCTATTAGCCATCAAACTGGCACTCGAAGAGTGGCGTCACTGGCTTGAAGGAGCCCAACACCCCTTCACCGTCATCACGGACCATAAAAATCTCCAATACATCCGAGATGCTAAACGCCTGAATGCTCGCCAAGCTCGTTGGTCTTTCTTCTTCGCTCGTTTCCAGTTTACCATCACCTACCAACCTGGGCACAAGAATGTCAAAGCCGATGCCCTATCCAGACTTTACTCACCTGAGCCTCGTAACGATTCCCCTGAAACTATTCTTCCTCCTTCCATCTCTGTGGCCCCCATATTATGGCAAATCGATGAAGAGATCCGATTAGCCACCTTAGAAGAACCAGTTCCCCCTGGTCTCCTTCCAGGCTTGTGCTATGTACCCACGAGATTGCGCATACCACTCCTCACTAGCACACACACCTCCCTCGGCTCAGGACACCCAGGTAGCAGGCGAACCCTCTCGCTTCTCCGAGAAAGGTATTGGTGGCCTAAAATGGCCCATGATGTCACCCAGTACGTTAAGGGTTGCTCGGTCTGTGCCATCACTACCACTCCACGCCATCTACCTGAAGGGAAACTGCTGCCGTTGCCCACTCCCCGCCGACCCTGGACACACCTTGGTGTGGATTTTGCCACCGATCTACCCCCCTCTCAAGGATACACCACGATCTTGGTGGTTGTAGATCGGTTTTCCAAATCCTGCAAACTAATACCTCTCAAAGGTCTTCCCACAGCCCTTGAAACAGCTGAGGCCCTGTTCCATCACGTCTTCAGAAACTATGGTCTCCCCGAAGACATCGTGTCGGATAGAGGTCCACAGTTTATCTCCAGGGTCTGGCGGGCGTTCTTCCACCTTTTGGGCACCACCATCAGTCTATCTTCTGGCTATCATCCGCAAACCAACGGTCAGACCGAGCGTAAAATCCAAGAGATTTCCCGGTTTTTACGCTCCTACTGCCATGCTCATCAAAACACCTGGAGCCAGTATCTTCCGTGGGCTGAGTATGCACAAAATTCTCTTCGTCAATCCTCTACTGGACTAACCCCTTTTCAATGTGTCCTAGGCTACCAACCATCCTTGTTCCCCTGGAATGGGGAAGCATCAGAAGTGCCCGCGGTTGATCACTGGTTCCAGGAAAGCGAGAGGGTCTGGGACTCAGCGCACGTCCATCTTCAGCGGGCAGTCCGGAGGTACACTGAGCAAGCCAACCGTCACCGACTACCTAATCCCATATACCAACCAGGAGATAAGGTATGGCTCTCTACCCGAGACATTCGCCTCCGGCTGCCCTGCAGAAAGCTGAGTCCCCGCTACCTGGGACCATTCACTATTCACTCCCAGATCAATCCTGTCACCTACCGTCTGAACCTTCCACCACAGTACCGTATAGCATCATCCTTTCATGTTTCCCTCCTCAAACCCTACACTAATCCTGTATCTCCTCCCTCTGCAGAACCCGAACCACCCCCCCCTCCCGACCAAACGGAAGTCATCGGTGATAACATCTACCAGGTCAAGGAAATCCTCAACTCCCGGCGGCGGGACGGTCAGCTCCAGTACCTTGTAGACTGGGAGGGCTTTGGCCCTGAGGAGAGATCCTGGATCCCCCGCGATGACATCTTAGATCCATCTCTCCTCGAAGAATTCCATCAGAGATATCCCGATCGTCCAGCTCCACGAGGGCGTGGCCGTCCCCGCCGTCGATCTAGGGTGCCAGGAGTCACCCGTGGAGGGGGGGGTACTGTAACATCCCCGGCTCGTCCTCACTCACCCAATCCAGCTTCACCACTTCACACCAGTCCCATCCAATCCCGAGAACCTTCCCCTGATTATTAATTACCCGCACCTGTTCACTATTAGCCCGGACACTATATAATCTCACCTCCTCCGTTCACTCATCGTCCGGTATTGAAGTCGTATGGTTGTCTTCACCCAAGCTCCCTCGTCTTCTCTTCTTCCATGGATGTTCCTCCTGAGTCTTCGTAATCATCGCACTGATAAAGGGAAGTGTCTTTATTGTCTTACCTCATCTGAAGATCTATATTCACCTGCCTGCACTTTGTGCACACTGCCACCAACGGAGGTGTGAGGAGTGTTAACCCCGTCTTGACTTTTGCCAGGTTTACCAGGCGAAGATGTATGAGGTGTTCCTCGGATGATCTTCCATTGCCCAGCACTGTGTGATACCTTTTATGATTTACGTTGAATAAACTAAATGAAAAGATAACCATCTCTGACTTCTTTGTATACCAGCGTGACAATTATTATTATTATTATTATTATTATTACTGCTATTACTAATATTATTATTACTATTATTATTATTACTATTATTATTATTATTATTACTACTACTACTATTAATATTATTACGATGTATATTACTAATATTATTATTATTATTATTATTTTTACTATTATTATTATTATTATTACTATTATTATTATTATTACTGTTATTATTATTATTACTACTACTACTACTATTATTATTATTACTGCTATTATTAATATTATTATTATTATTACTATTATTTTTATTAATAATAATAATAATAATAATAATAATAATAATAATAATAATAATAATATGTTAAAAAACAGCTAAGTGGAATTTGTTCAGCTTTCTTTGATGATTAAAAAACTCAGAAGAACATAATTTATCTGAAAAAGAAATATTTTATGATATTTTGAATGTCTGTTTATCACCCCTTTATGATCAATTTAAAGCATCCTTTGCTTATATAAAAACTGCTCATTAAAAAATATCTATAGATAAATGCTAATCTTTGGATCGTTCTATTGACCAAGAAATCCTGGAAAAAATACATGTATAATAAATGTAAATAAGTGTTTACTTGAACAGCCAATCAGCATATTAGAATGATTTCCAAAGGATCATGTGACTGGAGTAATACAAAAAAAAAGCATTCTTAAATATACTCAAATAGAAACCAGTCATTTGAAACGGCACAAATATTTCAACATTTTACTGTTTTTACTGTACTTTTTTTTTGTTTTTAGATCATTTCTTTTCAGTGCATTGGTCATACAAGGTGTTCAATTTGGTCTCTGCATGAAGAGTAAGTTTTTAAAAGAGAAGTGTTTTTAAAGAAGCCTGGCTCACTAAGTCTGCATTTATTTTATCAGTCAATTCAAATGTTATCACTCGATTGAATGGTCATTATCAGTGGTTATCAGCTGATAGATTGATAGATATGTGCCAGTAGGGGCCTTCTGCACCTACTAGTAGGCTCAGAAAGCTGTTATCATCCATCCACTAGGTTAATCAGCTATGCTAATAGAAAAGACTCCAGATCCAAATTTGTTTTTACATTACTGTGACGGTTTGGTTTAGGATTGGGGTAGGAGTAGATGGTAATAAAATACAATTAATGAGAAATTGATTAAATAATACTGTATAAATAATTATTGTTAACTTCCAGCCATATGTGATCTATGGCTGATTAACAAAGTGGATGGATGATTACAGGCCCCTACTGGCCCATATCGATCAGCTGATAACCACTGATAACGCCCATTCAATCGATTGATAACATTTGAATCGACTGATAAAACAAATGCAGGTTTAGTGAGCCAGGCTTCTTTAAAAAACACTTCTCTTTTAAAAACTTACTCTTCATGCAGAGACCAAGTTGAACACCTTGTTTGACCAATGCACTGAAAAGAAATGGTCTAAAAACTAATTTCACTCAGATATTGCAAGTACATTTCACAGTCACACAGAAATGGCAAGAACAAAAATTATTTTGTAAGTATTATGTACTAATACAGTTTTTCTACTTCAAATTATCATGTTAACTTTAACATATTCATTCATTTATTCATTTTCTTTTCGACTTAGTCCCTTTATTAATTTATATTACTTATTGTCATATATGGGCATTGTTATGAATGGCCCAAATATCTGGTTATTTTTCATTTGTGTGTGTTCTCATCTCACGCTGTATCTTACATCTCACCCCAGCACCCCCCCCCACCTCCTCTCTGTTTATTTAACCCAGTGTCCCATGCTACCACTCTCTCAAACTGTCAGTAGTTTTATTTGTATTATTTATTTGCATAGTTAAGAAAACAAACCATGTTTTATTGGGATCAAGGAGCAGTTAATACTAGACAGAAAGAGGAAGCCACAGAAAAAGGGGTAAAAGAATGGGCAATGGAAAAACTGAGGGAGGAGGAAGGAGTGCGACGACTTTATGGAGTCAATGAGGGATGAGAAAGATGCTGATAGAGGAGCGAAGGTGATCTGAAGCTGGGTGGGATTAGAGGACTCAAATTAAGCCAGGGGAAATTTGGAAAAGAAAACAAAAAGAGAGAGGACTTGACAGACCCATTCTGGAAGGGAAAAAACTGTAGCCCTTGGGGATTAAACAAATCAAAGAGTGCAAGAGGAAGCAGATTTGTTTGCTTGCTTTTTGTGTGTCTGTGAAATTGCTAAACTAACTGAGGTGGCGAAAGATCAGATTGTCAAACAAGATTAATGTAGAGAGTTTCAGTGTAATGCACAATGGCCAATTATGCGTTTGTGTGTTTGGTCACACTTTATGTTTAATATACAATTCTCGCTATTAACAAACCATTAACTATTGCCTCAACCACACTAGCTGTGACTTGTAGCTGTCTGTCACTCTGGGTGGTGATCTGCTGCAAACGGAGGGCTGTGTATGCTTACATCAAGGAGAATACAACCAGCCTCTGCCTCATTCGCCTGTCGCTCTGGGTGGCAACCTGCTGCAAACGCAGGTCTGTGTAGATCTACAGCATGGAGAATACAACCAGCCTCTGAGCGGGCTGTGAGAGGATCACGTGAGCTTCACTGGTGCTCCTATTGGCTGTCGCTCAAGAAAGTCGCCCTTCATTTGCATAAAGTAGAAAAATTCTCAACTTTGTTGCATCGCTCGACACGGCCACCTGGTCACCAACGCTGTTGCTCCCATAGATAAAGGTAGCCAGAAGTCACTCATTCTCCGTTGAAATGAACACTTATCACTTGTCGCTTTGTTGCTGCGAGTCGCTCGCAGTGTGGATGAGGCTTAAGGCTTTTAGGTCATACTACTAATTTTCTGCTTATTATTTTTTATTAAGACAGTAGTTGGGCTTTAGTATTAGTGATGTACACTGTAAAAAATATCAGTAAAATGTTCCTGTATTTTGTGATTCATGTTTTTATTTTCCCCCTTTTTTTTTTTTTTTTTTTGCATTATTGCATTATGGGACCTTGATCTTTCTTTCAACAACTTTAAACTTAAAACGTTGGAAAAGGTGATTTTTATTAACATTTTTAATAGTTTAAACTGATATATTGCCAGTCGGCGCAATAGCCTAGTGGTTGGCGCGTTGACATGTGGTGCAGTGGCACGTCGGGGCGTCCCGAGTTCGAATCCCGGCTCGAGGACATTTCCCTACACTACCCCCCTCTCTCTCTCCAAGTTCGCTTCCTGTCTCCATACTGTCCTATCTAATAAAGGCAAAAAGGCCAAAAATAAATCTTAACAAAAAAAAAAAAAAAATGATATATTGTCTAGGTTGGTGTTGTACGTTAGGGTACAAAAACCTTGTAATAAGCTGCCAGTACATTTTCTGTTAATTTACAGATTTAGTCACGTTCACCCCCGATCTAACCCTTATAGATCACTGGAGAACATTAATTGTCACCTAATTCTACTACAATTCTGCCACCATATGAACTATAACTCCCTTTAGGCACCACACACACACCTGTCCTGGTTCTCCAGAGATTACACACACACACAGCTGGGAGCTATTCCCTGTGTAATAAAGTACTGCACATGGATCCTCAACTCCGTTTTCCAGCGTCCTCAAGTTACAGAAATTTATATATTATTTTATATACATTACGTTATTTCAAACTACTAAAATGTCAATAAAGGTCACTTTGTTAAACTGTAGAGTTGAATTTTCAACTGATCAAGCTCCCATATAAACAAATAAAGGGAAAACACTTGTGAATCACAAAATATGGAAACTGTTAATCAACAGATAATTTTTACAGTGTAGAATAACTTTTTAAGTACTAACATACAGCCAATATCTTAATAAAAGGAAGGTAATAAGCCAGTAGTTTATAGTGGGAATTGGTACTTATACAAAAAGTGTTACTGTTTATTTTAATTTATTGTAACAAAAGTTAATAAATGCTTTAAATGGTAGTTCGTGCTAATTAATGTACTAACTAAATGAGAGCTTACTTTAAAATGGTAATGTTACTGTATTTAATTAGAGACTGATTTGATTAAATGGTCAGAAAAATCACAAACACCATACTTGTAATTCTGCAATTTTTCCAAACAAAAATAAAAACGTTGTGCAAAATGATTAATTTATCACTGTAGCAGTCTTCAATCTTTTAGAGAGAGGGAATGTTCCTGTAAAGGGAGCCCTGGGTATTGCACTTTGAATACATTTGTCATTAAAATTTTAATATGCCTAGCATCTCTAAATAAGATCACAACAGTTTTACAAACTAAATAAGCACGTCATTTAATTCAAATAAAACACAATTAATGCCAAGAGTGCTGATGTGAGGTAAAATGTCTATTTATGCTTACATGCATGTATGTTGTAAAGCACGGCATGATTTTACCAAGTACAATGCGATCCTGATTAACATCTCTGTTGATCCTGGAACGTAATTTTTGTTAGAAAACGTAATTCATATATATCCCCTACCCTAAAACCCAACCATAGCTGTAAATTATTCCCAAATCAGAGGGAAATAATAGTTGGATAATCATGTAGAAGTGCATAAACCTACTGTAACCTTAAGTCTAAACTTAACATAAACAGTAAACATATCCCTTAATTCTAATTGGAATGTTGTTCCAGGATCAAATAGATGTCCTACTTGGTGAAATCAGGTTAGGGATGTTGAAAACATTTGTGTGTGTAATAAATTATCAATATGGTCACAGACGAAAACTCTAAATGCAACAAATACAATTAAGCTATACAGTATAATTATGTATATGGCCTACTTGGTTATGGCTAGCCAAATTTGATGAAATGTCGGTGCAAATTTTTATTCATACAAAAATATGGCTAATACTAATATACCTCAGAGTCTGAGTGTTTTCAGTGTAGTACTGTATTATGTTCACTTTCAAGTTTTTCTGTTGAAATTATGTCATGTCAATCAGGTGACTGCAGGTTATATATATTTATATTTATATATAATAACTTATATTTGATTTAACTTTAACTTAATATGATTGTAATGTGCATGTTTTGTAAAGCTGCTTTGAAACAATAATTCTTGTAAAAAGTGCTATACAAATAATCTTGAATTGAATTGAATCATTTTGTGTATGCAGTTCATTTAAATACATTGCCATGTTTTAATGGATGCACAATATTGTTTTTTTGACAATTTGCCAGTACTTTTTAACACATTTTGAGAATAAATGTTGCTCTTGAGATACATATCTTTTTTTTGGTTTGTTTGTTTGTTTGTTTGTTTGCTGGGAAGATTTATCAAGTAATGTATTTGTGATTTTTATTAGTCATGCAAGCCATAGTTTCTAACAATAACTCAAATCAGACCACTGATTATATGGCATCAGTAGTTTATTTATATATGTGCTAACATGAGCAATATACACTCACTGGCCACTTTATTAGGTACACCTTACTAGTACCAGGTTGGACCCCTTTTTGCCTTCAGATCTGCCTTGATCCTTTGTGGCATAGATTCAACAAGGCACTGGAAATATTCCTCTGAGATTTTGGTCCATATTGACATGATAGCATCACGCAGCTGCTGCAGATTTGTCGGCTGCACATACATGATGCGAATCTCCCATTCCACCACATCCCAAAGGTGCTCTATTGGATTGAGCTCTGGTGACTGTGGAGGCCATTTAAGTACAGTGTCATGTTCAAGAAACCAGTCTGAGATGATTTGCGCTTTAGGACATGGTGCGTTATCCTGCTGGAAGTGTCCTATCAGAAGATGGTACACTGTGGTTATAAAGGCATGGACATGGTCAGCAACAATACTCAGGAAGACTGTAGCATTGACAGGATGCTCTATTGGTACTAATGGGCCCAAAGTGTGCCAAGAAAATATCCCCCACACCATTACACCACCACCACCAGCCTGAACCGTTAATACAAGGCAGGATAGATCCATGCTTTCATGATGTTAACACCAAATTCTGATCCGACCATCCGAATGTTGCAGCAGAAATCGAGACCAGGCAAAGTTTTTCCAATCTTCTACTGTCCAATTTTGGTGAGCCTGTGCGAATTGTAGCCTCAGTTTCCTGTTCTTAACTGACAGGAGTGGCACCCGGTGTGGTCTTCTGCTGCTGTAGCCCATCCGCCTCAAGGTTTGACATGTTGTGTGTTCAGAGATGCTCTTCTGCATACAGTACCTCGGTTGTAACAAGTGGTTATTTGAGTTACTGTTGCCTTTTTATCAGCTCAAACCAGTCTGGCATTTGCACCCACAGAACTGCCGCTCACTGGATATTTTCTCTTTTTCGGATCATTCTCTGTAAACCCTTGAGATGGTTGTGTGTGCAAATCCCAGTAGATCAGCAGTTTCTGAAATACTCAGACCAGCCCGTAGGGCACCAACAACCATGCCACGTTCAAAGTCACTTTACTCACCTTTCTTCCCCATTCTGATGCTCGGTTTGAACTGCAGCAGATCGTCTTAATCATGTCTACATGCCTAAATGCATTGAGTTGCAGCCATGTGATTGGCTGATTAGAAATTTGCGTTGTACCTAATAAAGTGGCTGGTGAGCCAATCTCTTTCTTTTTAACAAGCATGCACAATCAAATACATCAATCCTAAAGCAACTAATCTATATTATACCTCCTTGAGATAATTGTGTTATTCTTTCAGGCATGGAGACCTTCTCAAGAGAGCCAGGTTGGGAAGGATCCCCCCATGCGACCACAGCATGGACCAACTTCACCTCGTCCTTATTCTCAGATCACACTGGACTCAACAGCACTTTCAGAGGAGGATCCTACTTCTGGCTGGTGTCTCAAAACAGCTCAATAAACCCCACTCAGAAGCCCGGGCCGGTCAAGATACGTGACGTGGCTCTGGCTCAAGCTGAGATTGGAATTCTGGGTCTGGTTTTGGCTCTCACAACACTAGGAAACAGCTTTATACTGTGGGTTCTGCTGAGGCGACGCAAATACAACGCACCCATGCACCAGTTTATGGTCAATCTGTGTGTTGCAGACCTTGTGGTGGGATTTTTTCAGGTGAGCTGAACTTTATTGCACAGCAAGGTTGAGTATTTACGCACAATAATACCATAGTACTTAAAAAAAGTAAAATAAAGAATAGGAAAAAAAAACATATTTGTATTGCCTTAGGGCAGTTTCAGACATGCAAGAGCAATTTAACTTGAAGCAGAAATACATATATCAAATATCAGCAACAACAAACTGTCATGAAGTGTTCCATAAATTGTGTTTCTTATGTTCAAGTAGTTTAAGCGGGAGGCTTCAGGATTGGTCCTGCCTAAAAATATATATTTTTTATGCAGACGTGCAGTCCAAGACGTGCATCTCAAGACACTGTGTCCAAATCGAAATGCTTTTCTATTTATAGTATGCAAAAACAGAACGACAAAAGATGTCTGAACAGATGAAAGAGTACTAAAATGACCATAAAAAGTAAAGAGCCAAGGCTAAACTTTGAAATCGCATACGCACATGTGTTTCAAACAGCTCAAGAGAAAGATTTGTGCAATGATTTAGATTAAAATAATATGATTATTCTCAAAGCAGTTCATAACAGAGTCATTTGTTTGGACTATGCATTTATATATATATATATATATATATATATATATATATATATATATATATATATATATATATATATATATATATATATATATATATATATATATATATATATATATATATATATATATATATATATATATATATATGGTATTTTGTGTAATTATTATGATAGTTCCCCTGCTGTAAATCTGTCCAATAAACGCAATTTATATTTAATACACTTGGTTTCCAGTATCTGCCTAGCTCTATTACATATTCTCTCTCTATCTGAGTTGTTGCATGCTCAAAGCCTTTAAAGGAGCCTGTTATTGGTTCAGGCCATGTCATCACTAAGCCAGGTAACCCAAGTTGGCGACCCTTGTATTGTCATTTAAGTGAATTGCCAACAGCAGTACACTATGTTTTGCAGGTGCTCCCGCAGATGTTATGGGATATAACAGAGAGATTTCAGGGTCCTGACGTGCTGTGCCGCTCAGTGAAATACCTGCAGATTGTGGGAATGTTCGCATCTTCTTACATGATTGTTGCTATGACAGTGGACCGTCATAATGCCATCTGCTGCCCTCTGCAGGCTTACAAAGGAGGGGCAGTTTCACGCTGGAATACACCCATCATGGTAGCCTGGGGTCTGTCCCTTATTCTCAGTGTGCCGCAGGTAATGTTCATCACAAAAACTTTGGAAATCGTTTTATTAGTCAGTGATTATGCATTCTTAAAGTGATAACTTTCCCATTATTTACATTTACAAACCCATATGCTATGCTGTTCTCTATGCTGTTTTGCCTGCAGGTGTTTATTTTCTCCAGGTCAGAGGTTTCTCCGGGGGTCTACGAGTGCTGGGGGAATTTTGCTGAGCCATGGGGACTGAAAGCTTATGTCACCTGGATGACTGTAGCCGTGTTTGTGCTTCCTACCTTTATTATCACCGTTTGTCAGGTACTGCTGGTCTCCATGTCTTCATTTGTGTCTCGACTCACCTTAAAAAAAACAAACACAAACACTTTAGTTAAGTATTACCTCTAGTTTGAAAGAAACTAATGCTTGACATTTATCTTTTTATCAATATAAATTTCATCAACATTATTTTTTGTATAACCACCATAAATGATGGTTACACTGTTCTGTATTATAACTTCCACTGTGTTGTGTACAGGGATGATGTACAGTGCACAGCATAACTGAGTACACCCCATTTTTAAAATGAATATTTTTATCCATTTCTCAGTGAATCAATGTGTTTTGGTGCATTTGAACAATACAGATTTATTAAACATATATTTTAATTAAAATAATATTTTAGTCACCAAACATATTTAGAAATTGAAAGATAATACAATTAAATTTAAGCAAAATATTGCAAAAAAAATTACAACCTACAACATTTCAACTAAAACTTTACATTTTTTTGCTTCTCTTGATTTTTCCTCTTTTTTTAAATTTGTATTTAACATTTTTCTATAACATAAATTTGGGTGCACTAGTTTTTAGACCGTTATTGTAATAAGCTCCAGATTTGGCTTCAGTAGTGACTAATCTAATGTATATGCACACATATAATATTGTAGAGCTTCCTAATAAAAATATGAATTTAAAAGATGAGGGGTGTGCTTATATATGCTGAGCACTGTACTTTTGTAGGCCAACCCAGAGGTTAGGATTACTGGTTGTCTTAAGCTTTATTGCAGAAAATAATTTCAGCAATAAGCAAAAAATGAACACATCCTGTTCATTAAAATAATCTTTACAAATGTACATAGCTATAAATGTACATAGCTAAAAATTTACATAACTATAAATGTACACACAAAAAGAAAAGAAAAATAAAGGTAAGCAATAAAGAAACTAAACCATGGTTACATGATTTCAAAATCACCAAATAAACTGGAAACAAATGATTAAGTATAAGTTGGAATTCTTTGAAATAGCACAACTACATTGTAAAAGCAGACAGTAAGGAGTATAGTTCAATGTCTATGGCAACATCTGTTGTCCCTTTTTATTCTCATTAAGGTATTGCTTATACACACACAAAAAAAATACACTCTCAAATAAAATAATTACAATAAAACAATACAATTCTTTTTGCGGGAGATTTTTTTGGGACAACTTAATTGTTTTATGTTCACACCACTTAAATTTGTCAAAAAAATTAACTTAACTTAAATAACTTGTGTTATTTAAGTATTTATTTGTGTTATTTTTGTGTAACTTAATTGTGTGAAAACTGCATTCTTTACAGCGTAAAATACAACCAAAAGTAAAAATTCACTGACTTCAAACATTTGGGAATCCTTTCCTGCAGAACTCCTTTAATTGATGCCTTTGTTATCTTGAAATAAAACATGATCTGCTCGAATGAAAATAATTTGAGGGGTGGCTGATTCCCTGACGTGCATCATAAAACTTGTTTAGTGAGATTAAGGTCAAGGGGTTTTTGGTCAGTGAAGTTCTATTTCTGGAGAGGAATTCTCTAATGTGCAGATCCTTTCTCCACTAGCTGATACCGTTCCCAGGAAATTATTCTTATTTAAGAAAGAATACGCTGTTCATAAAATGCTCCTCACAGAATGTAAACAAAATCTCTTTGGCAGCAAATAATCTTTAGAAAACATTCTGCAGAATCTTTAATCTGCTAGTATGACCATTAAAGTAAACTTTTTTCAAGCAAACCTCTTACTGGCATGAAAAGATACAGGTATATTCCCACAAAACCTGCAATAACAGTGAAACTCCCCACATTTTATAAACTTACACAAGTCAAATTAGTTCTGCCACTGACCTGCAGATGTTTGTTGACAGTCTTGTGAAAGTTTAAACAAATGACGACGTGCTATACTTTTTTACATTTATTATTTCATTGGTGATTCGGCTCGACATTACAAAGTCTTTAAATGACTTATGTTAAAAGTCCCATCTGGGTCTGGTTTATAAATAAGATTTCCATTAAGACACTTTTTTTTCTCCAACATTTACTTAATAAATGAGTGTCAGAGACAGGAAAGCAGTGATTCTCAACACTGCACGTTTTTGTATATCTTTCTTACGTAACAAACCAGACTCATCTCAACTCATTAGTGAATGCTCCAAATTTTGAAAAAATCCAGACTTGGGAACCTCTGCTGTTGAGTTTGAGAGTGAGTCAGTGTTTTGAAAAATGATTTAAGTGAAGGAATCGATCCATGTTTGTTCACTTTAATCTGGGAGACGCAAGCAGCTGTCTGAATTTGCAATATTTTTGTGAAAGTCTGTGACCTCTATCCTCAATTTCCAATAATGTACACTTTTGACTGGTTTTGTGCTCCAGGGTCACATATACAGTGGGGGAAATAAGTATTGAACACGTCACCATTTTTCTCAGAAAACATATTTTTAAAAGTGCTGTTGACTTGAAATTGTTATCAGATGTTGATAACAACCAAAGAAATCCATATATGCAAAGACAACTAAATGTTATTAAGTTATGTGTGATGAAATGACACAGGGAAAAATTATTTAACACATGAAGAAAGGGAGGTTTAGATAGGCAGCCCAGACAGCAGCTGAAATCTCTCAGTAGTAATTCAGCAACCCTCCGCCCTTCGTCTTTGTAAATTAACATTAGCTGCTTCAGTCCAACATTCTCATTATCAGGATGATGAAGATAAAACCAGAGTGGACATTTCAAGAAGACAATTGCTGCATCCCAATTCCCATACTACCCATCCTAAATAGTATTCGAAAATAGAATTAGTATGTCACAAATAATAGTATGTTGAAAAGAGTATGCCAAAGATTCCCGGATGGTTTACTAAATACGGTAAAAATTTGAAGTGTGTGAAGCGTCCATACTCTAACTGCTGATATTGCCCACAATACATTGCACGTTGGACGTTAGAACTACAAACTCGGGTAAAAAGTGTAAACGAACTACAAACATGGCGGACATGCGAGACAAACCATCAAGTAGAGAAGCTTTGTTAAAGTTGTTTGAATGACTGTTAATCAATAGCCAACCTAGCCAACTGGAACATATTTAAACTGCGTTTTCCATCTGCAACAACAATGTGAACTTATATCAAGATATGTTTGGACATTAACTTCTGATTGCATAATTACTCAAAGACCTTCAAAGATTTCTCTGCATGAAAGATTTGCGAATGGCAGATTATCCTGCTGCTCCAATAAGGCAAGTAATTAAATATGAAAGAAATGTGGGTGATGTGTCGAGATGATTGACAGGGGACGTAACTAATTAACATAACAATCTGTTGACGAGGAAGTAGTATGTCCCAAAGCTTGCATACTCTTCTGTTACATACTTAAAAGTTTATAATTTTCCCTTACAAAAAAGTACATACTTTTAGGGTGTAGTATAAGTATGTAATTGGGACACAGCAACAGATCCAAAACATAGCCAAGGAAAAGAACATCAAGCTGTAGAATGGCCCGGCCAATCACCGCACTTGACTTCAATAGAAAATACTTTGTATTGTTTGGGCTTTTATGAAAAGTTGGATCAATTCCATGTCAACAGCTCTTTTAGAAATGATATTCCCAGGAAAAGCATGATGTGTTCAATCATTATTTCCCCCACTGAATACTGTAAAACCCAAAAAATGCAGTTGCTATTTGAAGAAATAAGTAAAAAAAAAAGTAAAAAATATATAAAATATATAATGGTAGCGCAGTGGGTAGCACTATTGCTTCACAGCAAGAAGGTCACTGGTTCGAGCCCTGGCTGGGTCAGTTGGCATTTCTGTGTGGAGTTTGCATGTTCTCCCCATGTTCGCGTGTGTTTCCTCCTGGTGCTCCAGTTTCCCCCACAGTCCAAAGACATATGCTATAGGTGAATTGAATAAGCTAAATTGGCCGTAGTGTATGTGTGAATGCAAGAGTGTATGGATGTTTCCCAGTGTTGGGTTGCAGCTGGAAGGGCATCCGCTGTGTAAAACATATGTTGGATAAGTTGAGGGTTCATTCGGCTGTGGTGACCCCTGATTAATATAGGGACTAAGCCGAAAAGAAAATGAATGAATAAATGAATGAATAATTAATCTGATGCATCATAGTATCACTTTAACGTGACTCTGGTATTTATTTTTGTTTTTCTAGGTGCGAATATTCAAGGAGATTCACGACAACATCTATCTAAAGTCTGAACGCGTGGTTTCTGTGGACATGAAGAAGAACCGGGTGATTTTTCACTTTCCCATTTTCAAAAAGCAGGCCAGGACAGTCCGAGAGACAGCGCGGCGCTCAGGCATGCCGAGAGAAGCACGAGAACTTCACAAAAAGAGCACCAGCAGTGAATCATCCCGTTCTCACACCTGCAACTCCGAGGACGCACCAGAGTCGGATTGCTGTGATCAATCTTGTCAGGATGGCTACAGTCCCAGCAATCTGGCCTCACAGACTCACAGTTCATCTCCTGATGTGCTGCCTCACATTCAGACTAACCCTCACACCATCTGGAGCAACTCTGCAGCCGTCCAGACATCATATGGATACTCTGTTCCACACAGGAACTCTAAAAACACCACTAATGAGGACTCCAACACTTCCTCAGAGCCCTCTTTCCAGCCTTGCCACCTCCATCCACCTCTTACGGGTGTGTCCAAGGCTATGTCCAAAACAGTAAAGATGACTTTGGTCATTGTGCTTGTCTATACCGTGTGCTGGTCACCATTCTTTATTGTCCAGCTGTGGGCTGCCTGGGACCCCAACCCTCCCGACCAAGGTGAGAAACTAAAGCAGTCCTCACTCCAAAATATAGAGCCAGTGCTGTAGATTACCTACAAACTGTTGGCACTTACTGATTACAAATGAGATGATTATAATAAAAAGGTAGTACATTAGTTAAGCAAGAAGGTCACTGGTTCGAGCCCTGGCTGGGTCAGTTGGCATTTCTGTGTGGAGTTTGCATGTTCTCCCTGTGTTTGTGTGGGTTTTCTCCAGGTGCTCCAGTTTCCCCCACAAGTCCAAAGACATGTGCTATAGGTGAACTGGGTGAGCTAAATTGTCTGTAGTGTATGTGTGTGAATGAGTGTATGGGTGTTTTCCAGTGATGGGTTGCAGCTGAAAGAGCATCCGCTGTGTAAAACATATGCTAGATGAGTTGGCGGTTCCCTGATAAATAAAGGAACTAAGCCAAAAAGAAAATAAATGAATGAATGAATTAGTTAATACAATGATACAGTTAGTAAAATAATAATATATATTTAACATGTAATATATTAAGAATAATTTTGACCTATAATTCCTAACATATTGATAAAATATAAGCTTATTGCGTAAGCTTTAAAGTAATAGCAATCAAACTGATATAGCAAAATATTTACCAGTGTCAAGTATATAAAAACTCACTCTATATTACTGTTTTCCCGTAATATAGAGTAATAAAGCATAAATATGTGGAAAAACACTGAAAATCATTGTTATTATACTGATATATTTATCATATCATATTTAACATATAAAATATTTATTTGACTTATTAATGTCTTTTTGGGTTTTGGTTCTTTGGGTTTGGTAGAATTATAGTAGGTTGAAATGATCTTTAAAATAACACAACTATTTGGCGTAGTGATATAAAACTTTAATGTGGTTAAGATCGGTCTGAAACTAGCCTATTTGTTCAATTCCTTAAAAAACATTGCATATCTGTTAAAACAATCAGAATTAAGCAAGCAACTAATTAAAAAATAAAAAAGTAACTAAAGAAAATTTAAATTAAGAAATGTGGATACACTGAAAGAAATTTGGTATACAGGCAATTGTCACACTGAAAATTTTAAGTATAAAAGTGAAATAGGTCGGCACCAATAGCTTTGTGGTTAAGCTCTCTGACATATAGCACCATGGTGCTCACGGCGAGACAAGTTCGATTCCTGGCTCGAGATCCTTTGCCAACCCTACTCCACTCTCTGCTCCCAATACTTTCCTGTCTGTAACCTCCACTGTCCTATCGCAATTAAAGGGGAAATAAACCTTAAAATAAATTAGATAAACAAAGTGAAATAGTATTTTACAATGTAGAAAATGGAGTTTATTATTATTCATTCATTCATTCATTTTCTTTTCGGCTTAGTCCCTTTATTAATCCAGGCAGTGGCGGCTGGTGTTAAAAAATGTGAGGGGGGGCGCATTTTAAAAGCCATTAAAAGCCATTTTTCAGGCGATGTACCAAAAAACAAAATTGACTAAAGCATACAATAAATGCATCACAAATCAGTTAATTTTAGTTCAATTTGGGTTTATCTGTTATGAAGTAATCAAGATAATCAGTAAACACACACACACACATAAATGTTAAATAATCACTGGCAGCACTACTTAAAAAATAATTTTGCTCTTCTTTCTTTCTGGCTTGCAAATTTCTTAATGAGCTTTTGGTTAAAGTCAGTCAACTCAGTCACCAGTCTCTTCTCTATTAACAGCATGGCCAATGCATTCAGCCTCTCTTGAAACAGCAAACATGGAAAACAGTAAAAGGCATGACTTACATCTCAACTTACCAGCCAACTCCATTTGTCATGACAAGTGCTGGAAAAGCCCCGAATATATGTGCGCTCGCGATCACTTGACTACTGGTAAATTTTTTTCATTAGTTTTGCAAGGAAGGTCGATCTGGTCCAAGCTCCTTGATTATTATTTTTTTTTTTCTTCATCCAAACGCCTTGTGAACGGATATCTTTGCAAAGATACAACAGAATTTTCCTTCATCTTGCACTTGCTTTCACTATATGATTAAAGGTCAGCACAGCTAACTGACGAGCTGCTGCTGAGTGAACGGTGTAAGTGAGAATGCTCCAATCACATAAGGCCAATCATATAAAAACAAATATGATTCGTTCTAACAAAAAAATGGGAAGGTTCGGGGCGCAGAGCGCTGCGCCCCAAAGACAATTTAAAACCGTCCAATTAGAGCTTATTGTCATATCAAGTGCATTGGAAAAGTTTGTGTACCTACATAGACACCCATTAGTCCGGCGCCCCGCACACATATGAAAAAATATTGTTCATACATTTTTTTTCAATAAATGTTAGTATGACTACAATAAATGTTAGAATGTTATAATTAAATCAATTTACTTAGTTAATATTTGTGATAATAAACATTATCATATCAAAGGGGTCTAACTTGAAGGGGGGGGCGGCGCCCCAGCGCCCTCTATTGACCAGCCGCCACTGAATCCAGGGTCGCCACAGCGGAATGAACTGCCAACCTATCCAGCATATGTTTTATGCAGCGGATGTTCTTCCAGCCGCAGCCCATTTCTGGAAACATCCATACACACTCATTCACTACGGATAATTTAGCCAACCCAATTCACCTGTACCGCATCTCTTTGGACTGTGGGGGAAACCGGAGCACCCGGAGGAAACCCATGTGAACGCAGGGAGAACATGCAAACTCCACACAGAAACGCCAACTGACCCAGCCAAGGCTCGAACCAGCAACCTTCTTGCTGTGAGGCAACAGCACTGCCTACTGCGCCACTGCATCAAATATACTGTTATACCTGCCATTTGTTTTCTACAGAGTGTAACAATTCATGTATATTGATGGTCACCTGACAAGTGGCATGTGTGTGCAAAGATCTTTGTTTTTAATATTTATAATAATGAATTTTTAAAGGTTATAATTTTTATACTTATATCTTTATTTGTACAATTCGAGAGAATAAATACATTTGTGTGAAAAATAAGTAATAAACAAATAAACAATTAAAAAAGTATTTAATTTGATGGTGAGCATTTTAAAACAAAAGTGTTAAAATATTTACAAGCAGGCTCAATTTTTAAAATTAATTTGCATAATCCAAATTACTTTTAATCAGGTACTACCAATAGATATACAATTGTAGTCAGAATTATTAGCCCCCCTTTGATTTTCTTTTATTTTTTAAATATTTCCCAAATTATGTTTAACAGAGCAAGGAAATTTTCACAGTATTTCCGATAATATTTTTTCTTCTGGAGAAAGTCTTATTTGTTTTATTTCAGCTAGAATAAAATATGTTGTTGTTTTTTAAAACATTTTAAGGTCAAAATTATTAGCCCTTTTAAGTATTTTTTTTTCGATAGTCTACAGAACAAACCATCGTTATAATGACCCTAACCTGCCCAGTTAACCTAATTAACCTAGCTAAGCCTTTAAATGTCACTTTAAGCTGTATAGAAGTGTCTTGAAAAATATCTAGTCAAATATTATGTACATCATGTGTCATCATGGCAAAGATAAAATAAATCTGTTATTAGAAATGAGTTATTAAAACTATTATGTTTATAAATGTGTTGAAAAAAAATCTTCTCTCCGTAAACAGAAATTGGGGGAAAAAAATAAACAGGGGGGCTAATAATTCTGACTGCAACTGTAGCATAGCCATTTCTGGAGGTAAAAAATGTGAGGGACAAATCAGTAATGGCATGTGGATGTTCAATAAAGGTATTATTAATTCCTCTACAAGAGCACAGACTCTCAGGATTCTGGAAGTGCTTAGGATTGGCTGCAAATTATCTGGGAAATGTGGAGCCTGTCAATGCAATGAGTCAAGGCCTTGTTTACTAAAAGAAATGCCCTTTAAATGCCCTCCATATCTCTTTCTCCTATTTGAAGCCCATTTCTTCACACCAATAAATAACCAATTTTCATCTCTTCCATCACTAACCAGATGTTGATATCTTCCAGCACAGGTCACTGGAACCTGCTAATGTACACACATCTGTGCTCTTGCTCCAGCTGAATTTGATTAGCTTCCGCTGTTTACTTGCAGCCAAATGGGCAACAAATTGCACTGATTGAACAGCTGAATGTGATATAAACTGTTTAGTATAACTGATTTTCTTACTAAATTTCCCACATTGGAAAATGGTATTTTAATGTTATGTTGTTATTATACTGTAAATCTCTGCTTGGATGTTTCAGTTTATAGAGTATGCTCTGTCCTCTACTAAGTTTAAGTACAAAATGTGGTTGGTAGGACACAGTATTTTAATGTTTTTGAAAAATACAGTAATATTGTGAAGAGTTATTCTAAATTAAAGAACTTTTTATATTTTTATATATTTTAAAAAGTCATTTAATCCTGTAATGGCAAAGCTGTATTTTCAGCAGCCATTTCTCTAGTCTTTAATAGGGTTGTCACGATACTGGAATTCGGTACCAATCGATACAGAAATTTTTAAAACGTCAATTTCCTGCTAACATTTGAGCACTGTTGAGAAGGTTCTTAAACAGCATATTTTAAACAGCATTTTAAAGTAGCGATTCATCAGAACATCACTCGTATGTCAGCTTATAGACAAACCAGCTGATCGACATGAGTTTGAAACGCTCCAGTGTCCCTGTATCTGTGGGTACACTCAGTAGAAAGCGGTGAGTTCGGTGAACTGATGACCTTCACGGCCAATCACAGTCATTTCTGTTGAGCACGTGAACACAATGCCAAATCAGTGCCAAATCAGAACGTGCTACACAGTGCTTAAATGTTAGTGGGAAATGGACGTTTTTAAAGTTTCAGTATCGATTGGTACTGAATTCCAGTATTGTGACAACCCTATAGTCTTCAGCATCACATGATCCTCCAGTTCAATGTGGCTTTAATATTCAAGAAACATTTTTTAAAAATTATTATCAATGTTTTCCCAGTACTGGGTTGCAGCTGGAAGGGCATCCGCTGCGTAAAACATATGCTGGATAAGTTGGTGGTTCATTCCGTTGTGGCGACCCTCGATGAATAAAAGGACTGAGCCGAAGCAAAATGAATGAATGAAAATTATCAATGTTAAAAGAAGTTGTGCCTTCAAAACTTTATATTCCACAAACATTTCTTTATAGTCTTTTGATTACTCAAATGTTTGTCACACTAATAAAAAACTCTTAACTAAAATGTTCTTTATGAAATCAAATTGATTCTTCTACTTCAAAAATGTTTAAAATAAAATTAACTGTCTGAGACTACTGCAGCTGTGCAATTCCCTAAATAAAACACTGGACACCTTAGAATATTCATCAGCCAATCTTCTATTCAAGAGGTCTGGAAAGTTTCAGAAACTTTCTTATCTTAGGTCTTAACTTAAGATATGATTTAGGATGAATGAATAATAAATTAGGATTTTCCATAAATTTGTACTACAGAAGCAAATCTTAACTTGAATTTGGATTTTTTTTTTCATCTTACAAAATGACATCTTATCTCTAGTAAGGAAATCTTAAATTGTGTCCGGCAATCCACTTACCAAGCAACCAATACTGCGCAAGCTGATAATGAGTCCTAACCTAAATTACCACGGTTATCAAACAGACAGCATAGGATTCTAAAGCCCACATGAAGTGATTTAAAATGTGCATTTTTTTAATTTGATGTTTGACATAATCTCAACTGAAACACGAAGAGAGGGTAGGGCATAGAGAAGCTCCTCCCCTTTAAAAAAACAGCCAATAGCATTTGGTTTTTATCACAGCTCTTCTAGTGAGAGTGGTTGATCTCAAGCGCATCAAATGAAAAGCAAATGAGAAGCATCTTGAAGGGGGCTGGAAATTTATACTAGAAAAGCAAACCAATGTACTGATTGAAAGATTATTTTTGTAGAATTAGCTCAATCATCAATAAATGAACTGCCATTGCTACATAGTGCAATTAAATGTGTTTTTTTCTGTTAACTATCGAATCATTGTGAAATTAGGACAGCTGTTGGAATTGCCCTGAAGTAAACAGTTTTTAGAATGGTTTGTTAAGTTAGGGTATTTCTGTAATAGCCCCTTCCTATCTGTAGTTGTGATAAGACAACAGACTTGAAATGCTTTTTTGTAATACAGTAGCTTTCGTCCTACAGTATTTGTTCCTAACTCCGGTTTCCCCCACAGTCCAAAGACATGCGCTATAGGTGAATTGAATGAGCTAAATTGGCCCTAGTGTATGTTTGTGAATGCAAGAGTTTATGGGTGTTTTCAGTACTGGATTGTGGCTGGAAGGGCATCCGCTGCATAATACATATGCTGGATAAGCTGGCGGTTCATTACACTATGGCAAACCCTGATAAATAAAGGACTAAGCCGAAGGAAAATGAATGAATTAATGAATGAATGAATGAATGAATGAATGAATGAATATTTGATGTAATCTCAACTGAAACATGAAAAGAGAGAAGGACATAGAGAAGCTCCTCCCCTTTAAAAAAAACAGCCAATAGCATTTGGTTTTTATCACAGCTCTTCCAGTGAGAGTGGTTGATCTCAAGTGCATCAAACGAAAAGCAAATGAGAAGCATCTTGAAGGGGGCTGTAAATTCATACTAGAAAAGCAAACCAAAGTACTGATTGAGGGATTATTTTTGTAGAATTAGCTCAATCATCAATAAATGAATTACCATTGCTTGACAGTGCAATTAAATGTGTTTTTTCTGTTAGCTTTCGAATAATTTTGAAGTTAGGACAGCTGTTGGAATTGCCCTGAAGTTAAGACAGTTTTTAGAATGGTTTGTCAATTTAGAGTGTTTCTGTGATAGCCGCTTTCTATCAGTAGTTTTGATAAGACAACAGACTTAGGACATGCTTTTTTGTAATACAGTAGCTTTCGTCCTACAGTATGTGTTCCTAACTGAAGTTACCATGCTTATCAAACACATAAGATAGGATTCTAAAGGTCCCATGAAGTGCTTTAAGGGCGGCATGGTGGCTCAGTGGTTAGCACTGTCGCCTCACAGCAATAAAATTGCTGGTTCGAGCCCCAGCTGGGTCAGTTGGCATTTCTGTGTGGAGTTTGCATGTTCTCCCTGTGTTTGCATAGGGAATGTATGGGTGTTTCCCAGTGCTGGGTTTCGGCTGGAAGGGCATCCGCTGTGTAAAACATATGCTGGATAAGTTGGTGGTTCATTCCGCTGTGGTGACCACTGATAAAAAAAGTGACTAAGCTGAAGGAAAATGAATGAATGAATGAAGTGCTTTAAAATATGCATTTTTTATTTGATGTTTGATGTAATCTCAACTGAAACATGAAAAGAGGGTAGGGCATAGAGAAGCTCCTCCCCTTTAAAAAACAGCCAATAGCATTTGGTTTTTATCACAGCTTTGTCAGTGAGAGTGGTTGAGATCAAGCGCATCAAACGAAAAGCAAATGAGAAGTGTCTTGAAGGGGGCGGGCATGTCTGATACCGTAGAGAGCATTTGATTGGTCAGAAAATTTTGAAAATAAATTGCTAATCTATATAGGTGGAAGTGACAAACTGCAAGCTTCAGAGGTTTATATCAGATTTATATCTTCTAAACTCAACATTTGCGGTTTTGGAGCACACTAGCTTATAGATATCCTTAAAACTAACACACTGATACTAATATCTAAAAAAAACATTATTTTATTTCACGGGACCTTTAAAGTTAGGATCTTTCTGTAATACACCCACTAAAGTGTAAACGCTTCTGTCCTAATCTTATAAAAAACAGATAAATGGGAAAGAACATTTTATTAACATAACAGGAAAATTGTTTGTCCATTAAAAAAGGACGTTCCCTTTTATCCCTGACATGTGCTTGTAAAAGTATAAACAAGGTTTTACGGTAGTCAAGCTTTCCGAACAGCACATTTCAAGGTGTCACTGTCTCTAATGTGGTTTATATTAGGAGCTCAGTGCCCTTTAAACAAGGACAATAACTTGACCTCTACAATAATTGACTTTAAATTGATTCGTCTTTCTCTTCTCACCTCCTCTATATCCACAGGAGTGGCTTTCACCATCCTGATGCTGTTGGCCAGTCTAAACTCCTGTACCAACCCGTGGATCTACACGGCCTTCTCCAGCAGCGTGTCCCGTGAACTTCTCGCCCTGCTGCGCTGTCGGCCAAAACTGCCCCGTAGGAGCTCACTGTACGACCACTCCAGTGATATAAACACCTCCACCACCAAGGACAACCAGTACTGACACCTACAAAAGAAGGCACAATTGAGCGTCAGCAGATGTGGAGATTTATGTGGGTATATTTGTCCTATATATATATTGCCAAATCTCTTCGTATATATAATAAAAACAAGCTGAAGATGTCGCTTTATCTGAGAGAACAGTAAAAAGTGGCATTTTAATAGCCAGCGTGTGACATAAATGAGGATTTTGTGCAAAAACAGAGGCTTACATTTGCTGTCTTATCAACTATTATAACAAACAGCTTACTGACCATCATAATAAACTTAATTAAACTCCAAAGCAACTGAAATTATTTATTAAACGCTATATTTTATTGATGGAGATAAACGTCTTATCTGCAGAGGAAGACGGGATCAAGGCCTTAACCTCTGAGCCAGTCATTTCATCCCATTTGTCAGTCTTTCTTGCCACAAGTCTGCTTCAGATTCAAAGCTTTCATGAAAAAGACTGAGGAAGACGATGAATAATGTGATCAACGAATGGAAAATATATATCAAGAGAACAGTTGAAATCCACGCAGGACTAAAAGTGATGTGCGTTTGTTATTGGACAAATATCTGACAAATGACTTTTATGATACTAAAAGGTACAGGCTTGCATGCTGAACATATTAGAACTGATTTGTATATTTAATGTGACTTACTGACTATGTGTGTGTTCTGTGAAACAGTAGCAGCATGTAAAGCGGAAACCCTTTCAGTTCCTCAATAAGAGCTGAATTATTTATGGGCCAATTATTTAAAGTCATGCAAAGATTAAAGGAAGTCATAATGAATATGAGACGACGGTAAAGGAAGAGAAACTAATATGACATGAGTCACACAGTGCCTTGATGTATGTATAATTCTGTCTGCAAAAGCATTTTCTTAATCAGCATTTTGGTTTAAGTCATACACAAATCATTTTACTCCTAAACACACGAGTCTGGAAAAAAGTATCATGTTTTAAGGACGGCTGGAAATTTATACTAGGAAAGCAAACCAAAGTACTGATTGAGAGAAAATTTTTGTAGCATTAGCTGATGTCACGCTATTTATATATTTGTTTAAATAAAATTAAAACACATAATGTTAATATGCTGTAAATAAGTAAAAAAAACTGATGAAGATGTTTATCTAAATATATTTATTCATTTAAGGAGACAAAATGTTTGTTACTGTATATATACTGTAGTCCAGATACAAAACATAATTAAAATAAATCACAAAACTGCATATATTTGAACTAATCTTTAAAGAAATACTGCTGAAGTGTTTAAATTGAGCATTTAAATGAATGAATTTGGGATTATTTCTTGTTTTGCAATCTAGTCCTTTAACAGATTAATGCAGAATTTGTAACCATTTTGATTTTATGGACCACAAAACAGTTTTATTTACTGATATCTATAAATGTTTGTTCATGTGTGCAAATAGATAGACCGAGCAAAGTTGTCAGTCTTCACAGAGGAATAAACGAATAAAAGAAGACGCCATTTAGCAAATAACCCCAGGCTTACACTGTAACGATTTGTCAAAGACCACCTGGATGATCCAGACAGCTATTTAAAGAATGCACTGCGGACAAAGAAGATGAAAGTTCAACTTATGGCATAAATTAGGATTGAAAGTTTGATGAAGATAAATCGCATCCCTCCAGGAAAGTATCTCATTCCAGCCATAACATGTGGAGATGAGGACATCATCAGACATCTGGACTGTAAGAACGAATGGGCTAAAATACTTCACAATCTGATCAGTTTTCATATTAGCAATGTCTGCTTGTGCAATGTTGAATTCGGTGAATGGAAAATTAACTGATAAAGTTAACGTAAGTAAAAAAAAAAAAAAAAAAAAAAAAAAAAAAAAAAAAAAAAAAAAAAAAAATCGCAATTCTAAACAGTTCATAATTTCACAGTTTTTATTTATTTTTTATGAAACTCATAATGCGTTTTTGAACTATTGACACTGTTTGCTTACCCAGAATATGTGACCTTTTTCAAATTATCGTTGTGTGTTTTGTTGGTCTGTGACTGAAATAAAGAAGTACATTTTAAAAGGTAGATTCCTAAAGGATAATTTCAGCATATTAAATATATTTTTTATGCTCTCTGGTGTGGAATAATTATATTGAAGTCATGACCTTTACCAGTGCAATATTATGCAATAGCTTGTTCAATTTCATCCATAGGAATGTTTTTATTACTGTAATAATATTGCAACCAGTGCTGGCTAAGTTATTTCTTAAAAGTATTCAATGACTAGTTACATAATTAAAATTGTATTTAAATTCATTTTCCTATTACTTTGTCTAAAAAAGCAAATTAATTACTTGATATGTAATAGAATTACTTTTCTTAATACTACTTAAAAACATTTAAATCTCAATGCATAGACAATAGAAATTAAACTCTATTAATATTTTAAATTTGAATCAAACAGGACCTTTAGTTTTATTTAAAAAAATAACACAAACAACGTTAAGCTTCAAATGTATCAAAACTCAAAATCAAATTTAGTTGAAAAATCAGCTTATTATTCACATATGATCTATATGTATTATTTTCATGGACTAATTTATGACTCTTTTTTTATTTCTTTATTTTTTTCTTAAGATTATTGATTAATAAAGATTATTTTCTTATTCTAAATTAATTTATTGAACTTTACATTTATTTACAGAGCTTAAGGAAAGTACATTATAAGTAACTGTAATTAAATCAATCCTTACTTTACTTTTGTAGCATTAAAATTGAGTTACAGTAACTAGTTACTTTGTAATTAATTTCACACAACATTGATTACTAACCTCGTCCTTGTTGCTACATTGACTGTTTTGTGCATTGTGATAAGGATTTTTTTTCTGGAAGATTTAGGCAATTATACAGGTACACTAATGGTCAAAAGTTTGGGGTCAGTAAGACTTTTAAATGTTTTAAAATAAGCTTCTCCTGGTCACCAAGGCTGCTTTTATTTAATCAAAAATACAGTACAAATTGTAAAATTGTGAAATGTTATTGCACTATAAAAGAACTGTTCAAAAGTAGTTTATAATTTAATTTAACAATTTATTTCAGTGATTTTAAAGATACATTTTCACATGAACCTTCAGAAATCACTCTAATATTAATTATTATTATTATTATTATTATTATTATGGTAACAGTAATAAAAGCAATAATGACTGGAGTAATAATTTCATTTGAAACTAAATACAATAAGAAAGCAGTTATATTACTGCATTGTTGTTGTGTTTTTTTATGTTTTTGTTGTTGTTTTGTTTTCTTTGTATGTAATTCCATTTTGTGTACTTTTTGCATAATTTAATAAAAATAATAATAATAATAAAAAGAAAGCAGTTATTTAAAATTGTAATAAATATTTTTTAAAAATTACAATTAATAAATGCTGCCTTGATGACCAGAATAATTTTCTTTAAAACAAAACATGACAAAAACTGACCCTAAACTTTTGACCGGTAGTGTATGTTTTTAAAAACATCAAATCCATATTTCTCGCTTGCATATCTTTTTGATAACTTGTGCTATTATCATATGCGGCTATTATCGAAGATAGCAATACGTCAACAGGGATAGGAGCAGTTTCCTTCTATTTTTGGGTCAGCAAATCAGCTGTTATTGCATAATGATATAAAAAATTGCTGTGAAATTTGCTCACAAAAATATACGTTTATAAGACTAATAGACAATTCATACTAAAACAATCTCCTTAAATGGGTATCTGTCTCTCCAACAATACCATATAGACATCTATTTGTATCCCAGATTATCCCATGAATCCCTTTAAGTCTGTTTCCTCTGAGAACAGGAAATACAACAAAGACCAGTATTAAACTAATGTGGACTGCCTGGGAAGTGAGTTTTATTAAATGCTGTTTATGTGGCAAAAGAAATATATAACTGTCTTGAAGTGAAAACCTGGAAGCCAGGGTCATGAGGGATAGATTTGGACCTCCAAAACATTCCTATGAATAAAACCATCATTTCTTCCCATCCCGTAGGCCTTGTAGGACAGCTTCACTGTGCTTATTAATGGCCACAGTTTGCAATGACCACAAAGATCCTGCCAGTGTTAGACATCGTGCTGTGTGTGTCCGAGGTCATTCACTAATTCACTGCCGTTTTTGGCAGTTTAAGAGATATATATAACAGTTAAGAGCTTGACATGCAATAGCCGACCCCTGTATGAAGTAATAATTAGGGTCACAGATAGCATGAAGCTAATACAAGACTATAAACTAGATTTCTTTTCATGGAAAGATATATAACAATATTATGGAAGCGTGTTTCCATCAGGGAATAAGAAAAAAATGTGAGGTAAAAAAAAATGTAAGGTTATTGCAAACTTATCTTGCAATTCTAGCTTTCCTTTTCTATTTTTTCAACTGTATATCTGACAATTTGGTGCTTTTTCTATATCCCCAGTTTGTATCTTCAGTTTCTGAGTAAAAAAAAAAATCTCAATAGAAAGATAATAACTTAAATTAAATAATTAATTAACATGCTAAGATTTTTTTCTGAAAATGTGGGTTTGCGTATTGCGATTTCAATTATTTTTTAATTTCCAAGAATTACAATAAAAATGGCAAGAAAGTCTAAAAGTTCTGTTGTGAGAAACACATTATTAATTCTAAAGAAATAAATCCACATTTAGATATTTTTTATAGAAAATAGATTTTTATTTAGCAATTCCAAGTTTACTTGTCAAAATTTTTAGATATGAACAATTTCAAGTTCTATACCAACACAATCTCACGGCAATTCATAACTTTTTGATTTAGTGGCTAATTCATATGAATTTGTACGATCTAATACGTACAATTTTGTACGATTTGCTCATCACCCAATGACGATTGGGTTTAGGGGAGGGGTTGGGTGCCACGTCTCCTTTTTTAAATTGTAAATTTTCCTATGACAACTCGTACGAATTAGCCACTGAACTGACAAAATGTAAATTACTTACATTTCCCCGGGAGATCATGCTGTCTATACCCACAACAGCAACTATCTGAAAATTTTGACTTCTTAAAAATAAAAAGAGTCTGAATTGTGAGAAAGTGTTCCCATTCTGAGGCATATCATCATAAATATATTCCAAGTCCACGTTTGTGTCTCTTAATTTTGAGTTCTAAACTTGAAACGGAGTTAATTTCAAAAGTAATTACAAGAACAAAAAAAAAAAAAAAAATCGGAACTTTAAGAAAGGCTATAATCTAACAAAAATGGCAAGTCTAAAAATAAAAGTAAAAAATATGGCATCTAAAACTCATAATTCTGAAGTCAGAATCGTTTGATATCCTCATTTTTACTTTTGTCTTGAAATTTAAGTTAATATCTCACAATGTTAGTTGTAAATGTGTAATTTTGGAAAAATGCCGACACCTAGCTCTCTCCAACTCTCACATGGTCGCCCACTGAAGCTAGACAGGGCTGTGCCAGGTCAGTACCTGGATGCGACACACATGGGAAAGCTAGGTTGCTGCCGGAAGGTAGTGTAAGTGAGACCAGCAGGAGGCGCTCAACCTGCGGTCTGTGTGGGTCCTAATGCCCAATATTGAAGGGGACACTATACTGCTCAGTGAGCGCCTCCTTTCGGAAAAAGATGTTAAATCGAGGTTCTTACTCTCTGTGGTCGTTAAAAATTCCAGGATGTCCTTCCAAAAAGAGTAGGGTTTAACCCCAGCATCCAGGCCAAATTTGCCCACTGGCTTGTCCATCATGGCCTCCTAACTATCCCCATATCATAATTGGCTTCATCACGCTGTCTCATCTCCACCAATCAGCTGGTGTGTGGTGTGCGGTCTGGTGCAATATCATCCAGGTGGATGCTGCTCACTAGTGATGGAGAATCCCCCCCAAAATGTGTATAGTGCTTCGGGTGTTCAAAAAGCACTATATAAATGTAAGTAATTAATTCATTAATTAAAAAGTCAGAATTGAAAAATCAATAATTGTGACAAAAAAAAAGGTTTGAACTCTAAGAAGAAAAAAAGAGAACCGTGAAATTGTACTTTTTTTCTAGTTTAAATCTTGCAATTTTGAACTGCAAGAAAGAAGGTCTAAATTCAGACTTGTAAGGAAAAAAGTAGAGTTGTGTAAGAAAACAAATCTGACGTTGTATCTCACAATTAAAGTAAGGGGCTTCCAAAATATGCAGCGCTAAGTCACAACAAAGAATTTAATGTTTCAGAAAATCCACATTACCTTTTTCAGGAAAGCCATGTCTGGTCTAAATTTTCCACTCTGTAATTTTCCTCTTGAAGTGATGGATTTTACTACAATGGATACAATAACAAGCATTTTCAGTGCGCATGGTAAATGTTTGTGTATGTGTGTGTGTGTGTGTGTGTGTGTGAGACAGAGACCCATTAATTTGAGCAAAACCATTTGTAGAATCTGATTTATAAACATTCATCATTCCGATAACAGAGACCTCGAGTTTGTATTAAAGAGCCTAAAGTTTACAGGTTTTATTATAGCACATATTAGGACATATTAGTATTTCAGTTTTAGCGCATGAGACTGTTTAAAAATCCAGCTGAGAAAACCAAAGTATGATAAATAGGAAATAACAGTGTGAACTTTACGTAGCATAAAACCTAAACAAAGATTATTGTTGCATACACCGATCCTGCAGCTATGTATACAAAATGATTACAAACAGCTGCTCTACATTACAACTTGAATCTAAATGTTGAGAGACAACTGAACGGATAATAAACAAGAGAATACAGACGTTTAAATCAGCTGATGCTAAAAACATTTCCACACCAGTGCAGATCATGCATGAAAATACAGTTTCAGCCCACATAATAAAAAGCTGCTCAAAATAAGATTAGTCTGCACCCCAGCTCATCTACGAAACATTTATCTAGGAGCCCTTTGCAAGAATGTTTTTAAGGATTTCAGCAAAGACGAAGTGTTTATTTTACAGTATTGCATAAGCTTTGAGCATTACTCTCTAATAAGGATGAAATTACTTACACCTTGAGTTTCAGTTCACACTAGGCCACCCTGGAAGACGGCCATGTTACTGGCATGCTGCTGGATTCTGAACACAGACGCACACGCACACACACACACAGAAAAACTTCTGAAAGCTGTCTAGTCTTGTTTGCATTAAGTGCAGATAACTTTAAAGTGTTATAGTATTATATAAAAGTACTGAAAGGTCTATAAAATTCATATAAAAATGTCACATAAAAGCAAGAGTCCATATTCTGGCAATAATAATGGAATTACTTCAATATTTTTTACATTACAAGTATTGTGGCCAATTGACAATGGGGGGGGGGGGGGGGGGGTTAATAATTTAGGTTAAATATTATATGCAAGAATGTTACTAAATCCTGTAGAAAAGTCTTACTGCCCTCAAGTGTTCATTATGCAGAACTACAAAACTGTTACATCAAATTTACCATAAGACTTTTTAAAACTGGTTACTAGTTCGCACTGAACTAAAATGTCAGGCATTTAAATCAGTTTAAAAACGATACAACACAGCTATTGTGTTAGACCAAAGCAACAACCACAGAACAAAACAAGACACATTTACCTCAATAAAAATGCCCTTATCGCCACTGCAGGGATACGAAAGAAAACATCTCAATATAAGGTTGTAAAAAACTTTCACAACTGCAAAAATGAAAACATTTCACAGAAAATGAAGCATGGCTCGGCTCATTTGAGGCTGTTGTGTGTTTGGCCTACCGCGTGTTTAGGACTTCCGTCAGTATTTGCATTTAGTTTTGCTTCTTCGTTGTCAGTCACAGCTTTTCATCACCTTTTATACACAGCTGTTTTCGATTCCACGTTGATAAGCAAACACGGTTACCATGTATAGGTTTATTGTTGGCAAATTCAGAAACACATTTCGATTGACTTAAAATAATTGTTGACAAAATAGAAATACCAACGGCTTCAGCAGCTCACCCGACTTTGCGGCAGTGGATATTAGCAGACAGAGCTAGAGTTCCATACTGCAGAAAACTGCTCAGTTGGGTGAGGATTGTAAAATTGCTGTAAATCAGTTGTACCCTACAGAACTATTGTTTTACTTCATGTATAGACAGGAGTAATAACGTTAATTGTGTTTTTGCCTGTAGGTTAGCCTATGACCAGTGGTGTAAAGTAAATTTACAAATACTCAAATTACTGTAATTTAGTAACATTTTTCTCAGGAATTGTAATTTAATTTAATTCAATTCACCTTTATTTCTATACCGCTTTTACAATGTAGATTGTGTCAAAGCAGCTTCACATAGAAGATTATAGTAAATTGAACAGTCAGTTCAGTTTTCAGTGTTTAAGTTCAGTTCAGTTTAGCTCAGTTCAGTGTGGTTTAATAATCACTACTGAGAGTCCAAACACTGAAGAGCAATTCCACAAATGCGCAGCTCTACAGATCCCGAACCATGCAAGCCAGTGGCGACAGCGGCGAGGAAAAAACTTCACTAATTGGCGTAAGTGAAGAATTTAAAAAAACCTCGAGAGAAACCAGGCTCAGTTGTGCACGACCATTTCTCCTATGGCCAAACGTCTTGTGCAGAGCTGCAGTCTAGGCGTCGGAGGCTGGGGAATGTTGGACCTCAGCGAAGACTCGTCTGTCCTTGGGGCGTCACAGGAATCAGTCTCATGCTCTCCACTCCTCCATGACCACCACAGCAGCTGCTCAGGATACGGCCTGGTCCAGGATTATGAAAACCTTGGGATCATCTCGTCGTTGGTCTTGGATTGCATCAGTGGTGCTGCATAGGCTGAGGGCTAGAATTTACTAAGTTGTTTTAAAAATGTGTACTTTTCCTCGAGTATATTTTTTTGTGCTGTATTGGTACATTTACTCTACTACTTTCCTTAAACCTGGAGTCACTATTTTCTTTCTTGTCTAATGTTATGGATTGACTAAAGTAGAATAATCAGTGCTGTGATTCTTGTCCAATCAAATCGCACATAGAAACTAAATCGCATCATACTAAACAACCTCAAGACATGCTTTATAAATGCAGCAAACCGCTTGGAAGCATTAACAGTGTCCAAGACGATGTCCAAAATCTTTACATAATGACCAAGAGACTGTTTAGATGCATTTAGATTTTTCAGTACTCTTTCCACCACTGCCTATGACTTTCAAAAGAGCACATAGCTAGCCACCCAAAAATGAAATTGTGATATTGACTGGTCACTTTAATTTGCTGAGACTTCGGAAATTAAATATTTCAGATGAAATCCAAGTTTAGCCCCTAAAATGTTTGAAATGTTTTGAAAATGTATTTTAATTCCTTTTCTGGACTTTGAACCTTTCTGGACTATTGTGGTCTATGGATTAGAGAGCTCTCTGATTTAATCTAAAATATCCTAATTTGTGTTGAGGGGTGGGTAATTAATCATTTTCAGATGAACTGACCCTTTAAATTTTATGAATCATCAAAATACCACAGTTTCAGCTAAATGAAATCTTTGATGTGCTACTGAAGAAAAAAAGTCCTGTGTAATAAATGACTATAATAATATAGTAATACTTGATGGTAAGTACATTTACAGCAATTTGGGGGTTGGAGATGAACTTTAAAGCTACATGTAAGAGTGTAAAAACTGCATAAATACTATATGAAACAGTTAGTTGAAACTTTATCATTTTGATATTAATTTAATATTGTGTAGATGTGCAGTTTCAAGTTCAAAACATTTGAACATTATAATTTAAAATGCAAGAAATGTCAACAAACAAGCCTTTGTGATCCTATAGCATTATGTTCTCATTCCACAGATACACTACTACTGTTTCCACACATACACAGCCATAAAACAGAATTAACATTGCATTGAAAGTTCATTAGCATTGAAAACTGTACATTCACGTTGATGTTTCACTTTAATTTTCTTGCATTTCCGACTGTGGTTATTGGGGTTTCCCCTTTTTTCTTTCTTCAGTCAGCTGCATTGTCAGCTGATCTAAATAAACCTTTTCCTTTCCATCCCACTCTGACTGAAGGTGTTTGGACAGTAGATGTAATCTCTGAGGATGCAGATGTATTTTGATCTGGGGAAGACTGGCGATTAAGGAGCTCCTTAAAGACAGAGTGCATCATGTGATGCACTTCCTGCAAAATATTAAATAAAAAATATGAATGACAAAAACACACTTTAGCTAGAGAATTAATTGGTGTTGTAAAATAGATTTGAATTTTCAAACCTTATCTACATCTATTGAGCATTCCTCCCTACTTCCTCCTTCAGTAGTAGATCGTCTCATTTGAGGACTGTTAAAGTTACAATTCTACAAATTTAGTCATTATTCCATAAACAATAATAAACTGTGATGTTAAGAATAGTCTAATTACTTACTCTAATGTTTTCCGCAGAGCACCTGGAGAATTCCCTGGCTGTATAAATTGTCCTGTGGGTAATTGTAAAGAAACCTTTCCTGAGGTGACTTGACTAGGTGCGACCCCGGCTTTGTCAGTCGTGACCTTTAATCTAGAAAATGAATTAACAAAAAAAGGCAGAAATATTGTGCAGTTTATCTTGTTACTATTGGTCATCATTACGAAAGATGGTAAATTTCTTGATAGCCATTATGAAGTAAGAGCAGAATTCATTTTCTGTATTTATATAGACTGAGTGCACTTAACAAGCTAAATAGGATGCATTAGTAAAACTTACCAAAAACAAAGTACAAAGAAAAGGTTTTTTGTACATATGGCAGTACACATGGTGTCTTACCGTGTGCTTTTCTCAGCTTTCACTTCTTCCTCTGTCTGGTGTCTGCCACAGCTGGATTTTAGAGTTTCCTTCCCTTTCTGATCTTGGCCTCCATCCACACTGAACAACAATAAGAGAAGATTGAGGGCTGTTATGACTATCTGGACTGTAATTTGTAGTAACTGATTGTGGCTCAATGATATTTATGTCATTCCTATTGGTATTTTAAGCAAAATTAATTTATAGTCAATTTATATAATGTCCAAACCAATTAAACACATAATATTCCTCTAACATTAGTTTATGGTAATTTTTTAAATAACCAAAAAATTGCATTAGAGGAATGTTATTTTTGCAACCTTAAAACAACAGTCTCAGAACTTTGCAAGGTGGTTATTTTAAAATAACCAGAAAATAATCTATACAGGATGTTCCCTTGTGGTTATTTTTAGGTAATGTTTTTACAACTATAATGTTCCAAGAACCACAGAAAACATGCATTTAAGCATATTTTTTGTTTTTAAATGGACATTTCCTGTACTAGCTGCCATACTAACAATTGGTAGTGTTAGATGTTTATTGCCGTACAGCAGGCAAATGATACTGGAGTAAAGACTTTTAAGGAATATTATTTAACTTTAGAATAATGGTAAAATAACGTTCTACTAGAGTTAAAATAACTTTCTAAATCTTATATTTCTGTTAAAAAAACATTAAAAAAACTAACCTCGAAAGATAACCTTGAAATAATGTTATTATGGGAATAAAAGAACATGTCATGCAGCTAAATTGTGGCTTCTAAAATGTTAAAACAATATTTTAAAAGAACGTTTTTGGTGAAAAAAAAGGATTTTTTGGGTGTATAAAGTTATATGCCAATATGTATCATCCAAATTTTGTTTAATTTAATTGATTTAATTTAACGGCAGCATGGTGCCTCAGTGGTTAGCAAGAAGGTTGAGGTGAATTGGATAAACTAAATTGGCTGTAGTGTATATGTGTGAATAAGGAAGTGTATGGGTGTTTCTCAACACTGGGGTTTCATGAGCTAGTGTATTCTCAGTGCTGGGTTATGGCTGGAAGGGTATCCACAGAAAAAATTAAATAAAATTGCCATCTGCAAAAAATTGGTGGTTCTCTCGATCGTGGTGACCCCTGTTAAAGCGGGGACTAAGCTGAAGGAAAATTAAAATTACAATTATTGTACAGCTGTGGATTTTGATGGATTTTAAATACACCCAGAAGGCACAGAACGTCAATATGATGTCAGATTGACGTTGTACCCAAATGTCGTGGGATGTTGCATTTTGTTCGAAAATGAAAATCGGGTTGACGTCAGAACCATTGACCATATGACATTGGTTTAAGATGTTGGCTAGACGTTGGATTTTGATCACTTTCCAACATAACCTAAAATCCACCATATACCAACGTCATCTCACGTTGTTATCGGACGTCAAAATAAAACTGGACGTCTAAAGTCCTTAGACGGTGGCGACCTTAATCTAACCTAATATTAATGTCTTATGACGTTGTGTGTCTGCTGGGAACATTTTTCACTTAAGAAGTTTTGTTTTGTAAATTCTAAATGGCAGATAAAAGTTACATAGTCTAGCGTTAAACTTCTTAAAGTCCTAATGATTGAATATTATAATTATAATGGCTCAAATGAAGTGTAGTTATTTTTATCCTATAATGCTACCGCTAAATGTGGCGTTACATTTAATTTGTGTCACAATTACAACAAAAGTGAGATTTATTTATATATCTGACAGAGCATTCCACTCCAAGAGATGGAAACCTACCTCTGCACACTGATATATTTATTTGGGATGAGACCCTTTGACCCATTCACTTCGCCTTTCCACCAATCAGAGGAGGCTTTGCTGTATAGGATGAAGCGATCGCCGTGTTTAAAGGAGAGCTCAGCTGAAGATCGGCCTGTGTAGTCAAACAAGGCCAGTGCCTGCAGCTCTGCACATCCAGAAACAGACCAAAAATAATTAGTTTAGTTCTACTAGTCTAAATGCTGATAAGTAAACCATGTCAACCTTACCGTCTTTTGTTTCTTTTATTTGAACTTGCTCTGATTCTCCATCTCCTTCCTCTGCTACAGCTTCACTATAGGCATGAGAAATAATAAGTTGAATGTAAATATTTTTCTCAATGCACAACTGATTTAAAGCAGCTTTACAAGAAACCATAATGTTAATATTTATAATGTTTTTGAATTTAGCAGATTAGCGGTCAATAATGTGTCTGGACCACAAAACCAGTCACAAGAGTCATTTTTACACATGAAAGCGGAGCAAATAAGCTTTTCATTGATGTGTGGTTTGTTAGTATACAATATTTGTTTGAGATACAACCATTTGAAAATCTGAAATCTTAAGTGTTCAAAAAAAATTAAATATGTTTAATATTATTTTAGTTTAATATATTTACAGATTGAAATTTGCCTTCATGTAACATTTTCTTTACTTAAGATTCTATTAAAAGAAAAATAATAATTTTTACCCAAACAATGTATTCTTGACTACTGAAAAAAATATACTTGTGCAACAAAACACTGGTTTTGTGGTCACATATAACTTTATTTACATATATTAATGCACATGGTGTGATAATGTTAACACTCTAACAACGGAGGTTCTCTATATATAGCACTGTATTTTAACTTCAGGACATCCTGTCTGGCTCAGTTCTGTAATAGAGTGTCTAATGTTAGATTTTCTTTATGTGGAAGCTTTCTTAAAACTAAATAGACAATACATAACATGCCATGCCTGTAGAGCTTGTTTGTGTTCTTGCTTCAAAGAGGTCAGTTGTTCTTTATAAAATGACACTATGCATGATGTAAAGTTTCCACCTATTTTGTTTGTTAAAGTACCACCCAGCATTAACGTCCAGAACTGCATACCTTTTGTATTTGTGTACATTATATAGTATACAGTATATAGTATACAAGGTTTGAATGATGAATGGCATCAAACAGATTTTGGAAAAGGCCAAATGCTGCTTTAATAGACAATTTTGCCATAATTGACTGTGATTAGAGGGAAGGTGGAAAGTGAGACATTTGGAAACTATGGAAAATGCAATATACATTGTTTTACATCAGTATGCTGTACTGCACGCAGGTACAAATTAATCTACCTTGGAATACAGAGCTACATGATAATTTAGCTTATTTTTTGCAAATATCAAGCTATTGGGATTTGCTATACATTATATATTGCTTTACGTATAGTTAGTATAGAATACAGCCACAAGAAAAGGTTAGGACACCTTATGAAATTTCAGTTTTTCCATATCTCCATATCAGATATCCTCAGACAAACAACAGCCTACAGCATTATCCTAAATAAATCAGGCACAGCTAATCAAATGCTTATACAGATCATCATCAAAAGTTTTAGCAGTTTGTTGGTGTCTTCAGGTGTGTGTTAATGCTGAATGGTTAATTCAACTTGGTCAAAATTGGGTCATGCAAAAAGAAAACGATTTCAAGCACAGCAGTAAATCTACAATAGAACAGCGTAAAAAGAAAACATAGATCAAGACAATATTCCAGTTAAAGTCCAGAGCTCATCTTGACTGAAATGCTGTGGTGAGAGCTGTGCAAAAAAACTTAAAAACTCCACCAGAATGATCTGAGAGACTGATAAAGTCATACAGAAAATGATTGCTTTGAGTAATTACTGCTAAAAGTGGAAACAAGCATCTGAATCATATAGTGTCCCGTGTTTGTTACCCATAGCTTTACTATATTGGTTTCATTTTTGTTAAATAGATAATAAATGGTGGGAGATGTCATGTTATATTGTTCATCTGAGGATTTATCTTCCAAATTTTAAGACCATATAGTTCTTTTATTATGTCCTGATATGGGAAAATCTTAAAATTTAAAACTTTTTCCACATGACTGTATACTATACTGTATATGTGTCTCTGTGTGAATGTGCACATGTCAATGCATATTAGAGAACTGGAGCTTAATTCTCACCAGTCGTCTTCTTCAAGCGTCATGCATTTTTCATACACCGGCCCAGGTAATTCATTCTGGCTTGGGAAGATGTTCTCGTGCTGGATGATAATGCTCTTGACCAGGGCATTGATTCGCTGAAGCTCTGCCGCATCACCATTGTTTGGTCCTCTCACCAGACTGGGCCCAAAGCACACAGCCAGGTTGTAGGGCTGCATCATGTTCTCGTCGCTGTACTGGGAGACACTTTACACGCATACAGACAAATACATATTCAGATTTTGTGACTGGAAAATGGGGCAAAACCCAACATCACACTGTGATACTCACTGATGAAGGAATGCAAAAAGATATCTCATGACAATGATGAGTGATGCAGGATATGAGGAAACGATGAGCTTCAGCTGCGTTACTTTTTTAGTTTCATCATCTATTTCTGAAATAAAGAGAAATTGAGAAATGAAGATTTTTTTTTCTAAAGCAATACAGTAGTATAAAAAAGTAACTATAGCTTATTCATTTATTCATTTTCTTTTTAGCTTAGTCCCTTTAATAATCAGGGGTCGCCACAGTGGAATGAACCGCCAAGTTATCCAGCATATGTTTTACGCAGCGGATGCCCTTCCAGCTGCAACCCATCACTGGGAAACATCCATACACACATACACTATGGCCAATTTAGCCTTTAAACCCACGTGAACATGAGGAGAACATGCAAATGCCAACTGACTCAAACGTGCTACCCACTGTGCCACCGTGCAGCCCAACTATAGCTTATTAAAAAAGTAAATATTAAAAAAAAAAATTGGGATAATATAATATGTGAAGTTGAAGTCAGAATTATTAGCCCCCTGTTTATTGTTTTTTCCCCAATTCCTACTTAACGGACAGAAGTTTTTTTTTCAGCACATTTCTAAACATTAGTTTTAATAACTCATACCTCAACACTAATAACTGACTTATTTTTTTCTTTGCCATGATGACAGTAAATAATATGTTTCTAGATATTTTTCAAAACACTTCTATACAGCTTAAAGTGACATTTAAAGGCTTAACTAGGTTAATTAGGCAGGTTAGGGTCATTAGACAAGTTATTGTATAATGATGGTTTGTTCTGTAGACTATCGAAAAAATATATAGCTTAAATGGCCTAATAATATTGACCTTAAAATGGTTTTTATAAAATTAAAAATTGCTTTTATTCTAGCCGAAATAAAACAAATAAGACTTTCTCCAGAAGAAAAAATATTATCAGACATACTGTGAAAATGTCAACCATAATTTAGGAAATATTTAAAAAAGAAAAAAAAACTTAAAGGGGGGTTAATAGTTCTGACTTCAACTGTATTTTAGTTAATAAAATGTTTTTTTATTTATTTATTTTATATTATTTAAGTTTTTTATTTATTTAGCCATTTTGAAAACAAAGGGTCATGTTTTCTATAAGTAAAAATATATACCATTTAGTATTTTATTATTATTTATTAAGCAGCTCTAAAGTCTCTAATGTCATTAATATTGCAATGATGCTAAAATTCTGTAAAAACTAAGTTTTGAAATATAATTGCAATTTCAATCATTGTTTTAAGACATTTTGAGATGTGATTTATTGCCGTTATGGCAAAATCAAATTTTACATTTTAATTAAATTTTCTGTGCCACATGATCCAAACATCATTCTCAAAAGCTGATTTGCAGCTAAAAGAACATTCTGATTTATTAGTAGCATCAGCTGCAACAGTAGTAGTAGTACTTTTATTATTATCATCAATGTTGAAACGGTCGAAAAATGTATGTGAAATATTCATGATTATTTGCAGGGCTGCCAACTCTCACGCAATTAGCAGTATTCTCATGCCTTATTCCCCGATTATCACCCACCATTTGGTCTTTACTACTACTCGACCCAATAACCACCCACAGCCCCCGGTCTTTACTTTTTTAGGCGATAATAACAGTACATATCAATATATTTTAGGGGTCGAGGAAAAAAATTCTCACTCCAAGGTAAAAGCAAAAGTTGGCAGCCCTGTATTTGTCCAAATGCATTTGAAGCAGAAACCTTTTGGAACATTATAATATACCTATACTGTTCTTTTTGATTCATTTAATTCATCTTTTATGGATAAAAGTAATAATATTTTCAGTCATGCACTAAATAGAGCAAAAGAATTGTTTTGGTATTCTAAGCCAGCATGTAATCACATAATAGCATAGTAAAGTCCTCTTACGTCCACATTCCATCAGCTGGTCATAACTGTCCTCTGGGAAGAGGGGTTTCTCTAGGCCTCGAAAATAAAGCTTCAGCACTCCAGCCACAGAGTCCATGTCACACCCTTCATCAGCAAGAGGATCATCACCTACAGAAAAAATAAAGAGTGTGTGTGTATATATATATAAGCTTCAGTTTTTAACATTGAAGGTATGAGGTAGGCTGTAGAGTAAGTAGCTAAATTATGATATAACTTATATGAATGAAATGGAATAAGGAAGACAACAAATACTATGGAAGTCAATGGCTACCATACATTGTCTGTTACATTCTTCAAAGTATCTTCTTTTGTCAGTTGACATAACTTTCAATTTTGGGTGAACTACCCCTTAATATCCTTTACTCATTTAATTCCTTCAAATAATTATAACCATTACAGACCATTAATTCTGCGCAATGGTCTATAGCATTACTAATGTTCAAAGAAAAGGAGGAGAATATCATCATTCAAATGCTTATCATCACCTTTCTCAAATGCATCCTTCAGCTGATTCACCACCATCTGAGATCCAGGCACTCTGAACAACCCCTCATGATGTAAACCTTACCAGAGAAAACAGAGTCAGAGTGATTCACCGGTGATTAAGATGGAAAGTATGGCAGAAAACTCCTTGTGTGACTTCTGTTTACCATTGAGGTTGATGAAGCGAATGCAGCTCTCCACCACGGCAGGAATGAGTTGTCCTGATGCCTAAATGGGAAGAAACACTGAGTGACTGAGTCATTTGAAGCGTTCTGAGTAAATCCAGAACATTTCTTGAACACAGAGAGAGACTTACTTGAATGTATGAAAGCAGATCCCCATTGAAGAGCTTCTGGCTGATCTGGGAACCAGGGTTACTCTTTTTATGACGCACAGATCTTTTGGAGCGTGTCCTGAATTTATAGAAAGGTTTAATTATAATTTTTTTTTGTATGTATAATGTTAAAAATATGATCTTTTACTTCTGCCACCCCATTAAAATGCTATCATATTTGTTTTATATAACTGGTATACAGTTATACAAGTCAGAATTATTAGCAATCCTTTTAAAATTTAATTTTTTTATACTTTTTCCCCAATTTCAATTTAACGGAGAGGAGGTTTTTTTTAAACAAATTTCTAAGCATAAAAGTTTTAATAACTCATTTCTAATAACTGATTTATTTTTTTCGTTGCCATGATGACAATATATATATATATATATATATATATATATATATATATATATATATATATATATATATATATATATATATATATATATATATATATATATATATATATATATTACTAATATATAATATTTTACTAGATTTAATTTTCAGTTAAGAGTGCAATTTATAGGCTTAACTAGGTTTATTTAGGGTAATTTTAGGCACATCATTGTATAACAGTGGTTTGTTCTGTCCATAAGGGGGCTAATAATATTGACCTTAAAATGATTTTTTAAACTGATTTTATTCTAGCCAAAATAAAGAAAATAAGAGGAAAAAATATTATAGGAATTACTGTCAAAAAAATTTTTACTGTATGTATTTTAAGACATTTAAAAAAAAGTAGTTCTCTCACCTGGTATGGTTACCATCAAAACGTTCAGCTGATAAGAAAAAAAAAGAATTGGTTTAATTTGTTCTTGCTGGCTTTCCTTTTCAATAAATTCTGTATAGACATTATATCATCATATCTGTATAGACGTTACTTCACCTTTCTGAATGGCAACCTTTAGCAGGTCATGTTTAGCCTCCAGTTTTGATATTAAAGAGCTGTTGCATAGATGGTCTCTGACTTTCTGCAATATGAAATCATAGTGATAGATAAAAAGTCAGACAAAAACAATTATAAGGATGAATATAGTAAAATAATAATAATGAACATTATACATATATATTTATATCAATTTTATATAATTCATTTATTCATCCATTCATCTTTCTTCGACTTAGTCCCTTTTTTATCAGGGGTCGCCACAGCAGAATGAACCGCTAACTTATCCAGCATATGTTTTACGCAGCCCTTCCAGGTGCAACCCAGCACTGGGAAACACACACACATACACTACGGTCCATTTAGTTTATTCAATTCACCTATAGCGCATGTCTTTGGACTGTCGGGGAAACTGGAGCACCCGGAGGAAACCCACATGAACATGGGGAGAACATGCAAACTTCACACAGAAACGTCAACTGACCCAGCAGAGGCTTGAACCAGCGACCTTCTTGCTGTGAGGCGACAGTGCTAACCACAGAGCCATCATGCTGCCCCCATTTTATATAATTGAAATGGAATAATCAAAATGAGTTGCCTGATTGATGGCCTGATTAATTGATTGATTGATTGATTGATTGATTGATTACCGTGAAGTACAAGCTCTCAGCGTCCGGAAGGCTGGCTCTACGCTTCAACGCGAAGTTCTTATTAGCAGACATATCGCTGTTCCCCTCTGGTGATGAAGGGCCGCTGGGAAAGTCAGGAGTGGATGCAAAAGCGATCTCAGCAAGACTCTCCAGAATGGAAGATTGAGCTGACTGAAGTAATTTGCTAGACTGCAAAATATTTAAATGTATATTCATATTTACAGAAGTCAAAATATGTAAAGAGTAAACAAAAATACAATAATCATTTATCTGAATATTGTGACATCTATACTACTAACTGTGATATTTTTTCTGTATAGTGTAGAGATTGTGTGGTTTGTGTACCTCCTCAACCTCCAGAGTGACTGAAGAGAGTCTGGACTGCAGCTGCTGGACGCGAGTCACCAGCTCACTCATCATCTCACATTTTGCAGACACCTCAACCACCTGGAGGAGGACATGCATATTTTTGCACCACAGTTATTAGTCTAGGGTTTTTGCCAAATGGATTATTAGTCTTCCTGAAATTCAAACATGACAACATGATGCTAGCGATTACATGATCGTTGGTTTGGTTCCCACGGAAAGCAAAAACTGATTAAAAGTACATTCAATTGAATGGAATGCACTTTGGTTAAAATCATCTACTAAATGCGTATATGTAAACAGTTATTATAGTTAAAGGGATAGTTTGCCACAATTAAAAATGTCCTTCCAAGTTATTCACATTGTTGACATTCATAGTATAAAAAAAAAAATATTGTAGAATTTCAATGGCTGCTTTTTCCAAAATTATTCAGTATATCTTCCCTCGTGTTCAATGCAAAAAGAAGCTCACACAGCTTTGGTAAAAGTGGAGGATGAGTAAACTATACCTTTAACTAAAATTACATCTAAAACCACATAAAAACATCTTTACCTTTTTTAACCAAAATAAAATGTATATAAAATGACTTATCTTTTAAATATAATTTTTAAAACAACATTTCTAGTTTTTACTATCAATAGGGTATATGCACACAGACTTTTAATTTCAGTTAGCCAGCCCCAAGGCTTCTGGTGAATTGTCGTCCCATTCAAAATCACTGCGTTTCAGATCTAATTTCTTTAAAAAACAGCGATCTTCACTGCCTGGCTGAGATACGATACAAAGTGGGTCTCGGACCAAACAAGAAGCACTGCATTTAATTAGATTTTTCCGAACCATGTCTTTAAAATATGGAAATTAATTTTGCCCCAAGGGGCAACGCAGTGGCGCAGTAGGTAGTGCTGTTGCCTCACAGCAAGAACGTCGCTGGGTCGTAGGTTCGAACCTCGGCTGGGCTGGGTCAGTTGGCGTTTCTGTGTGGAGTTTGCATGTTCTCCCTGCGTTCGCGTGGGTTTCCTCCAGGTGCTCCAGTTTCCCCCACAGTCCAAAGACATGCAGTACAGGTGAATTGGGTAAGCTAAATTGTCCATAGTGTATGAGTGTGAGTGTGTGTGTGGAAGTTCCCAGAGATGGGTTGCGGCTGGAAGGGCATCCGCTGCGTAAAATCGTGCTGGATAAGTTGGCGGTTCATTCCGCTGTGGCGACCCCGCAAGGGACAAAGCCGACAAGAAAATGAATGAATGAATGAATTTTGCCCCAGTATTTTCAATGGAGTTTCTGCACTAGCCTGTTGCTAATGACGGCACCTGCTGTTTTTCGTCTTTTTTTACACTTTAACAACCAAATGAATGCTGAAGTCTATTTAACTGATTATATTTGAATTACATTACAACATCGATGCTGTAAAAGGAACCGTATGAAATTAAAAATAGTTACATAAACCTTTCACCGGAAGTTCATCATTAGCCGAAAAACACTAGCTGTGCATATAACCCATTGAACGGAATGCACTTTAGTTAAAATCATCTACTAAATGCATATATCAAAACAGTTATTATAGTTAAAAGAATAGTTTGCCTCAGAATTTGAAATGTCCTCACCAGTTACTCACATTTTCTTTCTTTTTGTTGAACACAAAACAAGATTTACTGAAGAATGTTGGATCAAAGCAGCTGTTGACATCCATAGTATGAACAAAGAAATTCAATGTATTCAGTATATCTTTCCTTGTGTTCAATATAGAAAGAAACTCAAACAGGTTTACAACAAGTGGACGATGGGTAAATTGTCCCTTTAACTAAAATTACAACTAAAACCACACAAAAAAACTTTACCTTTTTTTAACAGTAATAAAATGTATATAAAATTACTTTTTTTATTTAATTTTCAAAACAACATTTCCAGTTTTTACTGTACTGAATCTACTATCAATGTTGACCTTTCCAACTATAAAAGTAAGAATAAATTAACAAATCTTTTTTTTAAATTCTTTGTTTATTGGTTTTATTTGGTTTTTTAAATTTACACATTGGCTATTTCTCAATTCCAAGAATGCTAAGAACGCACTTGTGTTCTCGTGGAGATCGGTCTTGCCAAATACCTCGGTAGAACGAACTCGTCAAATTTCAGCAAATAAACAGCCTTAATGTGTTCATGCCTTTATTAAGATTTTCATGGTAATGTTTACTTTCATCGTCTCATTTAGAGAAACTCCTGAATCAAATAAGTTATATCTCTGAACTTTAATAATAAATCTATATAGAATGCTGTTCTTCCTACCTCTTTTATTCAGCTGCAATGACTTCTGGAGCAAATTTTGTGCTTAAGTCTGCATCGATGCATCCTCAATATCAAGAACACATCCAGGAATTTTTAAGGGTCCTCTGTTCTTGCGGTCTTAAGTTTTGGAACTGAACTTTGGCAGTTAATGAAGGCGTTACATGAGAACACAAGGCTGAAGAATGCATATTGAGAAACAGCCATTCTTTAGCTTCAAATGTTGAAATATACTACTTATTCTATGTACAAGGCATGTAAATACGAAGCAAGTGATTAGCAGGCTAATGCTAAGCATCAAGCTGTCATCTTTTACCACTGCATTTGGTTTATGATCCAAGCAAAAAAAGTGGTAGTAATTCAATTTTTTTTTTGAGCTGGAAAACATACCCAAAAGTTAAAAGAAGTATTTAGAACGATGACAACATTGTTTTAAACACAGTGTGAGAACTGAGTGTGAAAAACCTCACACATACTAAAATAATACATTTTGCACTTTAATGGACACATATTATTACACAGTACCTGGTCGCCTTCATAGGGATGGTATTGAAAGCGGAGCGGCAGGCAAAAGGCTGAGTTGTTGAACTGCATGAGAGTGTCTCTGTCCTGGCTCTGGCTCAGTTCGGACACAGTTGTTTCCAGCTGCCGCATCCCAGTACTCAAATTCTGCTGGGCCCACTGGCGACTGCTCAGGTAAAAATGCAACACCTTGGATATGGACTGATGGTAACCCAGATCACAGCACTGAGAGGGCATGCAATAAGAGGTTGAGTTACACCTTCTCAGTACACAAACACAATTATACTACACAGAAAAAAATAATAAAACTCACATCTATTAGAGTGGAAAGATCCTGAAGATAGTATTTGTTCATGCATGCATTTGCTGCAGCCAGGTTAAGCAGGTAATCATTCCGGGCTTTTGTGCACTTCAGCTGAATCTCTTGAACTTTACTTTGCCTCTGCACAAATATACAGTATAAAGGTAAAATTCTAAAACCTCAGAGATTACCGGAACAATCATTTATCCATAACACATTGAGTGAGTCACAACACATAACCACAGTAACCAAACACTGATCTGCCAGTCTTGCAAAGAACAGTTGGCCCACATCAAGACTGCACAAAGAAGCTCATGTGCATCCTTGCATCCTGCATTGAGTTGGTCCTACATTCAATACAAAATGGTGCAAGTAAGTCAACAGCATGTGCGACATAAATCATGACTGATTTTCTGTACATATGCCGAACATACGCTCATGAGCTGGATGAAGTACATCCAAAAGGTTTACATAATATTATTTCTTCTGTTCAAACATTATTTCAACTTTTAAATTGGTCTCATTTAAAATTTTGGGTTTAAAAAAAGACATATTATGTATGATTGTTTGGTTAAAATATCCATAAACTCAAAATTTTATTTAAGCCCATTTATTATTAAGGTTGGGGCGATATCAGTACTGAATGTTCATATTAACATTTGAGATTAAATTATTATTTTTGTCATTTACATTTATTATTCATTTATTCATTTTCCTTTGGCTTAGTCACCACAGCAGAATGAACTGCCAAATATTGCAGCATATGTTTCACGCAGCAGATGACCTTCTCGCCACAACCCAGTATTGAGAAGCACCCATACACTCTCATTCACACTCTTACACTACGGCCAATTTAGTTTATACCACATGTCTTTGAACAGTGGAGGAAACCGGAGCACCCGGAAGAAACCAACGTGAACACAGGGAGAACATGCAAACTCCCCAGAGAAATGCCAACAGGCCCAGCCAGGACTCAAACTAATGACCTTCTTGCTGTGAGGCGACAGTGCTAACCACTAAGCCACCATATTTACATTTATTAGTCCTATAAAAATCTACAAAATATGACAGTATTGTACAATTATAATATAATACACTGCCCATGAAAAAAGTCACCACTTGGATTTAACAAAGAAAACGGATAAGAGCCTCTGATTGGATAATTTCTGCATGGATGATTATGCTTCAGATGGTTGATAAGTTATTTAACCCCAACTCAAATTATTGGCAAATTATTGTAAAAATCATAATTGAAATTATAGTTGATATTGAAATCAAATCATAAAATACAGCAGTAGAACTCACGGCTATGTTTGATATTGAAGGTAAGAGCGTTACCACATGCACAATGCAAAGGGAACAAACTGGGACTCAAAAAAACATTACGATTGGGCCTAAACAGTTGTGTATCCTTAAAAAAACATCTCATCAGTAAAGCTAATTAGAAAAAAAGAAGAGAATAAAGATTGGACTCTGAAGCAATGGAAGAAGGTCATGTGGTCTGATTGAGTCAAGATTTACTATGTTCCTGGGTGATGGCCATATCAGGGTAAAAAAAAAAGAGTGCCTAATGTCGACCATGTAGGCCTGGGGAAGGTGCAGTTGGTTAAGTCTAGATTTAGCAATGTTACAGTTATGTGCCCAAAGAATGATTTCGGCTGACTACCTGAACATACTGAATGACCAGGATATTATAATCAATGGATTTCTTCCCTTTTCTTCCTACAGGCAATGCCAGGATTCATTAAGCTCACATTGTGGAAAAAGTGATCCAGGAAGACATAATTTTACACATGGGTTGACCACCACAGAGTCCAGACCCTAACCCTATTCAGAATCTTTAGGATGTTCAGCGATCCAACTCTCATCATACAAGATCTTGATGACATTACAGAAGCTAATAGAAATGATAACACAGCAAATGTGTGCTCTAATCAAAGCTAATGGCAATCCTTTAAAATATTAGAGTATGTGATTTATAAATTGTTTTGGTGGGGCAGTGTATGTAATGATTTTGTTAAAAACAGAACTTGAATAATAACAGAACAACACACATACAAAAGCACAATCTCTTCTTGGTCAAGTCATCATCTTAAATTTTATGCCAAAGGGAATTAAACGTTTCTGACTTTGTACTTTAGCTTTTTCCAGCTCATGAATACAAACTTCCTAGGTTGACTTAAACACACCACATGAATAATAACTTTTAAAAATGCTTTACTGTAACTGTGCTTTTTTGAAGGAAGAACTGGATATTCATTTTAGTAATAAACATTCCTCTGACCTGTATTGAACAATTTGATTTACAACCATTTCCTATTTTGCCATTAAAACAAAACCATACATACTTTCTCTATTTGTCTTTCCATCTTTTTAGAAGCACTCTGTTTTTGCTTTTCCTCCAGTCTGACTGCCTCCTTTAGTTTGCCTTCTGCAGACAGGAACTCAGTATAATACTGGTAATATGTCTTCAAGGTCTGGTTTTCAACAAACATAAGAATACATTTGACATTAACTATAAACACAAGAATCAATAATCACACACACAAATGTGACTTAATAACAAACTTAAACTCACTGTATGAAGTTCTATGGTGACCTTCAAAAGCCCATCCTGTAACAGGGTGCAGATTTCCCTGCTCTGAAACAATATACACATCATAAAAAAGAGAGTTTGCTTTTTTGACCAAAAATCAGAGCTTTTTAAGCTACAGCTTTGTTTCTCTTTGTGTTTATTATCTATTGGAGGGGAGAGAGCGTTTAATTCTCATTCTCATACACTCTATACATCTTTATCTTCATATTTTTTGCCAAAGCAATGCATTTTGTTATTATTATTATCATCTTAAAGGTGTAGCAATCGGAGGGGATGGGGGGGATAAGTTGCCCTCACTTTTAGAGACAGACCATTTAGAAAAGGGCCCAGTTTTATTTTATTATTTTTATTTAATCTAGATTAAATTGGTCCAGATTTGGATATCCTGTGTTTTGCTATCCATGATTAACTGATCTATCTTACTTTTATGATCACTGTGATCCAAATACCAAATCCAAAATTACCAGAGCCTAAAATGGAACCAACAGTGTAGCCTTCTGGCTTAGCAAAGAACAACAGGTGGGCAAAATACCAGTGGCCACAAACAGCCATTGTTTGTTTTAATGGTAAGAAACGGAAACATTGCAATCAACACACATGTAACATTTTTTTTTGTTTGTTCTAATACAATACTGCTTTGATATTGTTTTGTTGTTGTTGTTGTTTACCATATCTCATTAGATGTGACATGCTTCATATAGGATTTTTTGGATCAAATAGATCCCAATCGGAGTTCGAGTTCAAGTTTTGAATAACCCAAAGGGCAGGTTTGATCTAAATCATATGTAAGATTGGATTACGTGGTCTTATCTTAATTCAAAATCCCTCTGTTACTTTTGAAAAACCCATTTCCAAGATTTGATCCAATCTGAAATCCAAAATCCCACTGGATTACTTTTGAAAAACTGGGCCCTGAGTGATTAATAATTATATGAATGCAAACATTTGGATCTCATACAGCTGTCCTCCTCACTTTTAAAATGTCTGCTATGCCCCTGGGTCATCTCCTCGGGTATCTTCTTTTAAAAAGTGGATGTCTCAAATATCTGCACTACTTCCACTTGAGAAGCTACTTACAATGCACATCAGAAGTCAAGTGACTTTTGGCTGATATGGACACCTCTTTAGCACTATGTTAATGACTTTCTTGATTCCTTATTGTACTCTGTATACCCAGTCTACTACCTGATATGATCAGATTCCCTGTATTTATGTATTTTTCCTTTCACTTTTTCTTTTTCATTCTGTTTTGTTGTTGTTGTTGTTGTGCATCTGAGACTATATTTGTTTGTTCATTAACATTGAATAAACTGACGAAACAAAAAAAAAATAATTCAATGATTCATGGTTAAAGTTCAATGATTAATGAAACAAATGAAACAAACGCTATTGTATGTCTGTGCTCTGCCTGCAAAATGTCAGTGCAAAGGAAGCCACATGTAAGTGTGTGGGCATGCATTGCTCCTTCAAGTCTTGTAAAGTGTGGGTGTTTATGTCTGCAAATGTGGAAGGATGTGAAAACGCGCGTGTGTGTATGCGTGCGTGTGTGTGTGTGTGTGAGATGGTGGGTGTGTACCCGTTTGGCCAGGCGTTGGGCATGTTCAATGCAGTGTGAAAGCTGTTGAGGCAGAATGTTACTGTAGCTGTCACTCAAAATACTGTGATCTCGGCTCTCCTGACGTGTTTGTGCCAACAACACCTGCCAGCAGTTCACAACTGACTGATGACTGGACTCTTTCCTGATGGCGATAAGAACAAAGAGTTGAATTATCAAGATCCTAGTATTCACAAAGACATCTATATATGCATATCAGTTTATGTATACTGTATATTATATACAGTCATTAATTTAGATTGACTGGGATAATTTTGTAAGTGTGTGAAATATAAATATATTTTATGTAATTTATTATATACATACAATAAACAAACTAGTCCTAAATGAACACATTGGATTATACATTAAAGTGAAATAAACAATGCTTAATGGTTTTCTGGGGGGAGTCTAATAGTATTCGGGTACAGAAATGTAATAATCAAATGTAAAATAACATTGCATTTTATCATATAAATAATTCAATAAAATGAATCATTTATTAAACTTCTTTATGTACTATTAAAATGCTTTAAACTCTCTTAAAATGCTCACAAAGTCACAGGCGTTAAAAATACATGCAGATGAGAAACTTTCACTCTATTATGGATCAATTCTGTAGTGACTCCACAAATCTCATGTGTTTTGATCTGTAGTTTCTGTTCATCTATAATCCAAACTCCAATCCAAACACTGCATATGCTGCAATGTGACTATTGCAGATGTACACATTGCAATGTCGATGGTCGATGCTGAAACAATATATTGAGCAGCCCTAATATATATATATATATATATATATATAAATAGTGTAGGGTCAGTTTTAAAAAAATTGATGCGTAAAAGAGTGAAAATACTACAGTTTATTATAATTCAAATGATGATAAATAGTAGTTTGAAGGTAAGTGGCATTATTAAGCATCAAGTAGCAAAATATAAATATTACAATTTATAGATTAGTTTTAGTTAAATTAAAATTTTAAAGTCATCAAATGATTCTCCTAGATATGCATATCAAAACTATTGTCACACTAAACAATATACAGTGAGTCTTCTTTGATGAATAAATGTAACAATCGTTATTTTTAAATGAACTAATGAGCTTTAACTAATCAATGTATTAAAATTGTATTGTTTAAAATGACAAACCCTTTTCATCTTTAACCCAATTAGACAATGGCCCAGTTTTACAAACAGGGCTTAGATTAAGCCAGGACTAGGCCTTAGTTAAATTAGGCTATTTAAGCCACATTTATAAAATTGGCCTTAGAAAAAAATATTACTGGTGTGCACCTGGAGAAAAAAAATGACACTGATGTATTTTAAGACATCTCACTGCAAGTTATTTTGAGTTGAGACAGCTCAAACATGCAATTTAATCTTGACTAGCCTTAAACCTTGTTTGTGAAACTGGGGAAATATGTTTTTGTGCAATTTTGCTTGAAAATGTGGCTGTAATTATTTTACTTTAAAATAAATTGACCTTTAAAGTTTTAACGGTGCACAAAACATACTGGCACCACTGTTCCTAGAGAATTCATTCATAGGCTAAGATCAGTTTTTATGTATTAATGGGGATCTTTTCTTGGTATAGCCTTACTTTTTGGTTCTAGAGGAAAACTTGTCACACAGTTTGTCCAGTGAGCGAGCATACTCCCCCTCGATCTCTCCTCGCCTGCGCAAATATTCGACCATATCCTGAAAGACCTGAGTCTTCTGCTCCACCTGACCATCAAATATTCTCAACTGCTCCGCCAGCTGCAAACGCACCTCTAGAAAAGAAACAGACAGCAGTTCTGTAACTAAACTTCCTCTTAGTTTGTCTGGTGTGAAATTGACATTTTGTTGTTAACTGCAGTTTCACAAAGCTAAATAAAGGTAGACAGATACAGCAATTTTGTTTCTGTTTCTAAATGTTTGCTTAGTTAGTCTTATGTGAAATTAGGAATTACTGTAACAAGTTTTAAAAGGTATACAAAAATGGACAGACTGCAATTCTACCTATAAAGTTCCTCTCAGTCTGATATAAAAACTGTCTGTTATCTACAACATGCCGGCGTAACAAAGATCAACCATGACACAGACAGACAGACAGACAGACAGACAGACAGAGACAGACAGAGAGACAGACAGACAGACAGACAGACAGACAGACAGACAGACAGACAGACAGATAGACAGATAGATAGATAGATAGATAGATAGATAGATAGATAGATAGATAGATAGATAGATAGATAGATAGATAGATAGATAGATAGATAGATAGATAGATAGATAGATAGATAGATAGATAGATAGATAGATAGATAGATAGATAGATAGATGGACGGACGGACGGACGGACGGACATACAGTATACTGTAGACAGACAGACAGACAGACAGATGGACAGATGGATGGATGAACAGACAGACAGACAGACAGACAGACAGACAGACAGACAGACAGACAGACAGACAGACAGACAGACAGACAGACAGACAGACAGACAGACAGACAGACAGACAGACAGACAGACAGACAGACAGACAGACAGACAGACAGACAGACAGACAGATAGATAGATAGATAGATAGATAGATAGATAGATAGATAGATAGATAGATAGATAGATAGATAGATAGATAGATAGATAGATAGATAGATGGCAATTTTCCTTTCCAGGGTTACTGGGGTGTTAATATTCATGACGTTTTTTACCTTTAATCTGTGTGTCATAGTCTCCAGTCCCCACTCTGTCCCGCCACAGTTTGACATGAGATGACATCGTAGCTCCAACAAGGTGTAATTCTGCTTTGAGCAGATGAAATGTAGAAACAATGATGAGAATAGGGATTTATTTTAAGCTATATTTAAATATCTTTGGCAGTTTGTACATTTAAAGTATTGGTTTAGTCAAAAATATGTGGGTCAATTTTTCCTTCAGTAGAACATTAAAGAATATTTTGTTTTAGCTGAAACCTTGGTCCATGGTCAAGTCAAGGGCACGTTGTGTGGTTCATCAAGATGAATACGTTTTGCTTTTCCTTGATGCTTTAAGGATCTCTATATAAAAAGATTTTAGTCACTTACACTCACACAATCTGTTGGGAGGACAGACTTTTAAAAGATTCCCAAGGCTTGATACTGTATACATCATCAACTGCACTAGCTTCCAGTTCAGTCACATATAGATTTTAAAGTATCTATTTTAACCTATAAAGCAATATACAGTATAGACTGACTCCAGAGTATATCCAAAATTTGGTTTCAGGGTCTACACCATCTCACATCAGTCATGCAGCAAAATAAGCGAAATTATGGAATTCTTTGGCTGCTACAATTACGCATACTCCATCTCTTGACTGTTTTTTTAACCCCTTCATACCCGAATTATGTTCTAAGTTTCTGAAATATTTAAGAGTATGTTTTCACAGTTCTTGAGGCTCCTATAAATGAGACCAAATTATAATAATAAAAATTCAACAACCTTTACATATATATTTTATTGTCCATTTCAATGGACATCAGGTCTGAACAGTTGTACTTCCCGAACATTATACCAACATATAATACAAAAAAAAAAAAGATGGTTGGTATAATCTTGAAATGCATTTTCAAAATCACAAACTTTAAGATTGTAACATTTTTTATTTCATTTTGAGGTTTTTGATGTATGGATTGCACCTTGTTTATAACAAACTTCATCTTCATCTTCCTCAACACTCCACATAATGTCCACATCTGAGATATTTCCATCTACTATATGCTCAAGAACTTCAAGATCTGTATATTCTGCATATGAAAATGTTTAGAATTGCACGAATTAGTACATCACATCAATATATATATATCAGATTTTGAAGCCAATTGAACAGACATATTTGAAACAATCCTGATCTAAAGCTTGCAATGTTACAAAAGATTTAAAACTTTAATTAGTATGTGCATTCCCTATTTTTTACATACAATCTATGAAATATTGGCAAACAAATCAATAAATCTGAATAAAAACATTGTAACTGTGGCTTATGTCTGTGTCTGGAGTGAAGTGATGCTATGCTGCTTTTCAGTGTAGTGTTTTTTTTTTTTTCAAAGTACAACTAGGCGTTTGACGATAACCGTTTTTAAGGTATACCGCGGTTTGGAAAAGTCAAGGTTTTAAAACCGGCAAAATTTTCTTTAATACCATTCCTAGTGTATGTGTAAGATTTTTTATTTACATTTTTTTTTGTTTTTTAGGACAACAGTATCTCCAGCAGAAAATATACACAAAAATGCTGTTTAAAATGTAAAGAAATCTGTGTTTTTGAACCTAATGAAGACAGCAGAAGTCAATGATTCATTTTCATTATTTAGCCTGACATGTTTAAAACACAAATTATATTGTTTTTAAAGGGGAAAAAAGTTGTTGTTTTTTACCCAGACATTTAAAAAGAATATATTTTAGAGCAGTGAGCACAGTACCGTAATACCGTGAAACCATGATATTTTTGTCTAAAATTATCATACTGTCAGAATATTATACCGGCCTATGCCCAAGTACAACATGGCGAGCCTTACCGCCTATTGATTAGATGACAATTATCCACTCTCATGGACTGCAGGCTTTAAATTAGATGTAATGGACACAGGGTCCGTAGGGGTTCTCTTAAAACTTTTATTTAGTGTTGCTATCTAGGTCATTAATATTATTGTGATGTCAATATGATGTTTTATATTCTTTCTTCTTTTACTGTTTCTACTTTTGTGGCTCTCTAGGTTATTAATCTTATCATAATTATGCAACATTATGCAATGTTTTATATTATTTCTTTATTATTTCTATTGTTGTAGCACCTCGAGCCTAAGAAAGGCGCATTATAAATAAAATGTATTATTGTTATTATTACTTCAGACTGTCATGAAGTACTATTTGTCAAAAAGAGTGGATAAAAAGTAATATTATTGTAAATCTAAGTGCTGGTAGCTGTTGACTTGTATTTTAGAAATCACCAATGATCACACTGTAAAACATATCTGTTAATCAACAGTTTCCTTATTTTTATGTTTTCCATCTTTTAATGGTTGTGAATTGCATTATGAGATGTTGATCTCAGCTCTGTCGACTTTTGATGTTGAAAATTCAACTTTACAGTTTAACAAAGTGACTTTTATTGACATTTTATTAGTTTGAAAAAATAAATGTTTAAGAAATAATATATAGAGCTTTTCACTCATCACAGTACAAGTGCTGCCGATGATGTGACAATAATAGTGATTTGATTAAAGAAATAAAATAACAGAAAATGTACTGGCAGCTTATTACAAGGTTTGCAGCGTGATATACAACACCAGCCCATAGAATGTATCAATTTAAACTATTAAAAAGGTTGATAAAAGTCCCTTTTTCCATTTTTTTAAGGTTTAAAATTGTCAGAAGAATCTGTCTTCTTTTATTGTTTCTACTTTTGTGGGTCTCTAGGATCTTATCATGATGTTATGTGATGTTTTATATTATTTTTATTGACATTTTAGTAGTTTGAAATAATAATATGTATAAGAAATAATGTACAGAGAAATAAATCTGTAAAATAAGAGAAAAAGCACTAGCAGCTTATTACAAGGTTTTTGTAGCGTAAATTACAACAGCAACCCAAATAGGCATGGGCCGGTATAAGATTCTGACAGTATGATAACCTTGGATAAAAATGTCACGGTATCACAGTATCGTGATTAATGCTCCAAAATAATTTTTTTTTTAAATGTCTGGGTAAAAAACAACAACTTTCCTCCCCCATTGAACACAATATATTTTATATTAAGAAAAATTTAAGGTATTTTGGACCAGTGGTTTTTGATATGGAGGTTCCTTTTCTGCTGGATGTACTGTTGCCCTAAAAAACTAAATAAAATAGTTGTGGAAAAAAAATTAATAAAATCTATACCTTAAGAACGGTATAACAGAAAACTTTAGCTGTTTTAAAACCTTGACATATCCAAACCACGGTATACCTTGAAACCGGTTATCGTCCCATGCCTAAAACCCAAATAAACATCACTTTAAACTAATAAAAATGGTTAAAAAAGTCACTTTCCCAACTTTTTTAAGATTTAAAGTTGTCATAAGAATTATCACCCTGATGAAAAAAACCAGCATATGCTGGTAAGGTATCTTTTGATGCTGGTATGCTGGTCTTGCTGGTTTCGCTGGTCTCGATGCTGGTTTCAGTGCTGGTCTCAATGCTGGTCTTGCTGGCCTGAATGCTGGTCCTGACCAGCATTGAGACCAGCAGGACCAGCAATAAGACCAGCAAGAACAGCATTAAAACCAGCACCAAAACATACCTTACCAGCATATGCTGTTTTTTTCAGCATTCTCAAAATGCGATTCAATAGCATAAATAGACCAGAAAAAATAAATACATGAATCACAAAATAAGGGAAACTGCTATTTTATGGATAGTTTTTACAGTGCAGCTAACAAAATCTAGCCAACTTTAAATGTTCAAAAGACAACATCAACCACATCTTGAATAGAACTGAGGGGAAACAAAAAAAAACACACCAAATGTTCGATTTGGGGTGAACTATCCCTTTAATTTTACATTGACCAATATGACCTACAAAAATAACAAAATATGTGTGTACATATATGTATATTTTCATCTAATTAATTTACCCTGCAAAATGAATATCAAGATCAAAATACATCTTTTTTTTAGCTGACAATCGCTCTGCTTATTTTCCCAAGTACTGAGACAAAAACCGCAAAACAAATTATTATATTCACTTATGTCTAAAATTTTTGTATAACAACTTGTATAATACATTCGAATTTAAAACACACAGAAACATTTCAATTGACTAAGCATAACAGGCTATTTCTACATTGCAGCCACACTCATTCATGAGGTCTGCTTATTGTTGAGGTGAAAGCGGTCATCGACAGATCATACATGACCCACAGTACACTGATTGTACAGTGAAGCGTTCAGTTTTAGTTCATTTTGCACTTGTAGGGTGTCAGAAAAGGGGAAGGTAGCAAACTTCCTGTGTTAAAAGAGCAAATCAGACAACAGCGGTTCATCCTCACCATGAGTCAGTCATGACAACAGGCCACCCCCTCAGACTCTCTCCTTCTATCATTCTTCACACAAACTTCCCCATTTTCATCTTATGAAAGTTGACAATCGTTCACTTAAAACAATTGCTTTCATATCTTTAAGTATTAACAGACCTATTGAGGATTTGAGCATGTCGTTTTTGCAACCACATGAAGTTTACACGTTAATTGAAGTTTTAAATATAGCTTTTAAACTCATTTATATTTGACCAAATGTAATGGACGACCAAACAATAAATGCAAACTGACAACTACAAAAATACAAACGGAGAAAAAGCATATGCTACTTCTTTTTTGGCATTTTGTCATCAAAACCAAAACACTTACCTTAATAACTCCTGCTTGAGTTTACTTTGGCATTCTCAACAAATCCTCTTCCTCCCTGTTATATCACTACTTGTCCAAAACAAAACACCCCGTGAGAAATAAACCCCGTGAGATATAAAGACAAGACAGTAGTTCTTCTCCTTCCTCCCTCTGTCACTGTGTGTGTGTGCTGCTGATACTGAATGCTGAGTAAAACCTCACCTTATTGGCCCCTCCTCCTTCACTTGCCTTCTCACTTTTACAAATGCTTTTCTGACAGGCTTTGTTTTGGGTGGCACGTTTCAGTAGTCTACTTATCCCTGTTTGGACGTCTTAAAGGGATAGTTCACCTAAAAAATAAAAAAAATAAAAAAATATATATATATGCCATCTTTTACTCACCTCTTGCTATTTGCTTTTCTATTATGGAAGTCATTTGGTGACAGCTACATGCGTTCTCCAAATTACTTTTATTTTGTGTTCAACAGAGGATAAAAAGATTTGAAACCACACAAGCGTGGAGACATGATGTCATCTTTTCACTTGCTATTCTGAAAGCAAGCTGCAGCTTTCATCTGAACACCTGCCCACAATTTCCATTGTACACTGTGGTTGATTAGACAGTCGTAGATGTGAGGGAAAACAAACTTTCATTTTGATTTCTAAACTAATTTTATATCTGGCTCTAAATTAAGTGCATTATTATGACCTTTCTGTTTTGCTTCTACAGAAAGAGAAGAAGCTCACGTGTGGATCATATTGCATCATATTTCACTCTAGTTCACTTATGCAGATTCATGGTTCCTACTTATTAAATATATCCAATTTTTGTTTAAAGTACAACATTAGCCAATAAAACAGATATGTTCTATCTATTAGAAAATTAGACAATGTTCCCTTAACCCTTTAACAGCCCCACCAACAAAAATAATTTGGATTGCATTTCTTAACTCCTAATGTTGCTAGTTAACACACTCAATGCATTTTCTTTCAACACATCGTTTCTAAAATATCAACCATTTGGTAGAGGTTGATATGTCGGTTTAATGAAAATATGAAGTGTAAGACCAATTTATTTTTAAAACATAATCAAAGTAAAACATTTTTTAATACTAAATCATCTTTATTTTTTGAAGTAGGCCTTTCCAATCTTCTATTGTCCAATTTTGGTGAGCCTGTGCGAATTGTAGCCTCAGTTCCCTGTTCTTAGCTGACAGGAGTGGCACCCGGTGTGGTCTTCTGCTGCTGTAGCCCATCCGCCTCAAGTTTGGACGTGTTGTGTGTTCAGAGATGCTCTACTGCATACTTCGGTTGTAACAAGTGGTTATTTGAGTTACTGTTACTTTCTATCAGCTCAAATCAGTCTGGCCATTCTCCTCTGACCTCTGGCATCAACAAGGCATTTGCGCCCACAGAACTGCCGCTCATTGGATACTTTCTCTTTTTCGACCATTCTCTGTAAACCCTTTAGATGGTTGTGCGTGAAAATCCCAGTAGATCAGCAGTTTCTGAAATACCAGTCTGTCTAGCACCAACAACCATCCCACGTTCAAAGTCACTTAAATCACCTTTCTTTGCCATTCTAGTGCTCGGTTTGAACTGCAGCAGATCGTCTTGACCATGTCTACATGTTACTGGCTGATAAGAAAGCTGCGTTATTGAGCAGTTGGACAGGTGTACCTAATAAAGTGGCCGATGAGTGTATTTCAGATTCTCATATAATGTTTTCTTGTTTGTTTGTTTGTTTTTTTTACAATAAAATCAAAATCAAGTGTTGTAGTGCCACAGGTTTATGTTTGTTTGATTTTCTTGTAAACCAACAATGGTGTGTGTTTAAACCATTATTTAAAATGGCCATTCTTTAAATGACTTTAACAAAGTACATTGTCCATCAAATGAAATAAGCAATTTTACTGGGTCTTCAGTAAATCCATTCTTCCTGCACAAAACGGTATAATAAATCTGTGTAATACCCATTTTTGGACTTCACAGACAGTTCAAGGACAATGTCTGTGTTGACCTTCAAACACTTTAACTGTAGCCTGGAACAGTTTGGTTTATCGTGTAGCGAAGATGTTGTTTTCTGCTCTGCGGAAGCACATTGAATTATCAAGAACTTCCAGGGGATGAGGAATCAGGGTTGAACTGATATGGTAAAACTGACACCAGTGTCACTATTTTGAAATCTTCCAGAGCTGAAAGGTAGATATGGCAATGGGCATTTTGTTTTTGAAAATGCAGACCTATCACAACAGCATTTTTACCAATGGAATGTAGTGCAAAACCGAAAAGTTCTTCATTGCATTTTCAAAGATTCATGTGGGTGGCACGATGGCTTAGTGGTTAGCACTGTTGCCTCACAGCAAGAAGGTCGCTGGTTCGAGTCCCGACTGGGCCAGTTGGCCTTTCTGTGTGGAGTATATGCATGTTCTTCCCATGTTCACATGGGTTTAAATTGGATCAACAAAAAAAAAATGGCCGTAGTGTGTGTGTGTGTGTGTGTGTGTGTCAATGAGAGAGTGTATGGTAATGGTCTAAAACTCAATTCCTGGAGGGCCACAGCTCTGCATACAGTAGTTTAGCTCCAACTCACACCTGCTTAATAGTCTTTAGTAGTCTTGAACACCTTGATTATGTGGATCAGCTGTGTTTAATTAGGGTTGGAGCAAAACTTTGTAGAGCTGTGGCCCTCCAGGAATCGAGTTTGAAACCTACAGTGTATGGGGTGTTTCCCAGCATGGTGCTGGGTTGTGGCTGGAAGGGTATCCACAGTGTAAAACATATGCCAGAGTAGTTGGTGGTTTATTCTGCTGTGGCGACCCCTGATAAATCCAAAGGAAAATTAAGGAATGTCGATGTTTTCAAGAATGATTACACATTTCCAAAAAACACAGTAAACACATGGCAGCAAACAAAATGCAGTACAATATATCAGGGGTGCCGCTGGCTGGTACGGGCCCTATGAAAACATTTAGTGGGTGTTGCGGACGAAAGTGAAGAGCGGAGGGTGGCCGGTTGTGTCGCGGACAAAAGTAAAGAAGGAGGGGGTCGCAGACGAAAGTGTGAAGAGTGGGTTGGTGGGGGTGATGGTCGCAAACAAAAGTGAAGAGCGGGGGTGGGGGTGACTGGTTCCCACCTAATAATATCTCTGGGGGCCCCAAAATGGTGTGGGCCCTTAGAATCGTTCTAACTTTTCGCCCCCTAGCACCCCTGTAACATATGGCAGCCCAGTAGTTGGTGCCGTCACATTGTTAATAAACTGTGGAGAAGTGACGATTAGCCCATTCTGGGACGAGATATTTGTTATGAAAATCATCACCGACTTTTGCACTAATCCTAAATAAAAACTTGCACACAGATGTAAACAAACAAGCAAAATGAAGTTAATCCACACTCTGGAAAAGAAGTATTAGCAAATTCTTGAGCAGCAACAGCGCTACTATGTACTCCAGCATGGTTTTTTTGTTTGGCTTGCCTTTAAAATCGACATGTACTGCGCATGTCTTCATACCTAACATTACACATGTGCATGATGTCACTGTTTTCAAAGATTGCCATACTGGGACTGTGTCCGAAACTTCAGACAGACTTCTGAGACAGCATAAAGATTCAATCAGGTACAACTAAATAGAGCTTTGTTGCTAACTAAGGGGATATTTGCTTACTACTCTCTACTTTACTACTAGCTAACAACTTCTTGCTAGAAATGCCATCAAAAGTGGTCAAAAACACCCAAAAATGATACTCAAGTGGCACTTTGAGATGCCATGTTTAATTTTTTAGCTCAATTCTCAGAAAATGCACAGCATTGTGGGACATTGAATGCAAAGGACAGACCTATGCTGCCTTTGAAATTCATTCAGAAGAAGTACCTAAGAAGACAGCAAGTGAAGCAGAATTTGGATTTGGACGTGCCTTGATGCCTTCCTATCTTAGAATGCTGCCTCTGAAGGTAGCAATTTAGAGCTTTTGAATCCAGCCTGAGTGTTTACACAGAAACAATAATGGCATTGCTTTAAAAACATTGCACTTTCAAACTGGTTTTTGTTTTCAGCCCCCAAAACACTGTTGTCATGTAAACAAACAGGCAAAATGCATTAAAGGTTTCATGGATATGGATTATAAATGGATATTGGATAGATATAAACCTGTTGCGATAGACATTCAAAATAAAATAGCAAGCTTTAGAATTAACAGGGCACTTAAATCACACAAGCCTATATATCTGTACACTTTCACATTCTAACAAATATAGTAACAGCTTCTTTGCTCTTGTGTATGATCTTGGTGTTAGTGTGTGAGAGGACCTACAATATTCACTTCCTTCCTCTCACCGATTTCTCATCTATTTACCATGATGAATTCAAATTAGACTGTTTTAGTCTCATTACTGGAACAATCATTTATATTTCAGATATTTACATGTGTGCAGTTTTTATATTCAATAGAAAAGCATTTAGTGTGACATTATCTCCCGTGGAACCACAGCTGCATCAAAAGTCTCCTTGGCCCCCTTCTGGATGTCAACAAAATAATAATAATAATAATAATGGGCGACGCGGTGGCGCAGTAGGTAGTGCTGTCGCTTCACAGCAAGAAGGTCGCTGGTTCGAGCCTCGGCTGGGTCAGTTGGGGTTTCTGTGTGGAGTTTGCATGTTCTCCCCGCATTTGCGTGGGTTTCCTTGGGGTGCTCAGGTTTCCCCCACAAGTCCAAAGACATGCGATACAGGTGAATTGGGTTAGCTAAATTGTCCATAGTGAATGAGTGTGTATGGATGTTTCCCAGAGATGGGTTGCAGCTGGAAGGGCATCCACTGCGTAAAACATGTGCTGGATAAGTTGGCAGTTCATTCCCCTGTGGCGACCCCTGATTAATAAAGGGACTAAGCCGAAAAGAAAATGAATGAATGAATAATAATAATAATAATAATAATAATAATAATAATACAATATTAATTGTTTATGATTGTGAAGTTTACTTTTTATTAATTATTTGCAAGTGTACAAATAAACAAAATCACAATAAAAACAAATGCTTCAGTCTAATGTCATAATCACAAGGCTCAGTTAAAGAGGTAAAAAATTACAAATGTTTTTTGTCAAGTACATGGTAATGGTCTCACAGCATAGCAATTATAACGCAGATTTTGAATGATCATGACTGTGAAGACTGAAAGTAGAGAAGTTTTCGGAGGAAGTTAAAAGACCCAGGCATCTGTTTATACAGGCCTTTGGCAGATATTTGTGAGACGGCATCATTTACCTAAAGAAAAAAGATGATTAATGAACAATGTACAGTTATTTTATGCACTAGTTTATTATCACAACACCTAAAATGTCTGTTTTACTTGAAATATATCTAAGTTTCAATAAACATATTTTAAAATATAAATGTTTTTTGTTTTTATGCACACAGACTGCAAACCTCAAGGTAAGAATGAAAAATAACACAATTAATAATAAGCTGCATAGGTAATTATAACAGTATATAGCTGTATAGAATATAAACACGTTGCTCTAATCATTATTGATGTATATATTTCATCTATCTGTAGCTCTGTATCCATCACATAAATCAAACTTCAGAAAATTTACATGACAAAGACGTACCAACATCAGCATGGTCACCAGATCATCGGTGACAGCGTTTTCCTCCAGCACACGATCAAGATTCTCCACATACCATGAGCCGGCCTCTGTGTCCCTCCAGGAGACATAACCTGCAAATTAATCAAAATGCACACATTAAATATGAACTCATGTGAGAAGTTTGAACCCATTACAAAATCAATGTGTCAAAATTTGACAAAATCCACTGGTCTACAAGACTTTTCTGAGATGTGCATGCATATGTGTTATTAATCATGTTTGGCAAATGTTTTTTCTTTCTAAAACCAAATAAGATGTTTAAATTTCAATGCCGAAAACCATTGGTGGTTCTAGGCTTTCATTCTATAGGGGACTGAGCCTCTGCTACAGTTGCTGGTTTATATTATCATATAGCTTAAATTATGATCAATTTTTTAATGAATGATTCAATAACACACTCAAATACATCATGTTTCAATTCTAAATGAATCATTTTTGAATTATTCAGTGACAAATACATTTTTGATGGTTGCATGTCACTACCCATTGGCATTGCATTCAAACGTTGATTTTAATCTTTACCATAAACATAAGTAATGGATTAATAAACATACTTGAATCTAAATAATTCTGCAGCTATACCTGCATTAGTTTTCCTGCATGCTTTTTTATTGAATAACCAGAACTGTAATATACAAATTTGAAGAAATAAAGTACTTCTAGTTTTTACAGTAGCATCAAAGGAACAAACAAAAATAAATATTGAAAACAATTACAATTAAAAATACAATTAAATAACAATAAAAACATTTATAATAACCTAATAATAATGTATGAAAGACATGCATTTGGGTGAATTTCATGTCACATCGTCCCTGCCTCCAGCTAAAGCCGCAAAATAGCCATTAGAAGAATTGAAAATTAATAAAAAAAACTTGGTTTGTTGTCATACTGTGATTGTTATCGTAACATAATATCTCAATTTTTTTTTTTTTTTTTTTAGATCTTTCAGGGTTAATGCTTTTGAAGGGGCTGAAATGACAGCCCCTGATCAAAACACAGACCTGGAAATGTTGAATAGGACACCAGGATGTCGCTCGGTGTGGGCAAACTCGCCCGTGCATCAAGTTCATCAGACGCCGTGCTGAGAGAGTCACTGCTGGAGGATATGGGGATAGCGTCCATTTCGTCATCTATCCCACCTATAGATGGCTGAACGTCATCTGGAGAAACCTCAAAACCAATATCCTTCTCACCTACAGGAGCAAACAATAGACAGATGCATAGTTTGAAAAATGGCAATCAACATGGAAAACATTCAATAAATAAAAATTTGGGTTGTTTAAATAATTCCACAGATGTTTGGAGTCCATACACAGATGACTGTTTAGGCTGAAGACTGCATTGTGTGCCTTTAAAAATATCCAAATGTGCATCTTTGCACTTGACATATACTTAGATGACACATTTCTTGTATTTGGCCCAAGTTTTCAACCTGCCTGTAGACTAACTTTGTATTTTCCCACTGGACACACTTGTATTGCAAATGTTTACTAAGCTTCATTTTGACTTTGAATACTTAGGATTTTAAAATAAAGATCTAAATGATCGTTTGGTATTACCTATAACAGACAGCACAATGTGATAATATATGTATATAATAATTTTAAATAATGTACCAATTTCACACATTCATCTTTGCACGTTAGCACTTTATGTTTAACCGCTGAGTGTTTTACACTTACTCTGCTGTACATTTAGTGTGTGTTTATGGTGCTACACGTTGGTGTTTTTAAGTGCTCAGATAATCTTGTGGACTTCCTGTTGCATGCAAACACTCTCAAAAGGCCAAGTGTGGGTGTTTGGACAGAGCCAAATTCTTGACTGCCCGGGTTTTATGACAGTCTATTTGATGCAGTTTTTAATCAGTTTTCACCAACATTCGGTACAGATGATGATAAGGGACATAATTCTTAAACAAAATGAAGAAAATTTAATCATGTCAGCATATGTAGTTTGACCACTTTGATGTGTCAACAACCACAAAAGCTAATCAAATTTCTATATGTGAGACAATTTGTACACTGGCGCGTTGACACATTTGTATACTAACTAACGATGCATCGAAATTAAAGTTTTGGGCCAAAATCGAATACTGTGGATGCAAAACCTAAAGTAAAAATGCTTTGTAATGATAATTTTTTTATTTTAATAAATAATAAGCAATCATTTTGTAGAACTTTTCAAAACATATTACTCAATAACTTAAATTAAACTAATTTAAAAAAACACAAAAGCCAATAAAATAACCACATTTTATTAACAGTAAATATTTATTGACAGTGTACGAGTCGAAAAGTGTATTTTTAAAAATGTTGTGCACACCACAATAGGGTATATGCAAGGCTAGTGTTTCTGTGAATGGTTAATGTGACTTTTATTTTTTTTTAACGATTCCTTTTACAGCATCAATGTTGTAATGTAATTACAATACAGTATAATCAGTTAAATAGACTTCACCATTCATTTCATTGTTCAAGCGTACAATTACATAAAAAGCCTTTTACATGCATACGTCTGTCAGGATCAGCAGAAATTCTATTGGAAATACTGGGGTAAAATAAATTTTCATAATTTAAAGACATGGCGTGGGAAAAATGTTATTTAATGCAGTGCTTCTTGTACATTCTGAGACCCGCTTTATATCGTATATCAATCAGCCAGTGGAGATCGTTGATTTTTAAAGAAAACAGACCTTAAATGCGTTGATTTTGTAATGTCATACAGTTCACCGGAAGCATTTGACCCAGGTTACTGAAATATTAAAAGTCCTTCTGCATACACCCTATAGCACTATTCCAAGCAGCAGGAACTAGTATACTACATAGAAATCTCTTGTCGGCATGTTATTCGAGCATACATGAATAAGTATTTGAGAACATGAGCGAAATATCCACAGAGTGGAATATTGATCGTGGCGTGCACATATGTTAATCGATGCTGCTCTTGAGTGACACAAGCCATTGAAATGAATGGGTTTCATAGCACAGTACTTTCCACATTCGGTGTGAAAGCTGCTTCACCTCAAGCGAAGAAAGCTGGACGAAGAGTAAAACCTGCCCACTAAACACTGCTAGTCAGTAATGCACAGCCTTTTTTGGGCTTATATGTTGGCCACTTTTCTTTTTCAGACGAAAACCCAAAATACCATTTTGTGGCCTAACATTGATTGCATCACTAGAACAAAGCCCATACTTTCTTGTAAAGGATACCATACTGTTATACTTACATATATAATGCATGTAAATATGCGAGTATTAACCATTATATTGTATTCCTTTAAAGTCGCCACCTCATCATGTTCAATATGTTCATGTCTACAAATACTAAAAAACATGTTCAGAACTGCCACTTCAACATAGTTAAACTCAGTGTGTTATGTGACTACAGCATGATAACTTACTCCAAGGGCTGTTTATATTGAAGTTGATATTTAGCCGCACCATGTTGGTGTTTCGTAACATTTTGGTACATTTAGCACCATGTTGGTGTTTCGTAGTTTTTACGAGGTGCTAAACCCCCCAACCTGGAGGACCAGGACATACACACTACAGACAATTTAGCTTACCCAATTCACCTATAGCGCATGTCCTTGGACTTGTGGGGGAAACCAAAGCACCCCGAGGAAACCCTTGTGAACATGGGGAGAACATGCAAACTCCACACAGAAATGCTAACCGACCCAGCCGAGGCTTGAACCAGCAATCTTCTTGGTGTGAGGTGACAGTGCTACCCACTACGCCACCGTGTCGCCGACTACAGTATGATACCTTCCATAAATGATGCACACCATTCACTGTGCAGCTCAAATTGTATGGCCATGCAAACGGTGCACTTACAACATGCTTTACTCCTCCTGAAGCCATTTTGATGGTGGCTGGCTGCAGTACAGGTCATAAACCTGACAATCTCCATGTCAATGAATGCTACAGTCAAAATAAAAAATCTAATTGCACTTCAAAGTAATATTTCACAATATAATGTAGTTCTTACCATGCTGAGGGTGTTTTTTAAATAAGTTTGGGACATTCTGGCTTCACTTTTTTCAATGATATAATGTTTGTCTTTTTTTTCTTCACAGTCTATGATACAAGAGCCCACTAGGCTCACATGTGTCAACTCGTTCCTTTGCTGTCATGTAGTTGCGCATACTTAGAAATATGTAGGGATACAGCCATGAAGTATAACAATGGCTTAAATGTGACAGCAAATTTTAGCTACAAGACTCGTAAAGCATTTTTAAGGTGCCCACCTCCTCCGCAGGCCTGGATGAAGAATAACTTGGGCTTGCCCTGAAGAGAAGGACAGTTCTGGCCATTGAGGTAGTTTGTGATTATCTGAATTGGGACAGCCGGTCCGTCAACACCATGAACTGCTCCAGGGAATCGATTATGGCTTGCCTGAACATTAAAAAAGCACAAAAGAACCACAATATAGTTTGGTAGTAGGATCCTATTTTGACGTTCTACAAAATGAGGAAGCAATTAAAACCACTCATGCAAACAAATGAAGGTTGTTCTTCTTTGTTGAGCAATTAATAGTGTTCAAATATAGCATATATTACATATAGCATATTGCTAATTGTTTTACCTCAGTGCCATGTGAAAGGATGATGATCACACAGCAGTCGTACGTAGAGTGATCTTTCTTAGCTAAAGATGCCATTTCGTGTCTTATGCGCTAGATCGGAGCAGAACGTTTCGATTAATTTAAAAAAAATTGTTAATGACAGGGATATTTGTTTTGCAGCTGTGTTTACAGTGAGAAGAAGAGGAAATACTGTGCTTACTTTGGATTTCAAGTTCCTTTTTACTGTAACCTCAAAGTTGAGCGCTTTAAATCTTTTTTCCAGCTTGTCGCAGTCGATGTTGGAGCCCTTGCGGTCATTTAGCTCAGAGGCTTTTTCAAAGTTGATATTGTTTATAATCAGGCAGAATCCACATGGACTGGCATCCATCTTGTAGCACTGTCAAAAATATTGAAAGGGTGTTTGGACAATTTGTCTCAACTTGATATCCTACTACAGCTTGTGAATACTGAGAACATCCTAATGGAATAACATGGAAATATTTACATTGCCAACCTGTAGGTGCTCCAGTTCTTGATCAAGTTCTTTAAAATATTTCAATATTCTAATTATATATATTAAATATAAATGGGGAAAAATGAAATGTATAAACAATAAAAATGATAGAAAGTGACTATCTATGGCAGAGCCGTTTTTACACACATTTAATTTACAAATTGTACAATAATATATGCTACTGTCTTTTACATCATCAACTGGGAATATTTAGTGCTTTTAAGTACTTAAGTTCTTATTTATTAAATACTGGTAACTATTACTGTAAATAAACGCTAGTACTTATTCATTAGATATCTAATCATTAGACACTAGGGCTGCAGGATATTGGAAAAATCAGACATTGTGATATTTTGTGATATTATTTCTATGAATATAATTTCACCATATGATTTAAATAGCTCTATTTGGAAAGATTTCATTAATTTAGATCGACTGGGGTGATCAAGTCTTTTTCAATGCAGTGCATTATAAAATAAAATAAATTACAAGCATAAATAAATATGACAGAGCAAAAACAGTTATAAAACAGTGCTTGGTTTTCTGGAGAGTCTAATAGTATTTTAAGTACAAAAATTGAACAATCAAACTTAAAATCACATGGTCATCATTGTATAATAAAAAAAAAATATATATATATATATACATTAAAAAACTATATGAATATACTTCAAAATAGCATAATAAACAAATATTATAATAATTCACAAATCTAAATTATATTATATAAACGTTATTTATATATAAATGTTAAAAATTATTAAATTATTATATTATATATATGTTCGTTTTCACTTTATTTTGATGGTCCTTTTACCGCATTTTGTTGAATTTAGGTTCCACTGCATCTACATGCCAACTAATTCTCATTAGATTAAAAGTAGACTGTTAGGTTGGGGTTAGGGTAAGTGTAGGTTGACATGTACTTGCAAAGTTTCTTATAGTCAGTTAAATGTCTGTTGAAGGAGCAGTATCAGCAGATATTAAGCAGACAGTCTACTAATACTCAAATGAAAAGTAATTGTCATGTAGTTCAATGCAACTTTTAGTCAACAAAATGTGCAATAAGGACCATCAAAATAAAGTGTTACCCTTACACCAGTCATTCTTTATATTATTTTTTTTTTTTCAGTTGTATAGGATTACCTGTATACTGTCACGTCTTGGCCTGGTTGGTCTCACCACAGTTTCAGAAGCTGTAAAAATGCAAAAAAAATAAATAAAAGTGCAAATTCATGCTTCATAAGCAGTTTTTACAAGCATTATTTGTACTAAATGTACAGTATAAACTACAATGTTTAAGTTAAACAGAAACTTAAAAAGCTAGTGACTTACGTGGACTAACTGTCTTGTGCACCGGCAGGCTTTCAGGTCTCAGTGGTACTAACCGTGGAGAAGCGATATCAGGTTTGTCTGGCTTTTCAGTATAATTTGGATTTTCTGCATTGAATTATAAGATCAGACAAGATTACTGTCAGTTACGGCTACGGCTCAAGAGGATCATGGTTAGATAAGGGTGTTTTATGTTTGTATTACGGGAGCATATCTATATCCAAGTAAATCCTGTTTTACTGATGAGAAAACACACTTACGGACTGGCAGAGGGATCGGTGAAGGCTGTACAGGAATGGCAGGAGGGCGATAAGCACCATCTCCACTTTGAAGGAGCTCTGCAAGATCATTGTGGCCAGTCTCACGCAGGGAATCAAGAAATGCTGGGAAAGCAAGACTTCCCCTCGTCTCCAGGTCTGTCACCAGTTGCCTTGCTTTGTCACGTCTAGTGGCCTTGCTCTGTTAGGAAAAAAAGTTTTATGTGAAATTTGTGATACAGTGTAATTACTTTAATGTTTTAAGTTTTTTTCTTTATTATGCAAAAAGGTATACAAATGGCATGCAATCAAAATCAAATGGAAAACAGAGAAATAGAAATTTAACACATTACACATTAAAAAACAGTCAGGTACAACCAGGTGTGCATGTGTGCATGCATGTAAAAGTAAGTGGGTGGACAAGTCAAAGTAATTAATTTGTAATTATTTATTTATTTGTTTTTAAGTAAAAGTAAAATATATTGTTTCTGTAGATGTAATAATAATTTAAACTGTTCTTTATGCTTAAATGCAGTTTAATTGCAGTGCATGAGATTTGAATTGTAGTTTCTTTTACCTTATTAAAGCCATCATGTGCATGTGTCTTGTCTTTTATTTAAACAATTTTCAATTACTTTCGCTTCACCTTTTTGCTTATTCTTTAGGCACTAGTGCTTATTTAATAGACACCGGAATAATTTATTAGTTAGAAACTGTTCCTAATCTTTAGATACTAGTACTTATTATTACATTTCAGTTCTTATTTGTTAAAGACTGGTATTTGTTAATAGACATTAGTATTTCTTCATCAGATACTAGTACATTATTAATGGATTACATTACTTACTTTTTACTTATTAATCATATACTGACTCTTCTAAATTATGTTTATTTTTATTTATTACACTCTAATGTTTATACATACATATAACTTATAATAATTAATTAAAATTATAAGTACATCTTATTTATACACTTATACTTGTAAATACACACTAGCGCTTATGCAAATGCTGGTACACATTTATTAGATACCAGCACTTATGTCAAATGTTAATAGTAAGATTTTAAATTGTACTATTAATACTTTTAATTAAACTAATAACTGTCCATTCTGACTAGTCGTGCCATAAAGGGAGGAAAATAATAATTGCTACTAGTAATAATTTTAAAAACCTAATGTCTAATAAATAAGTATTACTTCCTAATAAATAACTATTTATACCTATTACTTAGGTACTATCTAGTGAATAGATTCTACACACAATAATTAGCATCTAATGATTAATAATTCTTATCTTTTGGGCACGAAAACTCAGAGAATAAGCACTATTAGCTAATGAATACGTACTAAAATATGCCAGTATCTATAAAATACTGATAAGTGAAAATTGAAAACATTATAGTATGTTTTAGAAAGTGTTAGAAAGTCTTCGGTTTCCATAACTCCTTCGTGGTGTCATGCTGTTTAGTACCTCATTTACGCTCCACAGATTTAAAGAAATCCACACGAGAAAGTGAGTAAACGAATTATTTAAACTCTTATTTATTTATTTATTTATTCATTCATTCAGTCATTTATTTATTTGTGTGTGTACTGTTCCTTTAAGACAGGGTGTAAACTTTCACAATGTTCTCAATTTCCTTATGAGAATAACGGCATCAATAAATAGTACCTGTATTTCATCGATCATGTCCTGAGTGAAGACTCCCTTTGACAGAAGCTTATCACAGACGTCTTCGGTATTCAATGCCTTGACGAGGTTTAACCTGTGTCGCTGAAGAATCTGTCTGTGTTTCTGCTCCATTCTGACAAGAGTTTTCAGTGTTTATGACTCCGACGTTTTCGAAACAATAGATATTTTTGGTTGCTAATTTGTGTCAATAATATTTAGTAAACGCGTCAAACACAGTAAAGATGAATTGTGTTGAATTGATCGGCAATAAACATAAAAATGTACTGTACTCACACGAGCAGCTCCGACTCGCTTCCTTGTTTACATCATGCCTGCGCTGACGTCACTGTCTCCGGGCTGAGTAGTTGTTTACTAGAAACGACAGCGCACGTTTCATTTTATTTGGTGGATTATTCAGGGGATTTATGTAGAAATTAAATTTCACGAAATTCCAGAAGTAATGTTAGGCAGCTAAATGTACATTTATTCAGTGTTCATGGCCTTTGGGAGAGCCCACTTTTTTTTCTAACGGGGCTTTGATCTTGAGAGTCCCTTGCCACATATAGGCTACAAAACACACAGGATCCCTGTCCTTAAACAGCAATGTATGAACAAAAATCTACAAATATAAAACAAATATTTATATAATTGTAATTTGTAACTAATTTTACAAAGTAGGCTAAATGAACAGAACGTACACCACGATAGTTTCGGTTTACTTTCTCGCTAAAAAGCGCTTGTTTTTTCATCAATAACTTTCTTTGACCTTGGCAAATATCTTTTGAGGGATTTATTTTTACATGCACGAACAACAGCAGCCTAAACAATAGAACATCGTTGTCTAATTTAACCTGCAGTGCTTCTGTGAGAGCAATACATTCATAAAATCAACAAATAATAATGTTTCAATTAACATCAAAATAAATAACCTCGTCATGTAGCCTATCATTTTTCTATTTGCTCTGCAAGATCAAGATGATGGCACCAAGGATATGCATAAGATTACGAGGAATGCAAGGCCTATAGAATGTCATGGGATCTCACTTTTCACTCCGGTAAAACATAATCGTGAATTGAAAAATGAAAGAAGCGTCATCGAAAGGGGTTCCATTTTGTCATTTCACCCTGCATTCAGCTAAATTGTCCAGCCTTTCTTCTACAGTAATGTCACGGTGTATAAAAAACGAACATTATTGGCCTACTGTATGACGCAAATAAAACAAAACACAACGTCAAATCATTTGTTTCGGAAAATGAATAACCGGTGTCTCAACGTCCATATGAACGCAGCTGGCTCAGTCTTTGACATGACTGGACTTTGTTCCTCAGCGCCCCCACACCTTGGTGCTCATGACAAGAATAGCATGTGTAGTTATCTTTTTTTTAAGTGGTGTAAATCGCCGTTATGCATGAATGAATATTTCTGCACTTTTACACATAATAATTCATGATCACATTACACAATACTAAAACCGCACGTCAAAATAACACATTGTCAATATTTTTTGGGGCCCCCCTAAAATTTCACAAATCATGTTTTCACGGGAGCCCGTGCCTTATTCAGGGGAGCCGAGCTCCACCTAGCTCCCCCGTAGTTCGCACCATGGATTTATTACTGGGATGAAGTAGCGATAGTAACGTCTATGGTATCGAACAAAAGTAATATTAGCGTGAATAATAGTCTACACATATGCATTACATCAAACATTTTTCGAATTTACGCATAGACTATTTATACAATTATCATACATTTAAATAAGTTGTATAGGCTTTAAATCACATATTTAAACAACAATAATAATTTAATAAAATGTAAATGTTATCAATATGTTGTAATAACGTTATATTGACATTGATTGTATTTGATAATAAAGAAGCAAGTTTTTACTTTCTGTTATACTCTGACCATTTTTTGTTTCTAATATTACATTTATTACGTTTTATTTAATATATATTACATATTTTATATATACTATATATTTAAACAAGGATAATTGTTAAAAATGTAATGTTATTAATAATAATTGACAATAAATAAGCAATAAATAAGTTTTTTCTTTGTTATACTCTAGGACAATTTTCCTTTTTTGCAAAAATCACTTAATATGAAAGTAAATCAGTGTCTTTAAAAGAAAAATGTTAAAATATTTTGCTATTGTTGCACAAACATCTCATGGATGTCTTAATATTAATTTATAATTTCTCAACATTAATGTTTGACAGTTTGCTGCCAAAATATCCTGTGTTGGGTCCTGTCCAATCAGTGAGCTTTCCTGTAAGTCTGTCATAATTTATATTTTTCTAAATTTATGATTAACTATGTAATTCTTTCGGTATAATGCAGTATTTTCAACTTTTAAAGCCATGATTTCATATTAGTATGTCATAACCGTCATTTTTAAAGTGATAATTTGTTATATTTATGTTTTTTTGTTTAATTTCATGTTGAAAATTGGCTTTCATAATTTCATTCATAGTTTGATTTTGTTTGTGTACTGCTGATATGCAAATGGCAAAATCATGTAGGTACATTAAAAGTGAAAACTGCAAAGCTGCATCGCCACTTACTGGTATAGGAATGATATGCAGGGAATGATGTAATAGGCAGTTATTGCATTTCATCCTCAAAATAAATCCACTATTTAAAGATGCAAAAGAATGAAGATGTTGTATGGTGAAAGGTCAATTTTTGTTGTTAATACACCTATTTACAATGCAAAGATCTAATCAAATGCACACAAGAGACCCAAATGAACCAAATCGATCTGCGCAGTTTGCAGTGCACGTTGCTGTTTTGTCTTGGATTGCAAAAAACTAAGTGACTGTAATGTCTGTGACTGTGACCTTTTGCAACTAACACTGTATGGCTGTAAACTTGTGTAAGTGCGGCATCCGGAAGTGCAGGCTGCAAAATGCATAGTGCATAAACATTATCGAGGAATTATCGAACACTCATTATCGTTTTATCGAAAAAAATATATATCGTGATAATTATCGTTATCGAATTATCGCCCAGCCCTACTTAAAATAAATCCACAATTTAAAGATGCAAAAGAATGCAGATGTTGTACAGTGCAAGGTCAATTTTTGTTGTTAATACACCTATTTAATGCACAGATCTAATCCAATGCACACAAGAGACCCAAATAAACCAGTCTGCAAACAGCATTGGTTCTTAAAGGAATTACAGTAAACATTCAACATCATGTGAATATAACTTAAGATAATATATAAATAAAATAATAAAAAAACACTTATTTATTTTAAATACACTTGTAACATAGCAAATATTGAATAGTACTTAAGTAAAGTGTATTATACTGTATGTATTATAGTATTTACAACTCTTTAATTAGCAAATAAATACATTTAAATTTTTAACTTTATTTTAAATCTTTAATTGTGCTATAGCATACTGTAGTATTAACTATAGTAAACTGATTTATATAGTACAATTTATATAGTTGAGAAAAATTTAATAGTAATTAGTCATTTCTTTTTTATTTTCTGTAGTTGTATTGCCACTTCAACTATAGAATTAAGTGCATAGTATTTTTTTTAATCAGTGAAGGAGACCAATTTCTTGACAAAATTGAAACCAACCTTTAATATTTTACAGCCTGAATTATCTCGGATTGGGAATGGGACATGAGAAAAAGAAAACGGAAACTCTCGATGACCTTTTCATAACCATTTGACAAACTGTAACAGTACAGCAGATCAAAACAAGATTTTCAAAACTCAAGGATCTTAAACTTGGAGCCGTTCAGCATGAGATAAAGAAACCACAGATCATCTCATACACTCCATCTCTCCACAGTATACTGTTCCGAAAGCCAAGATACTGGTGTAGATTTGTACATTCAGTGGCAAAATGTACCTTAATATGTTGGGTATAAAATAAACACAAGGATAGAAATGTCATTCACAGAAAGTAGAGTCTGTAGAGAAGAGCTTAGTTATCAGACTTTATAAAACCAGGTCTTGTTAGTCCTTTGAAGACGTGGAGTTTTCCTGCGCCTTGCACCTCAAAACTGTAATCTGTGGTGACGTAGGGTAAATCTCCTTCAACACCATGCTGGAACAAAAGAAAATATTAAGAGACAAGTCAGTACTTATAGCTATCACAAAAGTAGTTACACATCATATGAACCCAAAAGCCCAACATATAATTGATACAGCGAATGAAGTTTGGGGACTACAAAAAAATACATCCGGGTAAGTGAGATCACAAACGCTTCAGGTTACGCACATTCACCAGACGCACACACCCTTTGCGGAGCAAAAGGGGCGTGGCCAGAGGCGGTGTAATGTTATAGCAGAGAAAGCTAAAATGGAGTCCAAACACTGCTATTTTCACAGAGCTTGTTCCATTTCTGTATTTGGGCTTGAAGTACAAAACACAAAGAGAGAAGTGCTTACAATTTAATTATGTTCCAGAGAATTCTAAAAAATGATATAGCTAGCATTTGACAAAGGAGAGCTTCCAGAATCTCTCCCAGTTCAGTGCTGGATTCGGCTAAGGAACAGCTCCAACCATAATAGAAGAAGCTGTGGATTGTGAGTCACAACCTGTAAGTATTTGTATTTGTTAAAATGGATCAATTACATACACAGTGTCTAGTGTTAATGGTATGGCCACAATCTTCAGCAGCGCTGCAGTGTCTCTCTATGCGGCCGCTTTCCCTGTGTTCTACATCTTGAATAACAAACTTGCAAAAGATATGTGAATGTTTCATATTCCTTACACATGCTTATACCCAAATATATGTCAAAGACACTTGTCAGATTTCATTTTAGAGAGCAGATGTGAGGTTCAGCTGTGTTCTATTTGTTTTCTGTCTAATTCAGGCTCACACTGATGCGGCTAACAGCTACTCTGACTGACAGTATTTACACAGCAGAGGCACAGCACATGCTATTAGAGGCATGATGTCTCCTGGTGACGTGGAGTCGATCTGTGAATCACAGCACAATATGTTAGCTGACCAATCAGAGCCTCTTAAGGGAAATATGTCGTTTTCATGTTGCTGTATATAATCAAAGTTAGACATGAAAAAATAACGTGATTTTCTACAAATGAAGCATGAGCACACATTGCTTTGCATCTTATAAACACAACCAAGACTTAAAAATACACTCTGGACCACCCTTTTAAAAAATGGTCAGTTTGAGTAGACAGTAGCAGCATCTTGAGCTCAAGTTAAGAGATGCAGATGTAAATTCACTCAGAATAAATGAACTTTTCTTTACCAAAAACAGTACTACTGTAAAACACAATAAAATTTCTATATTATATTAGCACAGGTATAGCAGTAAAAAATTTAATAAATAATAATATAAAATTAAATTAAAAAAATTATAATAATATACATGAATAAAAACAAAAGAAAACAAGCTCTAATGCAATAAACCCTTAATAAAATATAAAGTCATTAAAAATGACACCAAAAGAAATTCACTTGAACGAAAAAAAATATTTAAAAAAGAAAAAAAATATTTAATGACTATTATATATATATATATATATATGTATATGTATATGTATATATATATATATATATATATATATATATATATGCAAATATTTACATAAACTATATACATTTACATAAACACTAAATATAAATTATGGATATAAATTAAATCCATTTAAATAAATAACAAAAAAATAAAACATTATAAAATGGAATATCTACAAAAAAACTAAGCAGTACAACTGCAACCATAATATCTCGAGCACAAATTCAGCATAATATGATTTCTGAAGAATCACATGACGCTGCTGAAGAATAAATAACATGTAAACATATTATAATAGTAACAGCACATACCTGCTGGGTCAGCAGTATTTTGGGCAGACTGATCTCTCCCAGCAAAAGACAATTCACATGCTTCAGGACAGATGGAGACACTGGAGTAACCAGAAAATACAGCCCTCGCCCCATGTCCACCCCTCGCAGAACACCTTAAAACATAACAATTACATTTATGCTCATCTACACTGTATAAAGAATGTCTGTAATGAAACTACATAAGCTCTTCAACAGACCAATTCAATCATATTAAAGGCCCTGCATACACACCTAGGCCCACGCATTGACAGATGGGCGTTTGGGAGAGGATAACAGGACCTCCTCTGCCCACAACCTTTTCGCTCAGACAGCACAATCCTACTACACTGGCATTGGCCGCATAGAGGATGTTGTTGGGTGCGACTTCGCAGTGTGTGACGCCTACAGCTACTGATGAGTGTGGGACCTGAAAGAAAGCAACAAGACAAAAAGTCAAAATAAGACAACGGCTGCATCCAAAATAGCATACCTCCCAACTCGTAAATAGTATGTTAAAAACAGTATCCAAGCAGAGTAGTAGGGCTGCACGATATTGGAAAAAAACACATTGCAATAGTTTGTTTTTCTGCGAAACATATTGCGATATGAGATTACTCTATTTGGAAATAATTCATAATTTTACACTGATTGGGATGATTTTGTAGGGAAGCAAGCTTCTGCATAAAATGTACAAAATAATGAAATAAATATAGAAAAAAAAATACAATAAATCAAAGATGAAAAGAATAGAGCAAAGATAAAACTTTTTTTGGTTTTGGTACAGTATCGATGTACAGAAATTGAATAATCAAATGAAAAAATAACACTGTATAGTCTTCATTGTATACACAACTAATGTTTATTAAAGTGCCTTACTTTTATTTCTTGTATCCAAATGGTTTAAATTCACTTGAAATCGCTTGAACTCCTGCGATGTGACTATTGCAGATTCACACATTGCGATATCGATGCTGAAACGATATATTGTGCAGCTCTACAGAGTAGTACGTACGAATTCATAGTATTCGAAAAACAGTAGGCAAAGATTACCCGGATGATCTACTATTTCTGGTGAGATTCTGAAGTACGCATGTGATGGACGCTACACTATCCTATGATGCCACACAAGAGAATTCATGAATGACTGAATGGTAACGTAATAATGACTAATTGCGAATATGCAGTACGTCATAGTCCCATTCATACTACATTAATACTATATGGAAAATACTTTTCTAACGGTCATGTAGTAAATTCACATTCAAATGTAGTGGCTACTCAAGTAGTAGGTGATTTTGGATGCAACAAAAAAAAATTTTGAGGTCAGTTTAAAAAATATAAAACACAAATAGCAAAACAAACAATGAAATTAACAACAAAAATCAAACACTAAATGAAATTTAAAAAAATAGAAATGGTGCGTTTTTTTTGTTTTACGAGATGTTTTTTCCCCAACATGAGATGTCGTGTACAAATCATCAATGGTCATATGGCTGTGGCTTGTACCGTTTGAGAGAAACTTCCAGCTTATTAGTTCCCAATCATTTTTAAACATATCAAAAGATTGTGAGTGAGTCGACCTTTCGATCTATCCAAATTTAACCAACCAGTAGGATACACTCATTAAACAGAAAGTGACGTATTGTGTGTCATACATGAAAATGTCATGCAGAAAAAAATATGTAATGCAAATAAAATTAAATCAATTATTTTATAAACATACAAAGACTACATTAGAGCTGCACAATATATCATTTCAGAATCAATATCGCAATGTAATCATTCACAATAGTCACATCGCAGGATTAGCAGTGTTGATTCGGTGTTAAAATTTACCCTTTGCATGTGTTTTTGAGGCCTGTGGCTGTATAAAGACTTTAAAAGCATTCAGGCATAATAAATTGTACTCTTAGTAATTTTAATAATTCTTAATTTTATTGAATTACTTTTATTTTCATAATTCAATTACTGTACCTGAATACTATTAGACTTGGAAAATAATAAAACCCTGTTTATTTCAGTTGTAACTTTTCTTTACTGTATTTATCTATGCTTTTAATTGTTTCTAAAATGATAAATTCTTTCCAAAATAGAGATATTCAAGTCATCTAATGAAACTGTATTCATATTATAATGTAGTGTTTCCTCTAGGATTTTTCCCAGCTGTGACGGCAGGCTTTTTTTTTTTTTTTTTTTACACAGATGTGCCAACTATTTCAAAGACAAATATTACACGCAGTATTACAAGTCGAGAACGCATTCATGTAATATGAGCATGCGAATCTCTTTGCTTGCGCGCCGATTTCCTCTTCATGTACAAAACTCAAATTTACAAGTTTAAGTGCAGATCTTCTCATGCGCTGTCAAATAAACACTGCTGAAGTGCGATTTAGTGCGTTTTTGTGCGTTTTCCGACATTAACGCGTCCTGAAGTAAAGTGAAACTGCTATAAACTCCAGAAAGATAAGTATACTTATGGAAACTGTGTTCATCTTAACTGAAAGCTACGCCGTGTTTGCTGGTGCCCCACGCATCACGCACCTGTCAGTCAGTCAGTCAGCATGTCACCTTAAAGGGTTGAACAAATAGCGCACAGCACTACTACGGTTACAGAAATGTTTGCGCTGTTATAATTCACTTACCTTTTAATATGTTTTGGTGCGATTATAACCCGCTATAAAAAAAACACGACTAAATGTTTTAAATGAGAAGTTGCAATGTAGCCGTGGCGAGATGAATTTTGGCGTGGTGGCCCGCCACGGATGAATGAACATAGCGGAAACCTTGATGTATATCATAGAACAACAAAAATATTGCAATGTTAAAATTTTCCAATATCATGCAGCCCTAGACTCAATGCATTCACATCATATAAATGTACATGTATGATATTGTACAGGGTTCCCATTCTATTATAAACATCAGATTCAATGACTTTCTAAAGCACCATTAATTTTAAATCAAGCACCATTGTAACTCAGACCCCCAGCATATGTAGTGTCATGGAAATCCCTACTTAACATTTCACTTACATTTCATATTTACATTAAAAATATCAGAGTGATGATGATGGTTTTTTTTTATCTTCATGTCCAGATAACTTTATTAAAATTAGCAGAATCCAATACTAGTAATCCTCTGAAATACTGATAAAATGTGCATTATTTGTCATAGTTCTTGTACAAGATTTAAATGTAAGATTTTTTGATTAAGAATTTTTTTTCGTTCTGTTTTTGACCGCAGCACAGAACTGATGAAATGACACCAAAAACAAAGTCCTTTCAATTTTAATTCAACCACTTTCAAGGGCCTATGTTTGTTTATAAGCACTTTCCAGGTCTTAATGGAATATGTCTGAAATTCAAGCACTTTCAAGAAGCACGGGAACCCTGTATATAAATTATGTAAAACACACACACACACACACACACACACACACACACACACACACACACACACACACACACACACACACACACACACACACACACACACACACACACACACACACACACACACACAAAATCCCCAAAACTTTTTATGCATTAAATACATATAAATAAATGAACCTGATATGGTATGAAGCAGTGTAGAGGGCGGATGGGGCCTGGATCTGAGGACTGCAGCTTGCTGATATAGCCGAGCAGAGCCAGGTCTCGCAGCTCATTACTGCGCTGAAAACGCCTAGGAGCAATGCAGAACAGAAAATGACTATATTCTGCAAAATACTACCCATAAAAAAAGTGATAATCTGAACTACATATTCACTGCAAACTCATTTGAGGTACAGTTCAAAATCTCAAATCTGCATCGGGATGGCTTACATTTCACCAGATAGCCCAGCACCCTCGAACTCTGACTGAACGCTGAGAAACACGTGTGATCGGCTGGGGAAGTGACTGGCAGCATCCTCAGTCAAGGCAGGGGTTGTTGGAGGGTGAGTCTGCCAGCCGTGGGCACCTCTGATGAACTCTGAGGTGAGCAGCTGACATTGTGGCGCTGTCCCATAACTCAACTGAACCACGTGAGTGACTGAAAACAGACGGATGAGGTCCACCAGTATCTGAAAGCCATGACCTGTGGAAGAAAAACGGAAAATAATAATAAATTAAGCATTTTTAAAAATACTCTTGAATTTTTGTTTTATTCTGTAAGCTATTAATGAAAAGGGTGCCATGTTTATATAAATATTTCAATTGACAACAAAGCTTGCCAACTGTTATTCTTTCCAATTTTAATTTTCTGAAAAAAAAAATACAATATTTTTATTTAAAATTTAAAGTAATTTGAAAGAAATGTTTTAATATATGACATTTATATAATAAATAATATATATAATACATCAGATCAAATATTTTTACTAGGGCTACCAATTTCATAAAAAATATAAACAATAAAAAATTTATTGCATTTAATTATTTCTCCGAGCCAAATCATTCAGCTTATGTTAAGAAGCATCTAATAAAAGATCTGAAAATCCTGCATGGATGTTACTTCAGAAAAACATCCATTCGCCTGTATTGTATTTTCATTCTTTTATATTCATTTCCATTTATTCATTTAATAATTCAATTAAATCATACATTTTTAAACATTTATTTTCCAGTCACTCCAGGATTTTATGAAATGGTTCTTAATAAATAAATAAATAAATATATATTTTACCACAAGAATAAGCAAATTATGCAACAAATTTGGAGAAAAGCCATCACAACATAAGTACTTTTAGGCTGAAAATATAAAAAAAAGTCTCTGCAAACCCTTAGACATGAATTAGATATATATATAATAATTTATTAGTTAGGGCAGCATGGTGGCGGAGTGGGTAGCGATGTCGCCTCACAGCAAGAAGGTCGCTGGTTTGAGTCCCGGCTGGGTCAGTTGGCATTTCTGTGTGGAGTTTGCATGTTCTCACCATGTTCGTGTGGGTTTCCTCCGGGTGCTCTGGTTTCCCCCACGATTCCAAAGACATGCGTTATAGGTGAATTGGGTAAGCTAAATTGGCCGTAGTGTATGTGTCTGAATGAGAGTGTATGGGTGTTTCCCATTGATGGGTTGCAGCTGAAAGGGCATCCGCTGTGTAAAACATATGCTGGATAAGCATATGATTAATAAAGGGACTAACACGAAAAGAAAATGAATTTGTTAGTTAATAGTTTGATTAATAATCATATGATTATTTGTCATTTTTATATTCTATTATTACTATTTTTCATTTATTGTTTCCTGTTTATTCTCCTTCTCACCTTATTATAATCTTATGACTGAATGGTTTCAAGGGATTTCAGAAGTAAAAGATAAGAGAATCTGGGCCGGTAGCTTTTCAAAGTTTGTATTTGTATCTAAAAGGTCCATATTATATCCACTGTATCTTAAAAGTATATATTAGTACCTTAAATGTACATATTAGTCTCTAAAAAGAAAGAAAAAAGTTCTTGAACATCTTGAAAAGGTACCAACCCTTGATACTTTTGTACCTTTTTTTTATAATATTGTTATTTTCCTAATGTAATGCTTTAGTAAGAAACCATTAGCAGTTGAAAACAATAAGTTTTGTTAGTTTTAAAGAACAAAACTATCCTGGATTGCATCAAATCTTCAATAATTAAATCCAGCTAACTGAGTATCCCTGGTCAGATGAGGTCTGAGCACTGAAAAATACGCAACTAAGATTATTCAATAAACTCTGCTCATATTTTTTTCCATCATCATTACTTTGTCTCCTGTTTCTGCACTTCACATTCAAACCATTGACTGACAGAAGGCTGCTAATTCAGTTTCAGGTAGTATGTTTACAAGCTTATTAACAGATTTTGAGTATTTAGCATCTCTGTTGGCTGGTTATTCAGATACTAATAAAAACTGATATTTTCTGAGAGGATCTGGCAGCCAAGGTTGGATCTTATTTATCTGGTGGTATGTGATCTTACAATTGACAGCCCTAACATTTGCATATATATATAATGTATGTATTTGTCAGTATTTCTGCTAGTCAAACCAATAGTCTTATTTTATAGTGTTTCATGTGCAATATTTCATCATTGCTGACCTCTGATCCAGCCCATAGTATTGATGATAACAGGACTCTCTCCACTGACGTTGCGCCAGAGGGATTTGAGGGACTCCAGATATCGATCGATGTCAGACTGACAATCTGCCTGACCGTAATACACCATGTGCTCTGGGTCACGCAGGTGCGTGAAAGGAGGTCCTAAAACAGAACGACACCAATCGACATTTACTTATTTGGGTGTATAAAAATCAACACAGGCTAAATATAACACAATTTGGATTTATATGAAAATAAAAGACGGTATATGATACATACCCAGCAGTGGTTCTGTAACTGTGCACAAGGAAAGGCATCCAGGAGGGGTGAACTCTGTCTGGCCTAAATCACACTCCAAATACTCCACACTCGCAGTACTACACACGCGGTAGAAAACAAAGATCGCTCTTAAATATATAATGAAGGTTATACACGAAACCTGTAATGCAGACTAGTCTTCAAAAACAAGATTATGTTTAATTCATCGTCTAATTGCTGAATTGAACCACTTAAACTCACTGATTGAGCAGGCTGTTGATCAGGTGCCGATTGAAGGTGGACTTGCCCGAAGATTTCCCTCCACACACAAGAATTATGGGACAACGATCAAACTCCCCTGTAAAACAAAAAACAACACCAACAAACAATTGACAAATGTATTACATGGGTACATGGATACACGTTTGGTCACTGATAATAATAATAATAATAATAGTAAAATTATTAATAATAATAATACAACACTGTAATCATTTAATCTAAGGATACTGACATGTCAAACAATGGTTTTATTTGAATTTGTTGGGATATACAGTTAAAGGCAAAATTATTAGCCCTCCTGTGATAATTACATTTTTTTCCCCAATATTTTCCAAGTGATGTTTAACAGAGCAATTAAATTTTCACAGTATTTCCTGTTACATTTTTCCTCTGGAGAAAGTCTTATTTGGCTGGGGAAAAGCAAATTTTAATTTGAAAAAGATTACAATTGAGGTTAATATTATTTTATCTCGATTGGCTACAGAACAAACCACTGTTTCAATGACTTGCCTAAATAGCTTGACGTGCTTATTTAACCTAATTAACCAAGATAAGCCTGAATTGCACTTAAATACGGGTATCTAGCAAAATAACTAGTAAAATATATAGTAATATCATCATGGCAAAGACAAATAAATGAGTTATTAGAAATCAATAATTAAAAATGTTGTTTAAAATGTCTGAATGAAAATCTTCTCTCCATTATACATGACCTAAAATTTTATTTAAAGTATGAAATTTTGACAGGATGCCTAATAATTTTGCCTACATCTTTATATTAAGTACAGTAAAGTTGTTTTTATTTAAAAAAAACTATTTGACATACCAACTTTTTAATTATACATTTGTTTCTAATCCAATTTATTTCCTAAAGTTGTCCACAAAAAAAAAAAAGACTTCAAATCATAACCAAACTATAAATTATTTACCCTCGAGTCATTCCAAATCTGTGTGAGTCTAATAAGGAACTAAAAAGAAGATATTTTAAAAAATGCCCAAAAGCTTTGGTTAACATCAGAAAAAAATTGACTTTTTGCTGACTACTTTGGTTTCCTGCAAAACAAATATATGCAGGTTTGATATGAAGTATATTCAATAATGCCAATTTGTTGGGTGAACCACCTCTTAAAAAATGTTTTCCTTCATTTACCTGCCCATGCACTGAGCAAACTGCTTATAGTTTCTTTGTAGCTGCGTGACATGACCAGACCCTGTGCACAAGGCCCCCGCAGAGCCGTTACACCCACAGCGGACAGAACAGGGCTATAGATGGCAGCCTGAGACTTCAACTCCTTCTGCAGGATGAATAAACAAACACAAATATATCCATGTTGCTATGCCAGGGTGTTCAAACAAACAACGTCAAATGCAACAGAGTCACAGTGTTTACATTCTTCTGAAGAGTCAAACTACAAATGCCTTTTTTTTTACAGCCGCCTCTGCACATAAAACTTCATCATTCTAACATAACAACAGACACATCAGTGACTGAAATGTCAGAGTGTAATATCTTAAATGGCACCATATTTACCGAATTGAGGCTGAAAAGCTCAGTGAGTTCAGAAAAGCTGGTGAGAAAGCGAGTGAGTGGTGTGTCCAGAGACTCCAGAAGCACCACACAGGAATCCGAATCCACCTCATTCATCAGCTTTTTACTCGGCTCTACAAAAAGCAGAGACAAAAAGAGAGAAAAATTGTAACAGATCTTTGGAAAGCAGGTGCAGAAAAATCAGTGCAAAAACATTCTTTTCATGCACTGTTCAGTTTTGATATTTTAGCTTTTATAAAGAATGCCTTTATGACAAGATTTTTCTGAGATAAAGGGGGATAAAATATCCCCTCAGTTAAAACCTAGGACTCTTAAGTATTTTCATAAAATTATTGTAAACAATTCATATTTTGAACCTGGTTTTATCCAATATTTATATTTGCACTCAAAAAATGCATTAGTGTATTTTAGGACAGAGTAACTAATGTAACCTGTAATAATATTTATTAGTATAATTATTCATTTATTAGCATATATTTTTAATTTGTTTACATTTTATACGTTCAATTCATTTTAACATTAGTTAATGTTTTTCATGGAATTTTTGTTTAATTAAAAAAAAAATTAAGTTTGTTAATTTAGATATGTTTACTTTAGATTTAAGTTAAATTAAATTTAAATTAAAGTAAACTAAAACCATTTGTGTGCTTGCATTTCTATCTTGTTATTTTCTTTTATCTATTTTCTTTGTTATTTTAGGTCTGTTTATTTTAGAATGAAAGTAAACTAAATTCTAGACATAATTCATGTTATATTTTTAAAGTTTTTTTTCTGTTAACATTTTTTTTCAGGCAACAAAAGATTTTTTTTTGTTTCATAGTTTTATATTTAGGTATGACAACCTGATCCAAATTAGTACATATTTACAAGGAGAATGCTTATTTGTGTATTTAAATGTAACATTTCAGTTCACTTCAGTCCCGAAAAAGCCAAAGGAAATACTTGCACCCAATCAACAAATCATGGTTGTTATTAGTAAATAATTGTACAATTTTAACCTGGAATATATTGCCTTAAAATCTGATATGAGGGTAAGAAATAGGGCTGGGTGATTTGGCCTAAAATTTAAATCTCGATTAATTGAACATTTTAACTTAATAATGATTAATTCACGATTTTTTATTTATTTATTTATTTGCCCTCATAGTTCACTGACAGATTTTGTAAAGTAAATATGCACACATATAACAAGTGAGAGATTTTTGAATGAAGGGTGCATTACTATTACTATTATTACCACCATCTATGATTATTTATTGAACAACTGAAATTAAAACCCACATTCCCTAAAACGAACAGTCACTTTTTTCTTATAAAAAAGTGAAAATAAATATCTTGCACTTTTGAAAACAGAATAAATTATTTTCAATGTTTTTCATATTAAAAGTGGAAAATAAGCAGCATCTCTTCAAAATAAAATAACTCTTGCATATCCCTGTACATAATATTTTAAACAGTGCATTACTTGCATCTTCTGTAAACAAACCTTTTAATTTAAATTTTTTTTTTTAATGTAATGGAAAGTATGCCGTCTCAATGCATCTCTGGCGCAGCTTCGTCAATGTAGTGCAAAGTAGCACAATAGTAACAAACAGAGCAGGGTCACGTGACACCACATACGCAGTAAGGTAAGTAATTGAAAAAATTGACCAGGAAAAATTTGATCGATTATTGGTTCTTAATGTCGATTTCGATTACTTTTCGATTAATCACCCAGCCCTAGTAAGAAAGTCGTTAAGATTATAAGTGAAAGTGTTACCTGTTGTGAAATATTTGCGAACAATGGCTTTTGCTTCCAGCTGGCCCTCTTTCTTGTTCTTGCTGGAGGGCTGGTTGTTTCCTAAGGCCGTGATGGTGAGCGGGCAGTGGGTTGGTGGTGAAAACAGTGGGTAAGGCTGTTGACCCTCCTCTATGGTAAAGCCCAGCACTTCTACATGACCATAGAGGCAAGTGAGCAGGCACTTCCCACGAAAACACAAGACCTACAGAAACAAAACTACTGGTAAACTAACCAAAAAATATAAGTTGACTGACAGTGCAATGTGTTCTTATTTAATTTCATCAATTGCTTGATAACAATCTCATATACAGTACCATTCGCTAATATTGGAAAACTTGGTTAATATAAGGAAAGGCAACTGTGTAAAAAAAAAAAAATTACTTCAGATTGTACTTTTGGAGACTTTCTGATCTCAAGTAACATCTGCAGTTCTCCGTTCGTGATTTATGGGAGATTTTTTGGGCGAACAAGACTTCTAGGCTGACTCGTAACACCTCCAGCTGACTGGATTTCCTTAATTATTGCCGTGATTGTGGAAATGGGAATTTGATCTCTGAGATTTTGCTATTTTTGTTGTAGCCACTAATAGGGCTGTATGATATTGGAAAATATATTGCGATATTTTATTTTTTTGCAATAAATATTGCGATATGAAACAATTTTACAATGCAGTTCTAATAGCACTATTTGACCGTTTTCTGGGGACTCTAACCGTATTCAGATACAAAAAACTAAAATAATCACAATGCAAAAAAAAATGTTCTCTTTGTCTTGTTTCTAGTCTAAATATCTACAAATTCTTAGATAAAGTAAAAAATATTGTTTTGTTTTCAATTTTATATTAGTTAATTAAGAGTTTTTCTTTAAAACAACACAACTCTGCACTTGCTGCATTACAGACACCAATATTTTAACAACTTATAAAAAATTAGTCACTTTCTAGCCATCAGATATAAGGCCCATATATATATATATATATATATATATATATATATATATATATATATATATATATATATATATATATATATATATCGTGATTTTCAAAAGTATTACATCGCTTTGTAAACGTTTATTATTAGCATTTGATGAGTCTCCCCATACAGTTTGATAGAGAGATTGGACCCGGAAGCTGCTTTGCGTTACATCACACTTAACAAGCGGATTATAATGGCCATTCTCGTGTTGATATACATAAAAGCACAACTAAAAATAAAAAATTCAGACATTCTGATGTTTGAGTACTGTAAACCTACCTGGCTTTGTTTCATGACTAACACTGCACGTTTCTTGGTATGGTCAAGGTGGGCATGGAATTGAAGCCCATCCTCCGGCTGGTCTGAATCGGGTAATGTTGAAGTTTCCATACCGTTCTGAAGAACACTGTTGGCATATTCGCTCCATTCTTGAGAGTCCACTGATCTGCTGCTGTCATCCAGTTCTGTGCCTCCATTTGTGTGGACATGAGCAAAAGTCACAGAACTGGGCTTAACCTTTTCCTCATCAGCACAGTTGTTATCAGAGAGAAGAGTCACAGGCTTCGCATACAACTTCTTCAACCGTTTTATTGCGGGTTTCTCCTTTTTGGCTATCTGTTGCTCCAACTTTGCAGTTCCTGAGCTAGTATTAAGGAGCGTTGAGTCCAAGCTGCGTACTTTTTTGTTCCACTTGTTCTTGCCATGTTGTTTAGATGCATTTCGCTGTCTCTGTTGGGACCGAGAATAAACCTTGTGTACTTTCATTGTCATCCGATGACCCCCAACGAGACTAAAAACGACATAAATCCAGAGCGAGGGAACACCTGTGAACAAATGTGTACAGTTATGACAGGATAACTTGAAGTTAGGCATGGAATGATAACAGTTTTCAAGGTATACCGTGGTTAGTAAAAGCCAAGGTTTTAAAACCGGCAAAATTTTCTGCTATACCGTTCCAAAGGTATGTGCAAGATTTTTTATTTACTTTTTTTTTTAAGACAACAGTATCGTAAATTGTAAGGAAATCTGTCTTTTAGAAACTAATGAAGACAGCAGAAGTCAATGACTCATTTGAATTATCAAGCCTGACATGTTTACTGTTCCAAAATATAATAAACGTTTTTCAAGATAAAATATATTGTGTTCAAAGGTGCTTTTTTTAAGCCATTTAAATAGAATATATTTTAGAGCAGTAATCACAATACCGTAAAACCGTGAAATTTTTATCCAAGCTTATCATACCGTCATAATCTTATACCGGCCCATGCCTACTTGAAGTTAAATAAAAAGGCAGAATTATTAAAAGCCTTTTATTAATTGTCCTGTGAAATTGTTCAAATATTCGTTACCCTGATGAAGGCAGTTCATTGCCGAAACGCATGTTTTTTTTTTTTAAATTAGCCATGTCAATAAAGGCTTTTTAATATTTGTTCCACATTTTTTGAGTGCCTTGGACTAATTTTTACTGTTTATTCCGATGAATCCCTCAACCAAAGAGCTCCGACACATTGTTTAAGCTACCCATGAGCACTTTTTGTTTGATTTTGGATTATCCAAGTCCTTTTTAAGTGTGATTTTTTTTAACATGGTTAAATAACTTATTTCTTTTCTCTTTCCCATAATGTCAGTAAATTATATTTTATTTGTTTATTTAGCTTAAACTGCAATTTTAAGGATAGGTTAATTGGTTTAACTACACAAGTCATTGGGCAACAGTGGTTTGTTAAGAAGCCAAACAAGTTATTTCTTAAGGGGTGTCATATATTTGACCTTAAAATTAAGAGTTGTTTTAATGCTTTTATTCCAGCCAAACTGAAAAAACTTTTATAATATGAAAGATAACGTTAGACATACTGATAGATAATCTATAACGTTAGACGGGTGGATGGATAAACATCAGTATGTTGGTCAAGTTAACAAACGTGTATTGTTTTTATCCCTGTTCTTTATTCAGTTAGTGATACATGTTTTAAGTTAACCACCATATCAAATATTATTAACTTAACAGTTAGCAATTACCAGTAAGATCAACTATTGTTACAATATGAAACTGAAAGCTACTGTCGTGGTTGTTGTTGTTGCTGCTAAACATGTCCGCACTAACCTGTTTAAAGTGAGAATCCGCTGCAACTGATGATAAAACAGATTTGAGACCAAACAAAGACGTAAAACACGTATAATAAGAGTTTCAGTGGAGCTGCTGTAGTTTCTGTGTAAGTGCCACTGGCTCCATGTGAACCGAAATCACGCTGCACGATGCTGTTAGAGTCCCACTTTACTAATCGAGACCTAGCTACTGCTTTTGATCAGCTTTAAGACTGCATTATCACTTTCTGATGTATATGTGAGGTGAAGCATAAATATGTTAAAGATACTCCGCGGCTAACGAGAACAATTTCGTGCAGCGATGTGCGCTCACAGCCGTCTGCTGGACAACAATAGATTTTCCGGAGTTTAAGCGAGATCTGATTCTATACTACCACTCTGGTTAAACACGTCATAATAAAATACTTGACCATAACTTTTAAGGTATTTATGAAATTGACGAATTTGTGTACATGTTGACTACATGGGCTAAACTATTCCACTTATTCACGTTTGAAAAAATACAAACCTAGTGTAATGTGTGAATGGCCAACCACCTCCAACAATATTTAAACGTCACTTCCCGTTTCTGTTTCAACATGGCTTCTTGTTGTTTAGCCTAAATTAAGCATTTGATGCTGTATAATTTATCTCTTACTCAGTAAATTACACTACGCGTGTATGTGGATTTTCGTTGTATAACTGAAATATGAGAGCAACTTTCTAATTTACGGTAAAGGTGAGTCATACAGAGTTGATTGTGAAGCGAGTGCCTTAGGGAGCGTCATTAAAATGCGGACATCGTGGTTAACGTTTAGGTGATACAAATTAATCCAATAGTCGCCAATCATGGCTTTCTAAAACAGCAACGAGCATAGATAGACGATTATGTGTAGAATTATTCTGTGTATTGTTTCTGTGTAAACCAGATTTCGCAAAAAGCAGCGGTGCTTGTAGTACAAATGCAGAATGTTATGATTTGTGAAGTATTTAAAGTTGCATGAGCTCTAGTTTTCACACATTTTTACTTCACAAAACAATGTATTACATTTTATATGCTTAGTTTTTTTTAAATAGTATTGAGCTTTAACATTTTATTGTTATTTTGGTGTAATGTTTTGTATAATTTTATTTATAATTTTAGTATTCAGCAATAAAATAACAAATTTAAATGTATTATATATAATATAGTATTTAATATGTTTATTTTATGTTTATTATTTAATACTAGTGCTAGGCAAAAATTAATCACATACACAGTAAAAATTGTTTTGATATAATGTATGTGGGTGTATTCTAAACATTTATTATATTTATGTGATACACAGGTATACATAGAAACAAAACTACACAAAACTATTTTGTTACATAGAATTAAAAGTTTTAGATATTAAAATGTTTACATGATACAAATTATATGTAAATATATAAACATTTTGTCATATATATATATATAAGAAAATTCTATGTAACATAATTTTAACATATATATGAGAAAATGTTTATTTATATTTACATATTAAAATATGTGTACATGATACGATCTCTCTCTCTCTCTCTCTCTCTCTCTCTCTCTCTCTCTCTCTCTCTCTCTATATATATATATATATGCGCATGCCTGTTTGTATATATACTGTACAGTTGAAGTCAGAATTATTAGCCCGCCTGTTTATTTTTTTCCCCCAATTTCTGTTTAACGGAGAGAAGATTTTTTTTCAACACATTTTTAAACATAATAGTTTTAATAACTCATTTATAATAACTGATTTCTTTTATCTTTGCCATGATGACAGTAAATAATATTTTACTAGATATTTTTCAAGACACTTCTATACAGCTTAAAGTGACATTTAAAGGCTTAACTAGGTTAATTAGGTTAACTAGGCAGGTTAGGGTAATTAGGCAAGTTATTGTATAACAATGGTTTGTTCTGTAGACTATCGACAAAAATATAGCTTTATGGGGCTAATAATATTGACCTTAAAATGGTTTTTAAAAAAATTAAAAACTGCTTTTATTCTAGCCGAAATAAAACAAACAAGATTTCCTCCAAAAGAAAAAATATTATCAGACATACTGTGAAAATTTCCTTGCTCTGTTTAACATAATTTGGGAAATGTATATTAAAAACAAAAATTCAAAGGGGCTTTGATAATTCTGATTTCAACTGTATACATAATAAATATACACAGTACACACACATATATTATGTCAACAAAAACGTTTATTTTGGATGCGATTAATCTTGATTAATTTTTGCCCAGCACTATTTAATACATGTTTTATTATATTATGTTTATATTCTACAATATATGTATACAGAAAAAATAAAGAACAATATTCAATAAACACCATTGCAGTAGAATAGTACTATTTTATGATTTTGATGAGTTGTAATTACGTGATTTCTATAATATTCCTTACAAACATATTTTCATGAAATATAAGAAAAAGTCAAGATGGTCCTTTTATTGTATCACACAGTCCTTTTATTTATTTCACAAGTGCTTTATAATTCTAAGCATAATTTATTATTATAAATATCCATGAATAAAATTTAAAAAGTAGTGTAATTAAATAAATACCTAATATAAATAATTTTAAAATAATATTTTACAATTCAAATAAAATGTGCAGAATTATTCTGTCCTAATTTATGAATCAAACTAGTCAATAATATTATTTTAATGAAATGTTTATAATTTGACTAGACTTCCAACATGAAAACGTAATGATTAAAACTTAAGTATTTATTTTAATTCTAATTTAAACATAGTCATTTAAACATCAGTTAACAAATGTGTAATTGAATGGAAATAAAATCATTATTGAAATCAGCTTGACGTTTGCTTGTCTAGATGGAGAAACCTGCAGAAGGCTCCTCTCATGCTCAGCGGGTGCTGTCCTTGCTCAACCAGCAGAGAGCTTTTGGCCATTTCTGTGATGCCATGCTGAGCACAGGGAGTGGACAGGTGCATCTGGCCCATCGCAATGTCCTGGCCTGCTTCAGCCAATTGTTCCAGGAACCCACTTCAAAAACACCATCTATAAAGCTCGACCTGCCTTTAGAGTGTCCCGATGATGGACTCGAGCTGCTGCTCAATTTCTTCTACACTGGTGAACTCCAGCTAGACGACAGCAATCTGGAAAAAATCCAAAATGCAGCCAGCGGATTATCAGTGCCCGTTTTTCTTATACCCTGCCAGGGTATAAAAACTCCTGACCTGAATGAAGATGATACCGCCAAACCCCTGTTTTCTGAGCCTCAGCCTGATCAGACTCTGAATAGAAAGACTAGATCTGGACAGAGGACCAAAAATAAAGCTGACGCATTTAAGTTGAGTTCAGCAAGCGATGATGAGCCTCTTGCATTGACGTCTACTACTGTCACACGTTCTGGAAGACGTGTAAAAGGGCCCAGTCGACTGGTTGGCGAAAGTCAAATTTCTGTTGTTACCAGACAAGGAGTGGGAAGGAGAAAAGCATCATTTGTAGAAGACAAAGAGCAGGAGACTGGAGCTACTGAGGATGGAGATCATCCCAGACATGAAGATGCAAGTGAGACTACCCAGACTACTGAGGTACTATATGCAGGGTGTCCGCAGGGTCTTAAAAAGTCTTAAATTTCAAAAACTAAATTTTAGAAAAAAATTAAAAAGTCTTAAAATCACAGAAATATTGTCTTGTAGGTCTTAAATCATTTTAAAACGGTCTTCATTTTAAAAGTTGTTGAAGTAATGTTACACAATCCGGCCAACACCCATTCAATCAATAATTTAAAAAAAATTAAATAAAATAATAATAATTATATATATATATATATATACACACACACACACACACACACACACACACACACACACGCACACACACACACACACACACACACACACTCACACACACACACACAGTTGAAGTCTGTATTCTATTCTAGCAAGTCAAAATGTGTGTTTTTAAAGTTTACAACTTATTCAAAATTAGCATTATTAGCATGGGCATGTGTAATTCCTGTTGTAGAGCATGTATGGTCAACTTATGCTTAGAATTAATAAAAATGCATAGATTTATTGAAAAAAAAAACATAAGAAATCTTGAATGAGCAGCACATTAGTCTTCCTGGTTTGTCACAGCTACAGCACTCTATGATTAAAAATTTACACGCACGCACGCACGCACACACACACGCACGGACACACGCACGCACGCACGCACACACACACACACACACACACTCACACACTAAAACATCTCTAATTTCTTTTGGATCAGAAATGACTGTTTCATTCTCTGTTTTCAGGTGGATAGATCTGTTGATAACCAAAATGATGACGATGATGATGTTGAGGATGCTGCCAATGATGATGATGATGACAGTGACAGAGGTGGAAGTGTAGATATTACTATTGAGGGAACTGATGAAGAGTACGTGCCTCATGATTCACCTTGCTCAACCACAAAGACTCCACAGGGAAAACGAAAAGAAAAAAGTAGCAATAAAAAGAATGGGGAAGGAACATCAAAAGACAGCAAGAAAGGGGCCGTCCAGTGTCCAACGTGTCACAAAACTTTCCTCAGCAAGTATTATCTCAAAGTACACAACAGGTACGTCCCTTTGTGATAAGAAGTATTGGTTGTACGCAAATTGACCAATATTTGTTTTTAGTGCTCATTGACTAAGTAAAAAAATAAAATTCTGTATTTACATAATACATTGCACACGAATACATGTACGTACTTTAAAAATCTCTACATATACAGTTGAAGTCAGAATTATTAGCCCCCCTGAATTATTAGCCCCCTTGTTTATTTTTTCCCATAATTTCTTTTTAACGAAGAGAAGATTTTTTCAACACATTTCTAAACATAATAGTTTTAAAAACTCATTTCTAATAACTGATTTATTTTATCTTTGCCATGATGACAGTAAATAATATTTTACTATTTTTCAAGACACTAGTATACAGCTTAAAGTGACATTTAAAGGCTTAACTAGATAATTAGGTTAACTAGGCAGGTTAGGGTAATTAGGCAAGTTATTGTATAACGATGGTTTGTTCTGTAGACTATCGACAAAAATATAGCTTAATGGGGCTAATAATATTGACCTTAAAATGACTTTTAAAAAAATTAAAAACTGCTTTTATTCTAGCTGAAATAAAACAAATAAGACATTTTCAAGAAGAAAAAATATTATCAGAAATACTGTGAAAATGTCCTTGCTCTGTTAAACATCATTTGGGAAACATTTAAAAAAGAAGAAAAAAATCAAAGGGGGGCTAATAATTGTGACTTCAACTGTATACTAATATTTATATAGCATTTTGTTAGATGTAATTGACACAAATATAGAAATACAAATTTTCTATATATGTATATTAGGGTTGTTGCGATACCATTAATTCGTCTTACGATACTATACCAGCTAAAGTATCCCAAGTAGTAGTCAGATACCAAGTAGTATTGCGATACTGTAATTCATAACTCATGTATTTTACATGTTAAATAGGTCTTAAATAGGTCTAAAATACACGTCACTTCACCTAAGATTTATTCATTATTTTTGTTTATTTTGTAGATAACTGACCAACAAAAAACACATTAAAATAAAGATACAAATTATACCAAACTAAATTTTTTTCATTTTTTCCAACAAAATTAGGCTATATGAAGTGGTCAAAAATTGTTTTAATGTTTCCTGTTGCTATTTTGGGTGTTTCATCTATTGTTTTTTTCTTTTCAGGTAACAATGCAAAGTAATTCAAAATTTCACTTTGGGAGTCATTCTTTTTAGGAGATTATCGTGGTTGTTGTAGCTACTAAATCATATTGAGATGAACCGAAATGAACCGATTCAGATGTGTGTTTGAAACGTCAGAAAGCATCATAAAACTTGCAACCTTAAAGGGCTCCACAGACTATTAAAATGAAATGGACTGTTGCACAAACGTGTGATCATTTTAGTGACTTTTTTCACATCCAACATTATCTATTGTAGATAGACCGGAAATTACGATATTACCGTTTATAAACTACAGTGGCACCGCCAGTATTTTGGAGCCATAGTATCGCTATACTACCATATTACCGGTAAACTGTGCAACCTTAATGTATATACATATATACAATGGATGTGTGTATTTATACACTACCTGACAAAACTCTTGTCGCCTATCCAAGTTTTAGGAACAGCAAATAATAACTTAGCTTCTAGTTGATCATTTGGTTTCAGAAGTGGCTTATATGAAAAGCAAAGACCTCTAGATTACCTTATTTTACCAAAATAAAATATGATCATGATTATTAATTATTTAATTAGGACAGTAAGGTCTGACTTTGCTTAGACAAAAGTCTTGTCACTTAACAGAAATAATGTACAGTACAGAATACAACGTCATGGTGCAGTGGAAAAAGAATTAATATTGTGTATGACTCCCATGAGCTTGGAACCTTTGCGGATTTATATTGTAACTGGTTGCATATGTCTGACCTGAAATTCGGCCTTTCCTTATGTCTTCCGGGCTGCAAGGAGACACACTGGAGAAAAGCCATTTAAATGTGGCAAATGTGGGAAGTGCTACTTTAGGAAGGAAAACCTGCTGGAGCATGAAGCCAGAAACTGTCTGACCAGAACAGAACTGGTGAGTTTGATAGTGAAGTACAATTTCAAAAAGGCACAAGTGCTGCATACTGGTACTTACTGTACTCAACACAACTTGTCAAATTTTGGGTTCGTGCCAGGTGTTTTCATGTTCAAAATGTACCATGACCTTTAAAAAACGGCAAGAGCTGCGTCTTCACACAGTCATGCACACAGGAGTGATGCCCAATAAGGTACGTCAGCCATAGTAAAGGTCAAATGTGACCTTTTTGGAATTGGACATTGTGCCAGTCTGATTTTATTTATCATATTAGTGCACGTCATGCCCTGAGCAGTTCATGCAGAAGAGAGACCTCAAGATCCACATGATTAAAGTTCACGGAGCTCCTAAACCACATGCAGTAAGTGACTTAATGTTAAGGACTTAGGCCTGTATTTACAAAACATTTAATTTTACAACTTCGAGTTCTCCTAAATTGCAATTAAGGTTTTTAGGTATGCGTTTTCTCTTAGAACCTTTACACAAACCTGCTGAGACAAACGTATGCTAAGGAATAGAGTGAGAAGACCTAAAGAGTCTTCTAAGAGTAAGGGTGGGGTTGACCTCATCACTATAGATGATGTCAGCACGATTACTAACTGTGCCCTCAGCGATTGGCTGATGGGGGGGCGTCTATGTCAAAGATTAATTTATAGTAACTCTCATTCATGGCGGTTCATTCCGCTGTGGCGACACCAGATTAAACTCCCATTCATTCATTTTCTTTTCGGCTTAGTCCCATTATTAATCTGGTGTCACCACAGCGGAATCAACCGCCGACTTTTCCAGCATATGTTTTACGCAGCGGATACCCTTCCAACTGCAACCCATCACTGGGAAACTCCCATACATTCCCGTTCACACACATACACTACGGACAATTTAGCCTTTCCAATTCACCTATACCACATGTCTTTGGACTGGGAGAAACCGGAGCACCCGGAGAAAACCCACGTGACCCCGGGGAAAACATATAAACTCCCCACAGAAATGCCAACTGACCCTGCTGTAAGGCGATCGTGCTACCCACTGCGCCACCTTGATGCCTATAGTAACTCTGTAAAGCACAATATTATGTTGCCATACTTAAATAAAAGTTTAAGAATAAAAATATTGCCACATTTAAATGAAGATTTTAAAATGCAGGCTAAGTGAAGATTGCTTTTAATATATTGAAAAAATATCCAATACAATAAACAATATATTATATACAATATATTTTTAATGTTTTAGGCATTAAATATTTTCTACCAGTGTTAAAAATGAAGGGACAGTTACTATTAAAAAGTAATTGAGCAAATATATATTTTTAAATGCTTACTATACTATTTTAATGATTGCTATATTTTTTAAATAATTACAAAAAATATTTTTTCAAATGAAAAGCCAGATTTATATATGCAGAACATGTATTTTGCTTAATCTCTTAAGGCCCAAGCTGTTTTTTTACATTCATTTTTTATTTCTCTTTGCTATTTGTCCTTATGGGAACCTAATTATAATAAACCTACGTATCATCTTTTGATTTGATGTACTTTTAGAGAAAAATGATGTCCATATATGTGGACTCGTGGTCCGAATTTCCATAAAACACAATAAAGTCACCTTTGTGTAATATAATGAAAAACTCTTTATTTCTGCCTTGAACACATCAGTTTTTTCCTGACTGTTTTTTAATGCATTAATAACACATACACATATTTTTTTGAACATGTATTGACTATCAGTAAAAACAAATTTTTTTGCCCATTTTGGACAGTTAAAATAATGTTTGGGACATTTCATATGCTGCAAAACAGTTGCAGGATGACACTGTATGTCTGTAACAAAATATAAAACATAAGACATAAGTGCTAAAATGTGCTGTCCACATATGTGGCCACTAAGCCCTAGGAGGTTAACAAATTTTGAGAAAATATTTTTACCTTTTTTTTTTTTTTTGTGTTGTTTTGTTTTGCTAAATTAAATACTATATTTGAAAACATATTTTTGAACAGATATCTCTGTGATTAAGGCAATAACATTTTCAAATGTTCAAGTTTTCTTTTCAATCCAGAAACAGCCATTTAGGAAACAGGAATCTTGTCACTGATTTAGGAGCCAGGTTTAGTACTAAAACGCTTTGTGAAATACTCTTAGAGCAAAAGTTTAGGACACAGACACAGCCATTTTTATAAATTATTTTGTTCTTAAACGACTAGTTAGGGGCTATTGTTTAGCCTTAAACTGTTTTGTGAGTACAGGCTCTTGTCTGTAATACCATAATGCATTTTATCATCTTCACGTTTTATCACCTGTAATGTAATGTGATGCAATTAATGTCAAAAGAGCAAAATAAATTTGTTTAGGCTTGATGTTTACAAAAAATGCTTATAGTTAATGGCACAATCATTTCAGGGGTTTTTGTATTTTTATTTGTCTTTTGTATATTGTTAAATTTGAGTAAGGGGAAATAAAGTGCATGTTTATGATGTTTGCCAGCATTTAGTTTTATTTAGACAACCAAAAGTTTTTGTAATAAATTTATAGTCCCAATAGCTGTTTTTGATCACCTTTTAACCATACATTAAAGCCAATCTTTCATTTAATAGTTATTATATTTATACAACCAATATTTATATCAGTGTTTCCCAACCCTGTTCCTGGAGGCACACCAACAGGACATATTTTGGATGTCTACATTATCTGACTCATTCATTTCAGGTTATGGATTCTCCTAATGTTCTGCTGAGTTGATTCAGGTGTGTTTGATTAGGAAGAGGTTGAAAATGTGTACTGTTGGTGTGCCTTCAGGAACAGGGTTGGAAACACTAATCTACATAACCAATTTATATCAATATAACCAATATTTTAACCAATTCTAAAAGATGAATCACTGTCTGGCGATTAGGCATGGAAATAAACATTACAATCATGATTATCAGAAATATTACAGCACACCTTGTGAGTGTATGTTAGTACCATTTGTTTTTGGCATCTAATAGAGAGTTATCACATGTCTGGTCTAGTGTCCACTGTGCCCCAAGTGTTTCCTGTCCCGCACTGAGCTGCGTCTGCATGAAGCTTCTAAACATCGTGGAGAGAAGCTGTTTGTGTGTGAGGAGTGCGGCCACCGAGCTTCCAGCCGCAATGGCCTGCAGATGCACATCAAAGCCATTCACAGGTAATGATTGACAGAAGAACTTTATCATGACTTGTTTATTATTTTAAACTGATTATTTATATATATATATATATATATATATATATATATATATATATATATATATATATATATATATATATATATATATATATATATAGATATATATATATATATATATATATATATATATAAAAAATTTTTTTTTTTTTTTTTTTTTTTTGTATTTATTTATTTATTTATTTATATATATATATGTGAGGATGCTGCAGAAGCTAGAATTATGCATACATTTGAAAAAATAAAATTATTTTTTTACACTGTCTGTGGCTGGTGTTTTGTAAAATTTAAATTTAAATTTGAATTAAAAATTCAGCACATATTTTTTTTACCAGCCATAAAACTAATATAAAAAAATCTTTAAAAAAAAACAGGCAAATAGGGAAACAAATTAGATTGTAGTTGTTGTTGTTGTTATTATTATTATTATTATTATTATTATTAGTAGTAGTAGTAACAGTAGTAGTAGTAGTAGTAGGAGCAGCAGTAACAGTAGCAGTGCAAATGAAGTGCGCGGGGGAAGATGGTTGAGTGTCGCGGACAAACTCTGGGGTCCCCAAATCGGCGTGGGCTCTTAGAATCGTCCTACAACAGTAGTAATAGAAGCAGTAGTAGTATTCATGTATTTATTTAATCAAAAATAAATATCAATGTCATACTATTGATCTGTAAAGTATTTTATAAAAGTACATTTCATTTATAATAATTTTAATAATATTATTTGTGGGGGTTTTTTCATGAAAAAAGATTTATAGATTTTTTTTGTCTTGAGAATAAACTAAAAAATAAAAGAAACAGATTTTTTTTTAAAGACAAAAACTAATATCAAATATTTCTTTAAAAATACAGGCAAATAGGGAAACAAGTTAGATTGCAGTTGTTGTTCTTATTAGTAGTTGTAGTAGTGATATTTATTTAATCTAATTGTAAAAAAAACTAATTACTGTACGAGGAACACTGTATCATACTAGACAATTTGATATGGCAAGTTTTAATTTCAGGCCCTGGCTATAATCCATTTTGCATGTTTTGTTTGTCCGTTGGAATTATTGATTATTGAGTCGTATTTGTTGTGCTTCTTTTCAGAAACGAACGTCCATTTGTGTGTCAGCTCTGCAATCATGCATTTACCCAGAAAGCCAATTTGAGCATGCACCTACGAACACATACAGGAGAAAAACCTTTCCAGTGCCATCTCTGCGGGAAGACATTTCGCACTCAAGGTATCAACACACACACACACACACACACACACACACACACACACATACGCGCACACACGGAAAACCAAATCACTGCAGTTTGTTGATTACTTTTGTATCATTGTGTGAGCAGCCAGTCTGGACAAACACCACCGCACACACACTGGAGAGCGGCCGTTCAGCTGTGAGTTCTGTGAGCAACGCTTTACTGAGAAAGGCCCTCTCTTACGCCACATAGCCAGCAAACACCAAGAAGGTCGACCACACTTTTGCATGATATGCAACAAAACATTTAAAGGTGAGAGAGAAGGCTGAAAAGTGATTATTTTAAGGCAGTTCCACGAATTTAAGTAAATGAATATACTTGGTTTTGTATATAAATGATCTAAAACATGTTTATTTTATATGATTAACACTACATACATAAACTCAGTGCCGGCCACTTTTTTTAGGTACACGTTACTAGTACTGGGTTGGACCCCGTTTTGCCCTTAGAACTGCCTTTATCCTTCATGGCATAGATTTAACAAGGTACTGGAAATATTCCTCAGATATTTTGGTCCATATTGACATGATAGCATCAAGTTGCTGCAGATTTGTCGGCTGCACATCCATGATGTGAATCTTTCATTCCACCACATCCCAAAGGTGCTCTATTGGATTGAGTTCTGGTGACTGTGGAGGCCATTTGAGAACAGTGAACTGTGTGCTGGGCATTTCACTCTGTCCCGCGCTGAAAGCCGCGGTCACACTGGACTTTACTCCCCATAGACTTCCATTCATACGCACGCGAATGCGTCAGACCAGAAACGCAGGGTCATGCGTCGAGTTTCGCATTTCGCTGCGGTGCAAAGTTCAAGCTTGGTTTACTCTGACCTGCGAAATCGCATCACTTGACTGCGTGAGACCAATCCAGGATCAAAACATGACCTCTCTGAACAGAAATTTAAAACATGGAGCAATCGCTCGCTTTTTTTAAAAATGTCTAATCATCTTGTTTAATCCCGCCCCTCTTCGCAGTGCCGTACGACAGAATTTCACAAGCTCAAACTCTAGTGTGACTGCGGCTGAAGGCTGTCAGTGTCGACCAATTGCAACAGGCTGTCATCAGTTCAATCAGCGCAGATTAGCTTCGCGCTAAGGAGGGGTTTGTGAACAAATGAATCGCTGAAGGATTCATATGGGAGTCGCTGGGATAATAAGGTAAAAATAAATGCAGATTATAAGACCATGAAAGTGTTTTTTGACCTTGCATGCATATTAGACTGTTGTTGGAGACCCTTACAACCAAAATATGACCCTATTTAATGTATAATAGGGGCTCTTTAAGACTCATCAGACCAGGCAACGTTTTCCCAATCTCCAAAAAAGTCCAATTTTGGTGAGCCTGTGCAAATTGTAGCCTCAGTTTCCTGTTCTTAGCTGACAGGAGTGGCACCCGGTGTAGTTTTCTGCTGTTGTAGCCCATCCTCCTCAAGGTTGGACGTGTTGTGCATTCAGAGATGCTCTTCTGCATACCTCGGTTGTAACGAGTGGTTATTTGAGTAGTGTTGTCTTTCTATCAGCTCAAACCAGTCTGGCCATTCTCCTCTTACTTCAACAAGGCATTTGCACCCACAGAAGTGCCGCTCACTGGATATTTTCTTTCTTTTGGATCATTCTCTACAAACCCTTGAGATGGTTGTGTGTGGGGAAATTCCAGTAGGTCAGCAGTTTCTGAAATACTCAGACCAGCCTGTCTGGCACCAACAACCATGCCACGTTCAAAATCACTTAAATCACCTTTCTTCCCCATTCTGATGCTCGGTTTAAACTGCAGCAGATCGTCTTGACCATGTCTGCATGCCTAAATGCATTGAGTTGCTTCCATGTGATTGGCTGATTAGAAATTTGCGTTAACGAGCTGTTGGACAGGTGTACCTAATAAAGTGGCCGGTGAGTGTAAAATTATGATAGTACATAATTTTTTACTAGTTATCTTACAAGATACTAGTGTTTATTTCAGGCAAATTTTAAATTCTGAAGTTAAAAATTATAACAGGAAATACTGTAAAAAAAAAAAAAAATGGCATGCTCCGTTAAACATTACATGGGAAATATTTAAAAAAGAATAAACAATTCACAGAATAAATAATATTGCCTTCACTGTATTTAATGTTGAGTATTTTATTTTGTGTGTGTATATATCTACATTTGTTTTATACATGATTTGTATGTACAGTATGTTGTGTATATATATATACATGAGTTATATGTGAATAAATGTATTTTAAATTAATCATTTCACATAAATTATGTAAAATGTTTAAATGTTAAATTATGTTAAATGTTATTTTCATTTGTGACTTGGCATGATTAATGCTATGATTAATGATTAAATGTATATCATACTCCAAATTATTCATTACATTTATTTAAGAAGTCTTTATTAATTTCCAAAATAAAATAAACAATGGTTTAAAGTGCCTCTCTAATAATCATTTTCTATCCCATGATTCCCCATCAGCCATTGAGCAGCTCCGGGTTCATGTACGGCGTCACAAGGGCATGAGGAAATTTGAGTGCACACTTTGTGGTTACAAGTTCACCAGACAGGTAAGCATCACCAATATTTATGATGCATCATTTCCTACTTGCCATATAAGATCTCAATGTCTCCATCCTACCTTCACCAGGCACATTTGCGGAGACACGCTCAGATCCACAACCGCATGGACAACTACAGTCCCAGACAGAGGAGGTTACGTAACCTGGTTGTGGAGGACGAGAGCGCAGCAGCTGCTTCATCCGGTCTTCCAGTCCAGACAGAGGCTCAGGCAGGACCAGCAGACATGGTTAATCTGGTTATCCAGCAAGAGGGTGCTGGAGAACCAGGAGGAGAGCAGCCCTCGTATCCAGTCACTGATGGAGCAGTGAATGCTGAACAGACTGGCTTTACTCTGGCTGAAAGAGAAGATGGTGTCGAGCAGACACAGTTCACTGTAGCAGATGTGATGGAGCAGACGCTGCTGGTGCGCGTACAGGAGGCATATCCCATACATCAGTCCGATGTGGTGGTGGAGATTCCCAACACTGAGGCTGATGGAAAAGACTAAATGAAGGAGGCTTGTTGACTCCAGGAAAAAAATGAGAAAGACAAAAAGACATCAAGGAATTTGAAGTCATTCAGTGTAAATAAACAGCTTCCATGCATGGGAAAACAGGTAAGAAATGTCTTGTAAGAAAAGACAATGAATCTTCCCATTCTCACATTCTTCCAAACACAAACTTTCACTTTCATTCCTCTTTGGAAGACAAATCCTATTTAGAATCAAATCTGAGAGATTTATGTCCCTCCATTAAAGGTATGTTCATCCAAAACTCTTGACAGCTCGCAGTGAAATGAACAAAGTCCAAAAATGAATCCATATGAATCAAGCGGTTTAATCTAATTCTGAAAAGACTTAAATGGATTTAATTTCGGCTTTATTCTCATATAAAATTTGATCAGTGAACATGTAAAGAACTCAACCATACTTGCTTAACTAGAACAGACCTCATTGGTTCTTTACAGTTCAAATGTGCCATGTGATGTAAGAATAAACCTCATTGGAAGCTCAGCATGCTTGAGCTTTCATGATTAAATCTGATTGCAGTAAACATTGCTTTCTTTGAATCAAAGCCTTCATTAAAACCATTCACCATATAAAGCGTCTCTTCAGAATACTTGGATTTTAAATCTCCTCATGATGCATTTACTCATTTCAGTGAATTTTAAAATTATATAAAAACAGAGGACTTGGTTGTGTCAAATATAACATGACACAAGATAGTTTTGTTTGTGGAATCAGTATTTAATGCGAGGCCAACTTTTCAGGTCAGATGATTGTTTGTTTGTAGTAATGCATTATGCCTGTACTAGCTAACTGATGACTGGCACTATAAGCTAGAAGACGTCTGACAGACTTAATACCATATGACCAAATTCTTGTAAGAGAATGTCTTGATTTATTCAGCATCTGGATTGCATAATTTGAAGATTTTTTTTGTAATACAAGTAAGGCTTCATGTATACTCCTGCTTAATGGAATAAAGCATTGAAAATAGATGGATTTGGAATTTTAATTTGTTTTCTAATAGTTTTATGGTTCAAAGCTTTAATTTTTAAACTACATAACTAAAATGCTTTAAAGAGAAAAAAAAATTAAGATTCAAGAAAAAATAAAAATAAAATTCCCCCATCAAATTAAATTTCAATTAAAAAGAACACAATTAGGATCTTAATTTTATATATATATATATATATATATATATATATATATATATATATATATATATATATATATATATATATATATATATATATATATATATATATATATATATTTATTTATTTATTTGTTTGTGCTGAATTCAATTAATAAAAAATAAATAAATAAATCAAATAAACTGCACAATAACAAGATATTACACACATAAAAAGAGCAAAAGTAACTCTCATTTATTGGTTGACCACACATAGAAACACAAATCATCACTTTGCGTCCATCATCTTGTACAAGCGATTTTGGCCACAAAACAAACCAAACATTGTAAGAAAAATAAGAGTACCGCATATTCAGCGTGCAAATAATAATTTTAACAAGCACTGGTTTTGTCAAACACACAGATATTTACTAAAGAATAGTGATATACTGAATTACTACTTCCAGTTATTAATACAGTTTCCTAAATGACAAAAAAAAAAAAAAAAGAGAAAATTCCATCATCTGCTCCTCATGTATCCTTCATGATCACGGACAGCTTAATTAAACAAGCAGTTTCTCATAAACTAAATAAACAATGTTTAGATAATTATAAACTTAATTTAATATTGAAACGAGTTTAAAAGCAAGTCTGATACGAATTCACATTACATGTGACCACTGCATGCACACTAGATTGTCTGACATATGCAATTCTAGAAAGATACATAATGAAATGAGTTACACCGGGGCACAATTATTACCTTTATGCCAAACAAAATTCAGTTGTTCTATGTAAAGTCTTGGATTACTCAAAATATTTAATTTCCGACTCTGCATATATAAAACACCATTTGTTTTCCATATTGCAGAATTTGAGCAATCGAAGTAGGCATGGGACGATAACCGGTTTCAAGGTTTACTGCAGTTTGGAAAAGTTTTCTGTTCGGGAGTTGTTGCTTTTTATTTAAAAAAAAAAAAAAAAAACTTATTTTGGAGCAGTAATCACAACACAATGATATTTTTATCCAAGGTTATCATACCGTCAGAATCTTATACCGGCCCATGCCTAAATCTACGTGATCCAAAGTTTCACCTTTTGGAATGCTTGGGGTTTTTATATTATATTATATTATATTATATTATATTATATTAAATTAAACTTCAGGATATCTAAATGTAGGTGACATTTCCCTTCAGTGGAACATTAAGGAAGATTGTTAGCTGAAAACCGTGGTCCTTTTTGATTCGTTCTTTGAGAGTCATATAATCATAATACAGGTAAAACAAAATGAATACAAGCTGTTCTTGATGATACAGTGAGCTCTTATGAAGCAAAACGATGAACTGGCATTTTTACTGTGCATTAAAGGTATTAATGTTGCAAATAACATTCAGATTCCTGTTGTTTTGCTTCATAAGACCTCAACGTATGGCCATGGTTTCGGCTAAAAGTCTTTAGCTGAAAATCTGAAAGTCACCTACATGTTAAATGAAGCGAATTTTATTCATATTGTGTGAACATACCCCTTTAAACTACTAAATGATAAAGTTTTAAAATGAGCTTAATGCAATTTCCATGTATTGATTGCTTCAAGTCTGGCAAACATGATATGATGGGCACTATTTTAAGTGCCTGTTCAAAATAAACGCAGCCAGCATTAGAAATGCATGCAACAATTAAAGCTGTAGTAACTCTGGGTTACTGGGAGAAATAATGCAAACACTGATTGTCCATTTACCAGCTCCCTTTCTGCCCAGTTGAGGTGAATGTGATAAAGTGCAACGTCACATTGAATGACCTTCAGTTTCGTTGTTCTGAAAAGTTCTTAGTGCACTTGATTGACTTCTTGGTTGTGGTTCTGATTGACGTTGTTGTTGTGGTTGTGAAGCGCCTGGTTGCGGTGGTGTCTGTGGAGGTGAATGGCGTTGGCCTCGGGTATGTCGATGGGTTCAAATGTGCTCTGAACAAGAGGCATGAACTGTCGGAATATGCTCACACTTCCATGCCAGAAGGTGGGCTGGGGGAGCCGGCCAGCCGGGCTCCATGAGCGGGAAGAGGGGTCATAGACCTCAACCACATCAGACAGCTCAAAGGTGTTGTCGTAACCACCGGACACATAGAGCCGACCACCCAGAGCTGACACACTTCCTCCTACATGAACCTGTGAAGCGTGAATGTAAGATTTTTATTTCCCTCTTAAATAAAAAAAAAACTATTATAACTTTTAAATTGGACAGGACTGTGAATGTAGACAGATCACTGTAAACACTGTAGTGCTATATATTGACGCAATAACTTCAAGGCTACTGAACTATATAATACACTTTTTAAATGTTTTGTATTGTGGAAACAATGAAAGAGGCCATATTTTGCTTTTTCACAAGATGTTATTGACTTTATTCTTCACATACTCGCAGACACAGCCATTGGAGTCTTTTATTGGCTTGAGACTTCCTTCCTTGATTTTTTATATTTACTTTTTTCATTATAGTCATAAACACACTTGTTTGTAAAGCATTTTCTGCCTTTATAACTTAGTCTTTATTACTCAATATAATAGAAGTTCTAAAACAATCAGAAAAACCAGCACACTTTGGCATTGAAGAATAAGGTCTTTCATAATAATAAAGAAAAAGAAACTCTGTTGTCCCACAAATTTAAATTTCAAAATAATTTACCAATCATTTATTGTACCATAGTGTGAGTGTCTAATTTTTGGAGTCTTTAAATGCAAATTGGCTGCTTTTTTAGCACCCACTTTTCAGCACTTGCCTCAGTTATTCTGACGACAAACAAAAAATTTGCATGCAAGCCAAGTCAGACTCCAGATACCCTATTTGCAGTTCTAAGTGCATATTTCTGACTGAACGTAGGCGTCAGATGGCAGAAGTATTAAATTTAGTTCTCTTTTGTATTAACTGTCAAAAACACACAAGATAATCTCCAAAGTACACAAAGATCAAAAGTTCAAATTGTGGTCATGCCTGTGATTTTATGGACTTTTGTGGACTTAATGCCTTTTTACTTAGAGATCTTTTCATGATCAAACAACTTTACACAGTAAAAGCCAACTAATACTTCTGAGTTGAGTGATCATTGTACCCCACACAACATGCCCACTGTTGGTAGCCGAAGCCGTTGTAAGCATTTGTACTTATGTTTATTGTCTGTGTAGCTTTGCAATAACACTTTTGAAATGTAGGCAGTTGTGTTTCTAGGGAAGCGGTAAATGCTCAATTACTTTCCCTATAAAATAAACACAAAACAAAAGTATTTATCTGAAGGTCTTCCGCAAGACTTGTTAAACACTTGCACCACTGGCCTTTCTCCACTCCCACGGCTCTCAAGCCTGCCATTTCAGCTACCAATCTGACCAATCACAGATCTTGCACTCTGCATCGTCATGATGTATAGTTGCACTTATTAAAAAAAGCGCATAAAAGCTGATTTACACTTCTGCATTAAGCGCACGCATATGGTCTGGCATAGCCTTTGGCACCTCTCAAAAAAAAATGTAACCACACGCCGCAATGACGGGTATCACAAGCTCTGTGATTGGTCGACTTGGTAGCGCTGACAAACGTGGCCGGTGCTGAGAGCCGCGAGCCCGATGGAACGATTGTTTGAGTCCCGTAAAGGAGCTCCAGATGGAAACTTTTGTTTCGTGTTCACCTAATGATTAAAGTTGTTGCACGTCCGCTGGTTCCTGCCTCTGAATGAGCGAGTTTTAGCTACTAGTAGCGCTCAAAAAAAAAAAAATAAATAAATAAATAACACCCACAAAGAAACTTGACACAGAAGAACATAAAAACCTACTGCCAGCTAGCGTTTCGGAAGTGTTATTGCAGAGCAACACAAACAGCACGCAGAAGTATAAATGCATGACTACACGCAAGGCAGGCGCTGTGGGAAATGCCGATCACTTGACGTAGAAGTATAAATCAGCCTTAAGGGTGGCAAAGAGTATGCTACTGTGCGAAAGCTTTGCCCGACCTATCCGCCTGCACTTGACACAGAAGTATAAATTGGCCTTAAAGGAAGCTGAATAAGTAAAAGCTTAATAGAACTCCTTTAAAATGTCATTGTACATTCTGTAGTTGGTTTAATCACAAAAAAAATAACAAAAGACATTTCAAACCGTTGAGTGAAACAGCATAAAAATGTACATACTTGTGTCATGGGGCTAATCTTGTCCCATTCGTTTTTCTGTGGGTTGTAGACATCAACTTCTGCCGAATCATCTCTGAAACACAAAGGTAATCGTGAGATACATCCTTCTTTCATGACATTTTAAAATTGTGCAGAAAACAGTAATCACCTTACCTTACAAAGTATATCAATCCATTAAGGGTCACGGATTTAGGGGCAAATGACCATGGAGGCAGCTCGCCACTGTTGAGAAGTGACCAGCGGTTGCTTTCAGCATCGTAACACTGAATTGCCATCGTGTCCTCTCCTGTTAAAGATCCAATGGCGTAGAGGCGTCCCCTACATGCTGTAGTAGAACAGTTATCCATGGGATGGGGCATAGGCGGAAGAGCCTCCCAGCAGTCTACAGTATGATCATAACGTTCTGTGCTGTCAGACCCGACCACATAAAGCTGACCCTTCAGGACACAGGAGCTGTGGTACTCTCTGGCTTTCAGCATAGGGGAGACCTCTGTCCACTCGTTCACACTGGAGTTGTACCGCCAAACACAATCATAGAGACGTGATCCATCTGAGCCACCTGTCACAAAAGTAGGTTGAAAGCTTAAACAGATACGCAATACCAAATAAGAATAGACATTCTTTCCTATCATTTATCAAACCTGCCTACACTAACAGACTCAGACGGTGTTCTTCTGAAAAGGTTACTGCTTTTAAATAGTGATGAAACAATTTGGGATTAATGTTGTTGGGTTTATTAAATTTGTAGATGTGAATTTTTTCATCACGGTGATTTCCAGCATTACTTGTTGAGTTATTAGGCAGGCTAGTTATTGAGTTGCATAAAAAAAAAAATCAATATACTTCATTTTATGGGTTTCACTTCTCATATACAGCCTTGTCAACATTGCTCTCAAAGTATACACTACTGCTGATAAGTGTGGAGGCATTGCACAGTGAAATTCTGTTTTTATGCTCTATCCAATATGTTGTTAACAGGATCCTCTAAGGATAGAACCATTAAATGGGAAGCTTAGAACAAGCTGCACTTACATTTACTGTCCACTTTAGTGTTTTGCACTGCTTTTCTGAACTCTTCTTCAACTACTGCACAGTAGATAACAATTATGAATATTTCCACCTAGTGGAACGTTTTCGTTTTCTGTGGAATAACTTGCATTGATTAATTGTTCAACTAAAAAAAAAAAGAGCATTGTGAACTAACAAAGTACAGTGGTCCCTCGCCATAACGCGGTTCACCTTTCGCGGTCTCGTGGATTTTGTAGTGCAATTTGACATGCTTTTTTACAGCACTTTGTGTTCTGCGCCCAGCTTAGCGCATTGTGTTCTGCGTCCTGATTGGCTGTAGACCATTGTCTATCAATCTCCTCTGTGCCGTGTCTTCTGCACAGTACAAAATGCAATCAGCTTGCCAAATTGACATAAATCTTTGATCATTAGTGAAGTGCTGTACTGTATGTTTGCAAGTTTTCTACCCAACAAATCCCATAATGTCAACGAAACATTCTGCACTGTCAAGGGCACCCACGGTAGCACCCAAAAGGCAAAGGAAGATGCTAGCCATCGCACAAAAAGTTGGACTTCTGGACATGCTAAAGGAAGGTAGAAGTTACGCGAGTGTTTAAACAAGAGAGAAAAGTGTAAAAATATTAATGCCTATCTCAGAAAAGTGTATAAAGAGTGTAGTGAGGGGTTTTACAGCCTTAAAACATCTATAATAATTGTAAAAAAAATGTTTAGAACGTAACTCCCGCGAAAAACCGGGAGGGACCACTGTAACCTGTTTTGATAAGACTTTAGATGTACCTTTTAGAAAAACAGAATTTTTACCAAATATTTAAATCAATCCTTAATAAGACTACAGTATATATTAATAACCAGTATCATTAAGTTGAATCTGATCTGAAATGACTGATGTTTTCCCAACTAAAGCATTGTTCCCGAAGGTAACCGATGCGTCACCTGAAAATCACGTTGACCACTGCTGATCTGGCAGAACATTATGTCCTATGACCATGCTTTTGCATGGCCAAATATACAGGGGTTTATTTATACACTGGCCGCCATGTTGTAAACAGTTTGGACACTTCGCCTGCTTGGGGATTTGTGCTTTCTTCTATTACCTTTGCATGAAGTAATTAAACCACAAGTAGAAGCTGCTTGTTGAGTGCAAGTTTGTCTAAAACAGGAAACACAGTCGTTATACAAACCTGTCACATAAATGTCATTTCCCAGGGCGGCTATGCTGTAGCCACCTCCAAGGTGGTCTGGGAATTCAGCCAAGTATCTCCACTGTCCGGTCTGTGGGTTGTAACAGTCCACAGTAACAAGTTCATCACAGTCTTGATCACATCCTCCCACTACCACCAGAATTTCAGCCAGGCCGGTGGATGGACGCGGCCGTGTTCGATGACCAGGTCGGTCATGTCGGTCATATTCATATGACTGAAAACTGCGTGCCTCACTGACTAACCTCAAACAGGCTGGTGACAAGTAGACCAGTGGATCACTCTCCACATGAGCCAGAAGATAGAAACGCCGAACAAATGGCAGTCGTACCTGCTGTAACAACTCAGGCCAGTAATGCAATCGATGTTGCAAGTCAGCCTTGACCCAGCGCACAGCAATCTGGTACGCTGTTTCTTCCTTATCCACACATAGTCCATCATCAGACACAAACTCCAGCAGGCGCTTCCACGACAACCGTTCAAAGTCCATGCTCTTTGCCAGCTCCACAATGTTCTTCAACACAAAGCGGCGAGCGCTAGCTGCTAGCTCACGGCAGGCGTAAGCCTCAGCAAAGTCCTGGATCTCCAAACAGTTGGAAACATCAAGTCTCTGTTCTAGAAATGCGCAGCAGGCTTCTTTGACGGAAGGAAACTGGAACAGATCTGCTGTCTTGAGCAAGAGATCCACATTGTCATGCGTCACAGTCACACGACCAGTATAGCAAAAGTCCACCAAGAGGCCCAAAAGTTCTGCCGATACTTCATGCAACACAACACGGTCCATGACGCTCTCTCGCAGAGTCCCAGCGAACATGGCACGGAAGTACATGCTGGCAGCTGCTAGCACAGTCCGATGGCAATGGAACTCCTTGCCTTCAGCGCACAGAGTCACGTCAAAGAACTTGCGCTCAGCACGGAGCTCATGGATCCCACGAAGCAAGTTGACAGCATGGGCTGTGTCAAAGAAGGGCAGCATAGAGGGCTGTGTTTGTAACACTGGCTTCTCCATAGTAATCCCGTATTGCTTTCCGTGATTCTCTTGATGTCCGTCTGGTCAGAATGCTGGAGTCATCTTTAAACAGAGAAAATTAGTTATTTAATAGATTGTTCGTAGTTTCTTAAAATACTTTAAAAAAGGAAAAAAAAAACTCAAACTAAAGTTTCATCCTACCTGTAAATCTTCTAAAACATTTAAATTTGTGAAAGGCACAGGGGTGAGTAGCTTCTAGAACCAAATAGCATGTGGTTATGACGAACGTGAGCAACCGTTGGTCTCTTAAGAAAGAGTGCTTGTCGTGTCTAGTCTATAAATACACCAGGAGTGTCCACTTTCACAGGGTGGGAGGGGGGTCTCGCAGCACACCGTTTAGCTTCCCTTACTGGAGCTTACAGAAACTTCTCTATTTCTCCACTATGAGTAACTCCTCATACAGCAACAACTCTATAAGTGTTAGTCCAGCTAAAAATAAAACTGTGTCATTATTACTCAACCTCATTCATTCCAACCCTCTAATACCCTGTATTCTGAAGAAATGAAAAGGCAGAATGTCAGAGCTGCTCTTTTCCACACAAGAAATGTGACTGGCAAAAATAATAAAATGATCATAGCAGCAGTTCTTACAACTTAATGTGTTGTTCTGTATTTTCAAAAGTCTTCTGAAGCTTGAGCTGGTTAAAGTCAAATAGATTCAGATTTTTTTTTTTTTTGTTCATCAACTATGAATTAGTAACTCCTAGAATTAACTAAATATTAAACTATTCAAGTAATTAACTAAATATTCAGCTCATATAACGTGAAAAATGCTAATTTTAGATGAAAATTTCAGACGGCACTTAGAGGTTTTTGCATCTAATATATATCCTTGCACTGTTTCTCATGTTTACATTCTCAACATAAGCCACATTGCATACAGCTAAAGAAAGGCTTTTTTTCAATGTCAGTGTGAGTTTAAAATATAATGGCATTTCCATCTCCAGGATCAGGTAACAAAACCAGGTGGCAAACACTCATGAATCTTTTAGGGCACAAAACAACCATAGCTTAAGCTGAAAATCCATGTGACATTCCATGCAGTGATTTACCTATGCAGCAGGCAGCTCAGTGAAGTTTTATGAAGGCTGGCTCATCAAAAAGGATGAGAGAGGCAGAAAGAGAAGCAGAGAGAGGGGCCCCAAAGGGTCAACAAACTGCAATGAAACAGACCTGCTCTAAAAAGCAGAGCTCTACAGATTTCACTGCGAGACCTACTTTATGTGGTGCAGGGCTAAGGAATAATGCATTCACTTGTGCGTGTTCTGGGTTCCTGAGAGGTTGGGTATTTTTGGAAAGTATTAGATATCATTAATATATATTCTCCATAATGCACTGCAGTGTCACAGTCCTGCATTTGTATCTTATTCAAATAAATTAGCTTGGGGAAAAAGTATGCATTTTTAATCCATATTAATATATTCATAATTAAAAATGTGTATTTTATATAAACGCATTTCAAGAATTTTCACCCTCCCACAGATCATTTTTCAAAACATTTAATGTTTTTATTTATTTTTTTGTTTAAACTTGAACTCATAATGACAAAATATACTGTGGGGTGATATTAAGGGGCTAAAACTAAATTAAGGGACTAAAAAAAAATGTAAGACATTATTTAGTAAAGATGCATTAAGTGGATTAAAAAAGTTTTTAAATAATTTATTTAAAAAAAAAAAAGCTTTCTATTTCGGTATCTTTTTCTTGAATCCTGAAAAAAATCCATTATGGTTTGCACTTAAATATTAAGTTTCAGATTATAACCAAAGTAGAAAATCAACATATCCAAATGATTTCTGAAAGTTCATGTGACACTGAAGACTGGAGTAATGATTCTGAAAATTCAGCTTTGCCATCACAAGAATAAAAAAAATATATAAAACAGACCCTTTTTCCATCTGTAATATTAGACAGTACTACTGTTCTTGCTATATTTTTGTTCAAATCAATACAGACTTGATGATCATAAAATACTTTCCTCAAAACTCTGAAAAAACGGTACTGACCGCAAAATTGTTAATAGTTTAAAACTTTTAGAATAAATCAATCCGATTCATGAATTATTACAATGACAAATAATGATCCTGCAATTCACAAATACTCTGGCAGCTCTGTATAGCTGAGCTCTGGTTTTCAGCAGGTCATGGTGATGATGCAACCATCCCGTTCCTTTCATACATGTCAGGTATTAGGCAACTCGCATACCAAAGTGCTTACTAGTACTATGTTTACCAATCGGCCTGAGAATAGCATGATGAGTGACAGTGACCGGCACTAGATGTTTCCTGACTTCTTGTCTTGTCATGTCAACGAGATGTCATGGTCTATAATAAGCATGAGCTGCCATATCAACAGTACAAAACATTCATTCTAAAAAACAGAAATTTTTTAAAGGGATAGTTCACCCAAAAAAATGTAAATTTCCTTTAATTTACTCACCCTCAAGTCATCCAAGATGTAGGTGACTTTCTTCTTCGGTAGAATATTAAAGAGGTTTGTAGACTGGTCACTTTTGACAAATGCGCAAGAGCTGGTGATGCAAATCGACAATATCTATATTAACCCATATCAACAAACTGCATCACCTGACCTCCCATCCAAGTACCACTCTTGTGCTTTCGACATTATAGCGACAGAACTACATTCGCATATGTGCAGAGATCTGTTTGCCCAGGCTTTGGATTAAAGCTAATAATATTAATGTTCAATTTCTTACACACACACCAATCATTTTGCTTCACAAGACCTCAGTGTGTCATCAGTAGCCATGGCTATTTTTTGGACTCATTTGTATGTGTATAAAAAAACCATATCACTATTCATTGCCATTATATGGCAGTATAGGACCACAGACTCAGAGCTCTTTAATCTTCTTTAATGCTCTACTGAAGAAAAAAAAAAGTTCCATCTTGGATGACCTATGGGTGAGTAAATTAACAGGAAATTTTTTGGGTGAACAATCCCTTTAAAAATGTCTATTAGACAAAAAATGTAAACATTTGTATGTAGTTAAATTGACCTCCATTTTATTTCTCATTTACTTGACCCTTTAGATTTGGCAACCAGTGGATGGTATTCATGCATCTCGTTGAAGAATAGCAAATCCCTTTATGAACCCCTCAGGGCCTCATTTCCATCTACTGCCATTGTACACCCTTTGTGTGTGTGTCTAACCCATCAGTGGCCTTCTGTCTAATGTTGCACCTGGCGGAGAAATGCCCATCATAACACAGCAGCCTCGGCTCTGCATACCATCAAGACAAATACAGGAGCTAAGCAACACTGGGCCCCGGGACATCCAATATCAAACTCTGCTCCACTTTATACAGCTAGTTAAACCATTCCTCAAAACATTACATTTAAGCAGAAACCCACCAGTAGCCTGTGTAATAAAGATACGATTTGTTCTTTTAGCGGATATTAGTGCTATATATTAAGTGAAACAATACATTGAGCGGCAGCAATATTTACAAACGTTTTTAAATCTCTTAAAACTATCCAGTATTGCATGAAAAAAAACAGATTTGTTTTTGTTTATTAATTTGTTGTGAAAACAACTTACAAAATAGTGTTTGTGTATATACTACCAGTCAAACTTAAAAAAACTAATAATTTTAGAAAAGAAAGTCTCTTCTCACCACAAATAAAACCTCTTATATTGTGAAATATCATTAAAATTTATAGACCATTTCAATGTGGTGATGTCACTGGCCCATGACTATTCCTGCTTGTTGTCAAACTATTTTAATAACTGTAACAAGAGGCAATTGAACCACATCCTAACGTTAAAACAGCTGGCATAAAATTATCAATATGTAGACCTTTCAGGATTCTCAGAATATGGAAATGAAAGATGTAAAACAGGAAATAGGTTTGGACCATTGTTATTGTTTACATCCCTCAAAATGGTCTACAACAGTATATAATCTAAAAATATTTTATATATTTATTATAAATACACACACATACATACATATATATATATTATAAAAACATTTTTTGTTGATTTTTGTTCATGATACTTTGATGAACAGGGTTTCTGCAGGTTTCTTCAAGTCAAATTTAAGACTTTTTAAACCCTTTTAAGACCATTATGAATGAAATAGTTATACCGGGCTAAACATTAAGGATTTTTACTACTATAAACAGTTTTTGTGATAATGCAAGATCATGTAAAAGGATGTGTTGCTTTACTTTTCTTTCCCTGATTAGGGAATTTAATTGAGACAATTTGCTGTAAACAGGTTAACAGTTGTTGTTAATGGTTACTCTTTGCAATAAAAACTTAAATATAAAAAAAATGTTTTGAGATGGATTATTGGTGATTTGGTGTCGGCTAAATAGGGTAGCTTTACCTGGACATAGAAAAAAAGACCCATTTAAAATAGTGTAAGACCTACAACACAGTATTTCAGTGAATTTAAGATTTTTTAAGGCCTAAAATTTTGTTTTTGAAATTTAAGACTTTTTAGGGCCTCGTGGACACCCTGGATGAATGAAGAGAGTTCAAAATCTACTGCCTTAATTTGAAATAAAATATTTTGTAACAAATAATTGTACTGTACCTTTTGATCAATTTATTGTGCCACTGATGACAAAATATTTTGTATTAATATTTTTTGTACTAATAATTTTGCTTAAAAATATGATGCAGCAAAATTATAACAATATGAATAATAAAACGTGCATTTATCGATGTATGATTTCTGAAGAATTGTGTTACATTAAATACATTATTGATGCTGATATTTCAGATTTCAATCACAGGAGTAAATTACAATTTAAAATACATTCACAAAGAAAACATTGAACTAAAAAAACTAAAATTGAAATAAAAATGTAATATTTTTAAATGTTATTGCATTTTTGACCGACAACGTTAGCCCATCAGTGCCTACAAAAGTTAGTCTCTGTATGCTGGGGTTAAAGTTATTTTCACCCTTTTGTCACACCTGTTTTTGTTATAGTCTAAAAGACCTTCAAAATACAGTCCACTTTAAGATTTGACCGATAATGTCATGCATTGCTCATCTTCACCTACTGCCAACTACATACTAACGAGGCATCACGTAACAACGAAACCGTTTCTAATATAATTTCCAAACAGTAAGTAATCAGTATAAGACTTTGGAGCAAAATCCAGAATATACATAAACATACGTGAAATGCCTTTCCCGACACAATAACCGTCTGTTGTCTGTCTGCCTGCCTGTTGAGAAAAACAACACGAGAAGCGTCACATTTTACCTTCATACACAGGCTGTTTCGTACGCTTTTCTACTTACCGAATCCAGTCGTTAACGATTTCTGTTAGTATTCGCCTCGGATAGTTCAGTAGATTAGATTAATTTGTGTATGCGTGGTTTAAGTTTGCTAGCATGTCGGTTTTGTCCTCGCTCATGTCAGCGCCATGACTCCGCATCATAAGAGACCCTCATTGGACACTTGTGCACCAGTTACATGGTGACGTGATCTCAAGTTGGACTGTCCAAACTGTTGAACTGACGCCGCTTATGGACGATTGTCGTCAAATACTTCACCATTAAGATGAGATTTTCTCTTGACTTTCTACATAACACCGGTATGTTTATGGAGATTCAGTAAAACTATCGAATTTATTTGATAAAATCCACGACGAAAGCAATGAAGACGGGGTTGTGAGGAGGATTTTAAATAAGGGCTTGAATGAAATGAGCAGTTGCTCATGTTTGTCTTCTTTCACAATTGTTATATCTATGTCCAGTTCCAAAAACAAATATATTTATCATGTAGGCTACATGTTTTATATAACTCCCATAACTCCAAACTGTCTGATTAGGCCTAGGCTGTTCACTTTCTTTAGCCTGTTTTCACAAAATGTTAGTTGTTTTATGCTTTTTGAGAAACAGCTGCACTATTTAATGCTTTTCATTTTCTGAAAAAAAATCTTTCATGTTGCTTAAAAGGTTAAATAATCCATCTTTTGGATTTTCCATTTAAGGTAATAAGACCTGACAAAATTATCTTTTGAGATTAGTGATTATGATATATTAAATGAATTTGTGAAACTAAAATATGATTTCATTTGAATCCTATTTCGCATGCATACTTTATAGCACAGTAGGCTTATATGTAAAGAAATTAACCTAAACACAATAAATAGATACACTGAGGAATATTTTTATATTATTTTATTTTATCATCCTTACAGAAAAACCACAAGTGCTTCATATGTTATAAGTCACAAGTAAATCACATATAAAATAATCAGAAAATGGGGTTTTGGAACACATTTATGTGAATATTTGTATTTCATGTGATATAATTCTGTTTTTTTTTCTGTAAGGGCAGTTTAATTAATCCTCACTGCTTATAAATATTAAAGCATGAAATCCAAAATTCATAAGATTTTTTTTTATATTCAAAACTTACAATAATACAATTGAATAATTCTCATGTTCATCTGGTTTCCATGCATCATATGTGACAAGATGCCCCACTTTGAGTTAATCAAGCCATTTTATTGTGTCTGGTTTCTCTTTAATTGGCCTGTGGTGCTAAAAATATTCCTTCTTATGAATTTTAAATAACCTGAAAAAAATTAACTTGGATACAAAACTATACTTATTTTTTTTCTTTATTTCTTTCTTTTTTTTATCAGAACATTTTTGCATTTTGTATCAACATTAAAGCAAAGGGATTATTTCATGCTTTGCTAGATGTTGATTTAAGATGTTAGGCCCCCCTGGTGCTGTAAAATAATCTTTCTGCCAAGACTAAATCTTTGCATGCATAATCAGAGATAATTGTTTAAGTGAATGGGGAAAAATAGAAAGCCTGTCCTTTTGAAAAGAACATTTCAGATGGGATTTTATTTTATCATGATTACCGAAAGCTGTTAGTTTTTTCAATCATGTTGGATTCTAAATCTGGATCTTGATTGTGTTTACTTACAGGTTTAAAAAATGAGATTAAATGTGATGTGATGCATAAATTAGTTTATATAAAATGCATAAATCTAATCGTATCTAAGCAGTTTCATGCCATAAACAACAAATACTGATTAATCAAGTTGGCTATTCAGTAGGAGCATTTCAAGAAAAAAAGACCCCATTATTTTTTATCAGTTATTAATTAATTAATTTTGATATTTTGTATTCATAGTTTTTTTATTTAAAGAAAGTAGTCAAACATGGAGCTAAACTGTGAAACATCATCAGCTTTCATTGGCCCATGCAGAAAACGCTGACATTATCTTCTGAGACAAACGATTTGGCTTGGCTTCATGCTGCTGCTCCTCATTGATTAGCCATGACATTGAGTGCATTTTAACACGCTCACAATTGATGTGGTGAAGAAACTGCCACATAACGTTGATGTATTCATCCTATTTTGCCTTTAAGCCAGTCTTACAATGCAGTAAAGCAATATTGGAACAGACTCTCATCTTTAAAAACAGGTTTGCAGTGTTTATCTATCTGACGTGACTGTACTGCAAGTCTTCAGAGGGGGCTGTTAAATTCCATAAAGATATCTAAAATAAGACCCCCAAAAGAAGGCATTGAAATAAAATAATTAAAAATCCATATATTTCTTTTCAAATTGAAAGTCTTCTTAAACATGGATAAATGAGCAAATATCAAAACTGTTATTTCTAGATTTAAAAACTCATGTAAGTCTTAAAATGCCATAAAACATTTCTTTTTATGTAGTCACTGAGTAAAAAAACAACAACATAATAATTATTTACATTTTTAATGCTTTAAATATTAATTTGAACACTTAATTAGTCATTATTTATTATGTAAAATTGAGAAAAAATTAAATGAAGTGTGAATCTTTAATAATTTTAAAGTAAATTACAAACAACCAGAAAAGACTTGACGCCTGCTGTAATTTTACTTTTTACTCACTAGATGGAGCTGTTTGACATTGTATGTATTTGTTCTTCTCTTCAGTGCATTCTTTGGCAAACATGTATTATTAACAATATTGCAACATATACTTCTATCTATCTATCTATCTATCTATCTATCTATCTATCTATCTATCTATCTATCTATCTATCTATCTATCTATCTATCTATCTATCTATCTATCTATCTATCTATCTCTCTATCTCTCTATCTCTCTATCTCTCTATCTATCTATCTATCTATCTATCTATCTATCTATCTATCTATCTATCTATCTACAGTATCCATCCATCCATCCATCCGTAATGCTTTTGTTATGTAAAATTAAGAATTGCCTGAATTTGCTGCACAACTGACTGGAACAAAAATGCCGCATAAATCTTGTCTGCATTATATTCTCATTTGCTTACTCTTTGGCAATGTTTACCACGGATTTACAACTTTGCTTTAGATATACACCCCCAAGCTTCCACATTAATCATCGCAAATTAATAAAAATGTCCACACCATAAGGTTCGAAATTAGTCATTTTTATAGTCGGATGATATGTATATGAAGCTAGATTTGGGCACTGAAGCATAATGTTGCTGATCAACACTATGTTGGTGGACTACGTTTTGTTGTTTTATCATTCTGCTGAGTATAGAGTAAACAAACACCACAGTCAGAGCATAAATTATTGATAAAACTGTTAAATCAGAGTGTGGATGGAAATGCCAATATACGCTTGAACAGACTGAGGTGGAGATGGTTTAGAATATGATTTTGCACAGTCCTCCACGCACAGAAAACAATCATAACACTGCACTCACAGTACTGTGTGTAAATGTGCACTTGCCAAAAATAACAATCAGGTTCAGTAAGTAGAAGCTAACATCTATTATTACACGGGTCTTGGGACAATCATGGAATTCAGCGGTCTGATATTTCCTAATATTCGCCGTCGTCCATGGCAACGGCATTCGCTTATGGAACCTGGTGCTACTTTCATGTCCTCCAGATTTGATCTCTGTTTCATGCACACACGATTTGTGCATCTTGTGTTTTTGTGCATTTTAATTGACTGTTTTTTTTTTTCTTGGCTTAAAATGCAAGATATTGTACATGTAATAGACTATTTAAATCATTTTAACTCACAAAAATTAAGTAGCAGTAGTAATTAGCTTACATTTTAAAGTGTAATCACAATCAGTTTACAGTTTCTATTGATTATGTGATCACATCTGGATTTATACAGTTGAAATTATTCAGAATTATTAGCTCCCCTGAATTATTAGGGCCCTGTTAATTCTTTACCCCAATTTCTGTTTAACGGAGACAATATTTTATATTTATAATCATAATAGTTTTAATAACTCATTTCTAATAACTGATTTATTTTATCTTTGCCATGATGACAGTAAATAATATTTTACTAGATATTTTTCAAGACACTAGTATTCAGCTTAAAGGCTAATTTAAAGGCTTAACTAGGCTAATTAGGTTAACCAGGCATGTTAAGGTAGGCAGATTGTTTGTTCTATAGACAATCAGAAAAAAATAAAACTTAAGAGGGCTTATAATTTTGACCCTAAAATGGCTTTTAAAAAATTAAAAACAAACAAGACTTTATCCAGAGGAAAAATATTATCGGAAATACTGTGAACATTTCCTTGCTCTGTTCATCAATTTGGGAAATATTGGTAAAAGGAAAAAAGTTCAATTAGGGGGGCTAATAATTTTGACTTCAACTGTATGTCTTCAGCATATACAGTAGTGATATTTCACGAAACTTGGGTTATGCAATGTGTAATACAGTACACTTAATGTTGTTGTAGACAAAGAATGGAATGTATTTTTTTCCTCTTTGTATATTAGATAATATGTATGCTGTATAATATTCATAATAATAATATCTGTGCTATTGAATTGGTGCAGGGTGGCACAGTGGCTCAGTGGTTAGCACTGTCGCCTCATAGCAAGAAGGTCACTGGTTCGAGCCTCGGCTGGACCAGTTGCCATTTTCTGAGTTTGGATGTTCTCCCTGTGTTCGTGTGTGTTTCCTCCTGGTCCTTCGGTTTCCCCTTGTCCAAAGACATGCGCTATGTAAATTGGATGAACTAAGTTGGCCAGTGTGTGAATTCAAAAGTGTATGGGTGTTTTCCAGTATTGGGTTGCAGCTGGAAGGGCATCTGCTGTGTAAAACATATGCTGGATAAGTTGGTGGTTTATTTCGCTGTGGTGACCCCTGATAAATAAGGTACAAAGGCTGAGGAAAATGAATTAATGAATGAGAGCTTTCAGTTTTAAGTGAACTATCCCATTAAAGAGACAATTACTTGATAAATTACAAATATTTTGAACTCAAAAGTCATATTTTTTTATAATCCACATAAAATATGATAGTTCGAGTCCCTGCTGGGTCAGTTGGCATGTCTGTGTGGAGTTTGCATGTTCTCCCTGTGTTTGTGTGGGTTTCCTCCGGGTCCTCCGGTATAATTTTGCCGGAAAAAGTTTAACAAATCTATCATAATTTAATATAAAAACATTTATAATATCACTTTGTTTTTATTACTTTATATTGTATTATTAGACTAAATGCCAAAATGGTAATAAACTAAAGGAATAGTACACCCAAAAGCTATTTAAAATTGTTCTGTGAACTATACCCTTGAATAAAAATATACATACTTAATTAAATGTCCAAATTTTACATTTCAGCATCAAACATAACCATGCAAAAATCAACATTTTGTATCTAAATACTGTTTAGTAATACCTATAAACAATGAGAGCAAGCTCAAAATTCAGACGGTAATGTCTGAATGTATCAGACTCTGTGCGTGTGTATATATCCACATCAGACAGTAGGGTGAAGGGGTTAATACATTCTAACCTGCACTCATAAATCTCCAGGGAAACGTTTATCATCAGCTGATGCTCAAGGGTGTTGCTTAGAATTCAAGAGGACTTTCTGAGTATATCTTAGCTTTTCTTAGAAGTGAAAGACGAGCTGAGTTATTTCTCAGCTTTTCTTATTCTTTCACTGCATTTATATGACCTCTATTTATTCTTATATAATGTGTTTATGGAATTCATCTATTTTTATTATTATTTTTTACCTAAAGTGTTTTTTGTTGTTTTTGTAAATGTCTTGGGATGCAGGGCTTTTGCAATTAAGTGTTTATGGTATAAATTGTGGTATAAAATGGAATTGGTCAAATAATATCACACTATCTCACAGTAGTTTATACTATATCAATGCATAGAAATACCCACGGATCTTCTCTACTTGTAATCTTAACAATATTTGTTGAAGTATTAACCAATATCATGTCACTGGAAGATACAGTAACTGATGTCAGATTGTGTCATGATGCTAATTATGTATTCGTATTGAGTCTTTTTGTTTGTGTTTGGTACATATAAAAAGACAATGCTTGTGTGGTGCTTGAAATTCTGCCTTTATACAAGTCATCTAGATTTAACAAATTAGTATTGATTCTTATATTCCAAGATCAGTCTTTTAGTCTTTCCTACTTCTATTTCATGAAACCTGTCTACATTATAGCCCACCTCCAATCCAATATCTGCAAGAAGATACATTTTTAGATCGTAATTAACTTTAGACAACCCGAGTCGAATCTTGTATAGTTTTAAAAAGTATTTTAAAAAGTATATTTTATAAGATTCAGATTACATTTTTTTTGTATAAAGTTCAGTTTAATTTCTCAATAATTTTTTACATTTTATTTTAATTTTGATAAAATTTTGTTGTGCCTTTTTAATTTCACAGCATCAATAAGCTCAGTTAATGCCACCATACCTTCTTTATTTGTTATTGGACCAAGCAATGAAATTAAAATAGCAATAAAAATAAATGAATGTCTCAGTTTTGTTTTTGATATTAGGGCTGCACGATCCTGGAAAATGGGTGATATTGTGATATTGTTATTGAGTTTTGCGACAACGATAATTGATATAACATTTCCCTGGAAAAATGCTGTTTTTATTGGATTATGTTTTTAAAAAATGTATTTATGTAATGATATTTAAATAAACAGGTAAAGATATATTTCAGATCTAATTAATTCTAATTCAGACATTAAAAAACTGTGTCAATGTGAAAACATTTAGGGCCCTATTAAACAACCGGCGCAATGCGCGACGCAATTGTTTGCTAGTTTTAGCTCGACGCAACAGTCATTTTGGCGTTTTGCACCATGCTGTTTAAATAGCAAATGCATTTGCGCTCATATGTGCACCCCTAGGCGTTCTGGTCTAAAAAAGGAGGTGTGTTGAGGCGCGTAGCTATTTTGAGAAACTAGAATAGTCTGTTTAATAGACCAGCTAAGAGCAGGTCTAAAGTCCAGCGCAGAGCGCGTTAGATGTGTGCCTCACTTTAACAATGCTTAATACACACAGGATGTAAAGCAATACGCAAATATCTTTACAAATAAAAAAAAATTAATGGATTAAAATATTACAAAAATGATTACTTTCTAGCCTACATAAATAGAAAAACTACTGCCTTCATGCCTTCTTCATCTCGGGGGGGCTTTTTCAGTTTATTCATGACAAATTGCTTTTTTATAATGTTATTATTATTAGCAGTATTATTTATTATATGCATATTTATATTTGTTTTATTAAAAACAAGCTTAGATTTGCTCACCTGTCAGCTTTTAGACCATATGGGGCATAGCATGTGTATTTGGATATAACATAGTTTTTTGACTATACTTCGTTATTATTATTCATTTATTTGTTTGCTGGAAATTAGAACTGAATTTAGTCAAACAAATCTTTGCGCTTATCAAACAAAATTAATTATGTATAGGCTAATGGATGTCTGTGCATACAACACGTTTCCTTATCCACGAGAGTGAAAGTGAAAGTAAAGAATGAGGAGGCTCATCTCTCATTCTCACGCTGCAGATGGTCTGTTTAACTGTTTTCTCGCTAGTGAAGCGTTCAGTTTTTCCACTTACAAAGTCTGCCATGTAAATAGCAAATGTGTTATGGCGGATACTCTTAAAGGGAATGGGAGATGAGACTCTGATGGGTTTATTCTCAAAACACACCTATAACTCATTAAGAGAATAAGCTCAACCCTGTTAGACCATGCGCCAGGGTGCAGAGCGGAATTTTCGGTCCTTAAAATAGCAAAAGCGGATTCTGACACACCCTTAATGCTTTTGCGCTTTGGACTTTGCGCCTAGATCATTAAAATAGGGCCCTTAGTCTTAAACCACTATGAATGAGTAAAAACCTCAGCAGGTATTCTGACTCCGGCTTTTGTCATTTTCCTCTCTGTTCTCTACTCCAACCTTAAGTATTTATTTTCAAATCTGGGTCACTTTTGGGCCACTTCAGCCAGTAGCAGAATAGCAACTACTAGGGAGGTGGGGCTAAAGATAGTAAGGCCATGTCTGTTTGGTCAAATTTAGATAACCAACCGTTGCACAAAATAAATGTCATTTATCACAGATGTCTGCGATATGTGCATATACTGTTATTGTGATAATGATAATTTTGCGGTTAAATTGTGCAACCCCTGTATTATATTTAGTATATAAAGATTCTCTTCAGTGGATTTAGATTTCTTGATCAAATTTCTGTGCTTAGAGTGTAAATCATGTAAAACAATTACAAATTCGCCAGACACATTATTATTATTATTATTATTATTATAATGTTGAGATCATGGAAAATCCAAAAATATTTTTGAAAGTTTGTTTATTTTCTAGTGGTACAAACCATTAGTGATAAAAACGTCTCATTATTTAGACCGCTAGATAATTTGTTCCAAGTTTGCTATAAAACTTCCATTTGTCAGTGTTTTATTCTCATATTCACACACAATTAGCTGTTCAGGCCTGAGGTTTGTACTATACTTGAAATGGAAAGAGCACCGTTGGCTTTTTTTTAATTTGGGGAGAGGCTGGACTGATAATTTTCCATGTGGATATTCTAGCTTGGAACATGTAGTTTGCTGTTATCCTTCAATGTTAAGGCTGTGTGTCAGTTAAAAGAAGGGCCAGCTGCTTTTATCTTTGGTTAAAAAAACATTCACTTCACAGCTGCCTTTCACCTTGAAGCTGAATGTCAATGTGCTTGTTTAGGCTGGTCTTTCAGTATTGCTTTAAATCCGAAATCCAAAAATTTGAAATGGTCCGTACCCACTATGTATCTTTTCAAAGGTTTTTTCTTCGCCTCACTGTGACAAAAGATCATACATTTGTCAGGTCTGGTCTCTGACACACTATTATTTTTTACTGTCTCATCGTGGATAGCAGAAATTGAATTTTTTGAAGCTCATATATTGAGAAACTCTTTGTCTCAACAACCCACTTCAAAGCCAAAAAATAGCACAGATATATTTTTCAAATACTCCAGTTTGAATGATCAATAATTTGGGATTAGTGCAGTTTATTTATTATTTTTTTTAAAGAATTCTCAATAATACATTTATTTGATTTATAAAAACTGTTAAAGTAATAATCACGTTAAATATTATTAAAATACTGTTTTAAACATTACAACATTGTTATTCCAGTCTTCATTGTCACATTAGTTGATTTGCAAGAAACATTTATTACTATTATGATTATTATTTTGAGAATAATTGTGCTGCTTTGTTGTGATGCATAATTATTTTTTTAGGATTTATTTATTAGCAGAAAATTCTAAATTGAATTTATTTCAAAATGTAACCTATTTCTGGCAAATTGAATAGTTAAAATAATAAAAAAACTGACATTAATTTAACTAAACATATTTCTAGTTACTTGCCTTCTGCGAATTATAAGTGGCTCTTGTTAAATCTGTTCTTTTTTCCCCTCTTTTTTGGCTTTTTTGCACTGTTGTTCCAGTTTTCCATTCTGTTGTTCTTCTAAATTACAGGTTGGAGTATTGTGCTTGACAGGCATCAATTTTCTTTCCTTCCGTGCAGAGAGAATGTGTCACAGCATAATACAAATATAAATACATAAAATGAAAAGTTTTGATTGTCTGACTACTTTAATTACATATAATTTAGATATTTTTCAATTGCAGTCTCCTTAATTACAGCTAGGAAAGATCCGGACGCTATTCTTTACGTTACAATTTAGGTACCACCTGACAGAAGTATGTTCCATAAACAGCTAAAACACATTTATCCAGCTAATATCGAATTTCAGCAAGTTCAGAGAGTGTTTCAGGCCCATTAGTCAGAGAATCAACTTCTATCAGTGCAGCGGGAGGAAATTAATGAGGCACAGTTCACCCGTTTGAGTCATTTTTACAGAATTCTGCATAAAAATGGCTTCTAGATATTGTCTAGTGTCTGTGATGAATACAAACCTTCTGTAATAGCACCCTATAATTAGTCTTTTATCATTAGGACATTTGCCATTGCCTCTTTAGCTCATTTGGTTGTTATTGTCATCAACCCATGTGAGTCTTTAAATACCACAATGGATTCTCACTGAGAATGCTATTCATCACCCAAATTCAATTATCCTGCTATTTTCTGCAATTTTTGAAAATCCTCATGTTGTATCAGCTCTCACCGTTATTATATGTATTTCTGAGACTGATAAAAGGTGTTAAAGGAATAGTTAACTACAATTTATTCATTTGTTCATCATTTGTTTACCCTCGTCATTCTATTTGTGTGTGTGTGTGTGTGTGTGTGTGTGTGTGTTTGTGTGTGTGTGTATGAGATGTTTACACAATTAAAAGTAACAATCCTGACACACTTTACCAGTCTCACATGGAAATACAACTGGAACTGTACCGGACTGTGCTTAGAACCATTTGGCACAATAATGGAAACATGGCTAACGTTCTTTTGGACACTGACTTCTATTCAGGTCCTGTCACTAACATTTTGTCACACTTGGCAATGGCTGAGTGTGACTTAAGAAAATATAATGGTCAGAAATATGTTTTTTTCTGCCATGAAACTTTATAAATATTAAACTGGTGAAAGATATCTAATTGCATTAATTATCCTAAAGAATATTGCATTTTGCTGTTGGAATTAATAAAACATGGCAGTCAAAAAGCTAATATAAAATTAAGAGTAACACTTTCATACTCAGCAATGCCATTTTTACACACAAGTGTTATTTTTAGGGCTTGCTTTTATTATAAACCAAAACAGTTTGAATATTATTTAAAATATCATATTTTACGTTGATTATAAATAAAATTTGAGTTCAAAATATTTGTAATTTATCAAGTAATTGTCTCTTTAATGGGATAGTTCACTTAAAACTGAAAGCTCTCATTCATTAATTCATTTTCCTCAGCCTTTGTCCCTTATTTATCAGGGGTCACCACAGCGGAATGAACCACCAACTTATCCAGCATATGTTTTACACAGCGGATGCCCTTCCAGCTGCAACCCAGTGCTGGGAAAACACCCATACACGTTCGCATTTACACACTGGCCAATTTAGTTCATCCAATTTACCTATAGTATAGCGCATGTCTTTGGACAAAGGGAAACCGAAGGACCAGGAGGAAATGCACACAAACACAGGAAGAACATGCAAACTTCACATTGAAATGCCAATTGGTCCAGCTAAGGCTCGAACCAGTGACCTTCTTGCTGTGAGGTGACAGTGCTAATCACTGAGCCATCATGCCGGCAGCTCTCATTTATTCACCCTTTAAATATTTAAAAGCTTTGTGAGATTATTTCTTCTTCAGAACACAAAAACTATCATGAAGAATATTGCCAACCAGCAGCCATTATCTTCCATAGTATTTTTTCTTTTTCCTGCTCTTGTCCAATAGTCTTCAAAATGTCTTCCTTTTGTTCAACAGAAAGGTTTAGAACCACTTGAGGGTGATTCGATCTTTATTTTTGGGTAAGCGATATGCCAGTAAATGCCTGTAGAGATGGTCAAAAACCCTATATAGCTTGTGGACTTGTCAGCCATTAGTATCTAAAAGAGGACCTATTATGCTCCTTTTTACAAGAAGTAAAATATGTCTTTGATGTCTCTAGACTGTGTATGTGAAGTTTAGCTCAAAATTCCACACAAATAATGTTTTATATCTTTTTTAACTGCCTCATTTTTTAATCCCAAATTGTGCTTTGTGTTTTGGTTACTGTCACTTTAAATTCAAATGAGCTTGTGTTCTCAGCCCTCTTTTCAAAAGGGGCGGAGCTGCAATTGACTCTGTGTCAGCATGGCAGAAGATTCAAAACTCTAACAGTGGGCTGCTTTGGTTGTTGCTAGATCGGATACGTTTGCGGCTGGAGGTTAACGAGAATTATTTATGTTATTTCTGAAATTTCAGATTTATTGTATTTTATTATCGTCTACCCCCACCCCAACCCTAAACCCAACCATCACAGTACTGTAAAATATTAATTATTGTTACACAGTGTCATAAAAAAATGCCGCTATATTAATGTGCATATCACACTTCCAGCCGGCCGCGTATCCGATCTAGACTTTACCGGCTGCTTCTCACTTTATGCTAATAAGGGAGAGATTGTCACTTATAGGAGGGGCTTTTACCTATTAAGACAGAACAAAGGGAGAATGTCAATCAAAGTGTTTCTGCAGACTGTTTTAATGTGTGATTCTAAAAAAATATTATTTTATTAATTTTTTACCATTAGAGGCTTGCTATATTCGTACACTTTTGCCACACAACTGTGTTTAAACCCATTTATAAAAGGGATTTTTTGCATAATAGTGTGTTCTTCATGGACTTCGTTACATTTAGACACCAGAACCACTGCTGTCTTATGTGCTCTATTCAATAAATATACTTCATCTGATGTATAGGCATACTTCAGCTCTCTCTTTCAGCTTTTCTGTAATGCATGGCAGAATAAGAAATAAACATCATTTGCAAGACTCCAACTGACTGACTCCAAGTTTAGTCTCCTGTTTTTCAGCTGAAGTGAATGCCCCTAGCGTGTCCCATCATTTGTGAAATGAGACGGAAATAATTTATCTTGTGTTTCAGTCACATTAGGACCACTAGCACTTTTTTTTTTCTTTCCCTCGTGTAAGAAATGTACTGTATTTATTACCCACATCTTGAGTTTGTCACAGATGCATTATAGGTTGCATTAGGAGGAAGGCTGTTTGCATTTATCAGAATCTGTTCTTTTATTTACACTTCAGGGCGAGGGAACAATGACCTGCACAGAGTGTCCAGGACTCAACACACATTCATCCATCCATTTAGCCTTTATCCACTGCAATAAATCATCCTGTCGGCAATGGAGGAAAGGCCAGCACAGCATTACTCATTACTGTAGTAAGTGACTGACTCTCAGTTCAGAAGTAAAGAGAATGGTGGAAACACTAGGAAGCGGATTAACTTTTGATTAACTTTTAACTTTTAACTTATATATATATGGGTGGCCGCAGTAGTAGTGCTGTCGCCTCACAGCAAGAAGGCAGCTGGTTCGAGCCTCGGCTGGGTCAGTTGGCGTTTCTGTGTGGGAGTTTGCATGTTCTCCCTGCGTTCGCGTGGGTTTACTCCGGGTGCTCCGGTTTTCCCCACAGTCCAAAGACATGGGATATAGGTGAACTGGGTGGGCTCAAATTGTCCGTAGTGTGTGAGTGTGAATGAATGTGTATGGATGTTTCCCAAAGATGGGTTGCGGTGGAAGGGCCACCGCTGCGTAAAACACTGTGCTGGATAAGTTGGCGGTTCATTCCGCTGTGGCGACCCCGGATTAATAAAGGGATTAAGCGAAAAGAAAATTAGTTAATGAATATATATATATATATGTATATTGTATATATATATATATATATATATATTACTTTTCTAAGAAATAAATCTGTAAACTAACAGAAGCTTAATGGCGAAAAGAAAATTTAACAACCCATACAATATTTTGTTTCAAACTTCTAAAATGCAAAGTTCAATTTTCAACATAAAAAATTGGTCAGATGTACAGTGAAAATTTAGTTCCAATAATGCAATTCAAAGCATAAACAGTATTCTGTGTAGTAAAATAAATGTAAACGCATAAATAATTTTATTCTGCAATGGTTTAATTGACCAAAACAATATAGATTAAGGTTTAAAAATCCATTGCAGCTAAATTATGTTCAACTGTTAATTGTAATACTTTCAGTTTATAAATAACTGTTATAGTATAACAGATAATAAATGATAAAAATAGATATAGCCGAGTTTAGACATGTGTTTCAAACTGTGTTGATCAATTAAACATTTTGTGAACAGAAGTCTAGGTGTGAAATCTAGGTGTGCTACTAAATATCTTTGGCTTTGGTCTATTGAAGTCACAGATGACAAAAACAATTATCTCAGTAGATCAAATCTGTGTAGATGTCCACTTGGACTTAAACTTCTTACCATAAAGCAGAAAGTAACAGTTTTGAGATAATGGCACATTGCAGACTTTTATCTATAATTGCTCTTTTAGAACTTAAACATGGACTGAAATTGTCTTGAGACAATGGATTCCCAACATGCTAAAACCAACGCTATCTCACGGCAATTCGTAACTTTTTGATTTAGTGGCTAATTTGTATTTGAGGTTTGGTGCCACGCCTTCTTTTAAAAATCTTACATTTTTGTATGACTGAACTTGTATGAACTGGCTAAAACTGTTCATCTTAGAGCTTTGTTCACATATTGTAGCATTATTATGGAATGCTTTGACAACAAATTCTCCTCACATATGACCTCTAAACAGAGGAAAATGGCATTAAATTTATGGCTGCATGTCTGAAAGTGCCTATTATCTTATCTAAGTGTGTTTCTGTCTGCAGGCTATTTTCAGACCCTCAATTTAGCATGAACTGTGACCTATAAAGCTATAACAGCAGAGTGTGGAACTATAGTTCATGCAGAAAGTGCCACAACAAATAAAGTGATACTTTTAATGTTTAACCATTACATACAGTACATTTCCATTCGGTTTTTAGGATCAGTAAGATTTAATGTGTTTAAAATAATAATTCTTTCTCCACCCAGACTGCATTTATTTGGTCTAAAGTACAGAAATATTATTAATTATTATTAAAATTTGAAATTCCCTTTTTTACATGCTTTAAAATTTCATTTCTTTCTAAGATGTAAAGCTACATTTTAAGCCATTGTAACTACAATCTTTAGTATAGCATGATCCTTTACAAATAATATTTATAAAATATAATAATAATAATAATAATAATAATAATAATAATAATAATAATAATTCATTTGTGTGAAATAGTGATATTTCATTCTGGATTCTTTGATGAATGGAGAGTTTTAAAGAAGAGCATGTTATTTGAAAATGAATTGTTTTATGTTTTAATTATAAATGTCTTCCATGTCACTTTATAAATCCTTCCTGAAAAAAGTATTGATCTTAGGAGGGCTGGGCGATATGAAAACTGTCAAATAAATGATCTCATATCCTAAAAACGATATATCATGATATAGTACTATTTCTGTAAATTCGATCAATTAATAGCTTATCTATATTTTAATCTTTTTAAAAAAAATTAAGTATCAGAAATGTACTCATTCTGTCATGATCTCCAGCGATCTAAGCCCTTGCAGATTGCTGGAAAACATTCACTATCACCTGAACTACAATTCTACCCATATTGCACAAAGTATGCACTACATTTCCCATCAGGCACCTCACGTGCACACCAGTTCCGGATCACCACTAATTACTTGCACACAGCTGTAGCTCATGAAGACTGAATAGTTGGACTGCATATACATGTACATTTCACATTCTCACACCCACTGCTGAGTCTTGTTCACCTGTAACATTATCCAGCGTTATTCCTGCCTTGCCTTGCCTTGTTAAATGTTTATGCCAGGGGTGCTCAACCCTGTTCCCGTAGATCTACCTTCCTCAGATGTCAGTTGCATCTAGAGATGCAACCATTATAGATTTTGGTTGTACAATTATAGTCTGAGGAATAATCAGGGTTTTATGGTAATAATCACGATTATTAAGCATTTACTAATTTCAAAACACATTTAGTTTAGAAAATCACATGAAAACTCCTTATTTTAAAGTGTTATTTACAGTAACCAAATAAAACAGCGCAAAATAACAACAAAAACAAACAATAAGCCATTTTATTTGACAAAAATAAGTGAAAAAAGTTTTTGACATTTAAACAAAAGTAATAATTTTACACTGATAATTAATAAATAAAAATAAGAATAAATAAAAAAATTGTATTGCCTACAGATTAGCTAAGTATTTTCCCTTTTAAAAAGTAATCAAAGGCTGCTGAACCTCTTTCTGAAAGGCACTTTTGATCAACTATTACAAAATTGTTTGGTGTTTTCATTTCACAAAGTATTAAGCTGATCGATCAGTCCTTGTCACGTGATTCGTGGTGCGCTTGCAGTATTTTTTAAAGTTTAGATGCTTTCAATTAGGTGTGCTTGGAAAGTGCAAGCACGTCGCTCCGCATGCATTGGAAATAGCGAACTTGTCTACGCAAAAAACGCAGTGAACAGCCCTTAATTAATAGCCTCAGCCATAGTTAATCCAGCGTGCATATTAGCCTCTGTGTACAAGCTTGGAACTTTAAACTAGCACAGTTGACGTAACTTTGTTTAGTTGCAGCAGTTTTGTTCCATGCAGAAACGCGACAAATTAAAGCGCGGTTAATAGTGAAATTGGTTAATCATTGCATTCCATATCAAACACACCCGCCTGTAATTATCAAGTGCTGTTCAGGTCCTATTTAATTGGTTCAGGTGTGTTTTGTCAGGGTTGGAGCTGAACTTTGCAGGAAGATAGACCTCCAGGAACAGGTTTGAGCAGCCCTCGTTTATGCTGTTTGCTGCTTTTGGATTACCACCATGGTACTGTTTGCTCCTGTTTTGACCTTTGCCTGTCTGACCAAGTTGTAAATAAACTGCATTTGGACCC